>VWPW01022475.1:702082-812139 GCA_013389825.1 Crypturellus undulatus
GGGGGGTGGAGGGGGATGTCTAATTTAGCATGTAAACACTTTGACTGTTAATTAAGGAGTGCGACTTAAATTGCCTACTAAGTTAGGAGCCTTCCTAACTAAGCTGTTGTGGATCACTTTGAAGTAGGGTGGAAGATGGTCTTGTTTCTCTAGGCTGCCAGGGAATCTACATTCTTTTGTTCAAGCATGCAACTTGGAGGCTTAAGTTAAGTATGTATATACTCTCTTATTTAGCGGATGTAAAGCTTTTCATTGTAGCTCAACTGGAAGTGTGAGGGAAGCAAAGGTATTTCTTAATTAAAAGCAACAGAGTTAGGGAATGTATCGGGAGAACTGAGGCAGACGTGATCTTTTATTATTCCACAATCTATAGGAAGCTATATAATCTGCAAACATAATGGCGGATAAAATCTGCAAAATGTGTGTAAAGACTTGTGTCTAACCTAGATGGAGAGTTCTTGAGCAGTAGTGAGGTGGTGGGGGAAAGAAGTCACTCTGGTTGAAATTCAGTTTAAGTGGAATTTATGTAGAAGTTGGGATTTTCTGTTGCTTGGGATGAGTGATTTGTCCTTTTGCAGCATCTGGGTCAAATTGTGATGATAAGTAGGAGAGGATATAAGTAAAAGTAATGGAGTTACACTAGCTGTCCCTGTGTTTGGCTTTACAAAATGTGACTGTACGATAGTAGTTTGAGTGTGAATGGACAAATGAGCATCGATAGCTGTGCTGACTGCACTGTCTGAGCTACTGGAGAGGAGGGAGCAGTTCTCAGGGCTGATGTGATCTGGGTCTTCTCCAGTGGGAAATGTTTGCTTTAGGGTGCCTTGCCTATAAAGGATGAGCTGACAATTTTCTTTTTTTTTTTTAATCCCCAGTCTTCCTTGTTCCCCTAACAGATAAATATCACTTTTAAAAACTACTACCCAAACCAGAATTAAATCTGAGCAATGTTTATACATTTAGATGAGAGAATATTGACTTTTGTTCAGTTTTTCTACTGTCAGTTCTGTTCATATAGCTCTCTCTAGTAGCCAGACAGCTTTGAATTAATTTCTTGGTTGTTTCAAACTAGTAATTTCTTCTAACTAAACGCTTATTAGATAGCAAACGTAGTTGCCTTCGTTTTCTTAGAATTGGAAGTAGGGGAGGGCTGATCTGCAATGTAATTTTATTCTGTTTCTATTCATTACTATCTCCACTGTAATTGATTAATACAGTGTCCATTGTAGTATAACACATACATTTATACCAGTATAAATGCTGGTTTTGCTATGAAGTAAACAGTACTTGTAGGATTTCTTTTTCTGTGATTGATATCATTGTATTTACATTAAGAAGCAAACCAAGATCCTAGAACTAAATATATCACTGTTACCCTACTGCATTTTAGTCTTAAGTCTGAAAATGAAACAGCAAAGAATCAGAAGCAATATCTTCTTGTAAAACTTAATGCTGCCTTGTGGCTGTTTCTTGTCCTCTGTTTTCTGCCTGCTAGAGACTTGAGTTTTTGAGATCAGTTTAATTGCTTAAAATGATGCAAGCTGAAAACAAAAACAAACCCTTGAGGGGTTTAACTAGGTAAACTTTTCATTCACTTAAATCTATTCACTGGCTTGGTTTACAGCACAGTCCCACAAACAGTACTAATTTGCACAGTTAAAGGGGTAGCAAAATACAGCATGAGGGCAAAGATAGGGATGAAATGCTAAATTCCCTTTGTTGATTTGATGGTTAAATTCTGTCTGGCTGCAGTTATCATCAGTATTTTAGAAAGTGTTTAGAAAGTCAGCCTTGTGTCTACCTGGAAATCTGCATAGTATGCGAGAGCTTTATACCTGTAAGGCAGAAATCCACAATTCCAATGACTTGCAGAACGATGTCTGCTTTGTATATATGTGACAGTAGGTCTGTATGAAATACCTTCTTTAAAGATAGGTGACTAAGGAAAGCTAAAATATCAGCATATTAGTTAAAAGATGAATTCTTCCATCACAGCCTTATGTATAAATATTCCCTGTTCATTTATATGTTTCAATCTATAGCTGTTGGAGTTTATAAGATTATTGCAGATAGAATAGGATAGCCTATCTTATTGGGTAAAAGGGAATTACAGCACAGTAAGGGGCAGATAATGCCTCTTAATTTGTGTGTCAATTCTAGTGAGAGCTTTTCTTCTCTAATTTACTGTTTTATTTCTTTTACATCAGTCTTTTGAGAACCTTTCGGTGGAGTCTGGGGGATCACTCCATGAAAAAGATGATATTCAAGGTATGTCCTTTTTTGTGGTCTTTTTAAATGTTAATAAACACTATGCTGAAACTATATTTCTCTTTCTAAAGTACTGCAAAGAAATTTGACTTTAATAGCTATGTTGTAATTTTCACTGAAATTTTAATGACTATCGTAGAAGGTTTTTGGGGAGGGTTAAGGAAATGACCTGAAGCACTGCTGCATATATTTGATGTTTGGATGGATCACTTCCTTAAAGAAAGTTATGCTGACCATATGACTAATCAGGAAAAGTACTGTGACCCTTTAATATGTTCTAAAACCTCTGTCAGTCCTGTTTAGAGTCAATTAGTATTAAAGAACAATTCCAGATCAGAGCTACTTTAGTGTTCACAGTTGGCTAATACTGGCTTTACTCTTAGTGTGTGGTCATGTCTAAAACTCGCTTCAAGTCTGATGCTTTATTTTCAGGACATCTTCGAGCCGAGGAGCTTGATAGCATGCTCCTGAGAAACGACACTGGGATTGAATCAGCTCTGTCCTATGCTAAAGCATGGTCAAAATATACCAAGGATGTAGTCGCATGGGTAGAAAAAAAGCTTAGCTTGGGTGAGTGGCTCTTTCTGGCATTTAAACAGCTTTGTCATGATGGAATTAAATCTGTTGTCAGGCCCCTGTGCTGCAGACTGTCAATAATGTGATTTCTCAATTAATAGCTGTTCCGCTGAAGCGGGCAGAACTATCGCCCATTTCCTATAACTAAAGGCCTGTAACAAAGTGAAGGTGATCCCTCAGTATCCCATCTGTTAGAGGAAGAATGTAAAAAGCATTTAGCATGTGGTATAGTTGTTAGTGTAAACAATAACTATGTGGAATGTGTTTTTTAACAGAAGTGGAGTGTGCTAAAAACCTGGCAAAAATGGCTGAAACTGCTAAAGCTGTTGTTGGACCCCAGGTAAGTAACTTCTAGCTTTTTTCTTTGTTTTCAGGTTTAAATATGAATTGAATTCCTTGCCAAAAATGAAAGTGTTGGCGCACGGAGGAAAGGGTTTTTAAATTGATACAGAATTGACTTATACAGTAGATGATTAGCTAAAACATCTGTTGCTTTTCATCTTGTTCTGTCCTCTCTTGGGAATCTGGAGAAGTAAATTTATTTTTGTAAAAAATAGAATAGACTTTTTTGCAGTGTGATTTTCTTTTGTATAGTGTCTTGTATGCTTTGCAATATGGACTTGCAGACTTCTTCCAGAGTATTTTCTTTTTTTAATAAAATTTGACTGAAAAATTGCACTGCCATTTACTACTCTTATGCATAATCTGACTTCTACACATATAGAATAACCTCATTAAACTTAACTGAAAATCTAATTCAGTTATACAGGCTCTTATAATGTCTTATCCAATGCACTAATATTTTCTTTGTTTGTAATTGTAGGATTATATGCCATTCCAATCGATATTCATTAATGCTTTTCAAAATGATATTGAGAACAATCAGCTTTGGCAACAAACAGCTGCTGCTCTCCAGTCTAATAAATTTGTGCAGGTAAGCTTACAGAAAATGGCCAAGATACTGTGCAGGTTTTTAAAAAGTTTTGTAGCTGTACAGATTTTTTTGAAAAGAACAAACTCTCAAATATAAGCTTTTTATGTACTGTATCTTTTCCATCCAGCCTCTTCTGGGAAGAAAAAATGAGTTGGATAGACAACGGAAAGATATCAAGGAGCTTTGGCAGCGAGAACAGAAAAAAATGGTATTTTTTCATATTTAATTATTCAGTTTAAAAGTCTTCAAAAAGTAGGAACTTTCAAATTAAGCTTAACATAAATTCACACAGAGCTAGGTGGATGTAGTTTGTAACGGTCAGCTTCCTGGTGTACTTCAGTCTCTAAAATGGTATCTTTCAATGTGCACAAGTTTGAATTGCCTGACAGCCTCTTTAAACATGGCATTGAATAACTAGAAAAATAAAACCATTATTTATTTGGTTTTTCCCTTTGTTGTATTCTACAGCAAGAGCTAGAAGCTGCTCTAAGAAAAGCAAAGCTGCTATGTATACAGCGTCAAGATGAGTATGAAAAGGCAAAATCCAGCACTGCTCGTGCTGAGGAAGAGCATCTTAGCTCAAGTGGAAGCTTTGTGAAAGATGTTAGCAAGCAACTAGACAAAAAACGAAGACTAGAAGAGGAGGCTCTTCAAAAAGTATGGGATTTTGTTATTTGTTTTTAAAGATAAGTGTTTGCTATTCTTACTTGTGGTTCCATGGTGACACCATTTGAACAAGTATTTGGCTCATAATTCTTAATTTTAATCCTGTTGTGCTCTTTCAGACACTTCTCCTAAATGGAACTCTCTTACAGCCTGTTTGTGTGTGTGTGTACATCTTGCTTCTAATACAAGGCCTTGTACTCAATCGGCTGTCTGTACTTGTGTTTTCTCTAGGCTGAAGAAGCCAAGGAGCACTATAAAGCAAGCATGGCAGAAGTTGAAGAGAAAAGAAGTGTTTTGGAAAGCTTTAAAAGTGATGTCCTAACACAGCTTCGGGAACTTATTTACCAGTGTGATCTTACTCTTAAAGCTGTAAGGATCCTTTTTGAAATATTTTTAGCAGTAGGAAGAATATGACTTGAGTTGAAGACTGAAAGAGAACCCCAACTACAGTATAAACTGTTTAAAATAGAAGGTTTTTCGAAGATCCATTTTTAGCTTAACGTGGAAATTGAATACATATAAATAAGATTATCAAGACTGTCCTACAGTTTCAAAACTGGTTTCAAGACCTGTTTTCAAAAACTATAGATTATATCTTGTAAATAGACATGTGCTCTGAACTCAGCAGCTTGAGGGGGAAGAAAAAAAGTTCAATAATAACTAGTTAGCATTTTGAACTTTGTCTTCAGTTAACACTCTGGCAGGATGGATTTCACTGGCAGTCAGGTTCTGCGTGCCTAAATCAAAAACACTGAACATTCAGCTAGCTAATGCTGCTGTAGAAAGTTCAAAATCGTATTAAGCTGTTCAGTGTGAAGATGAAGTGTTTCTCATCTCGGAGTGGTAGGATGAGCAGGCCTGAGATCTTTATGTAGGTGCATCATACCATATTAGTATGAGCTGGTTAGATACTGACTTGTTAAAGCACAAAAGTAGGGAAGAATATGTAAATGTAAACACTGGTTCCTGTTCAAGAAAGTTCAGAGTGGTAGATACTCCAGCAGTCCTGAAGCTTCAACAGAAGCCATGCAGTACACTTATTTTCTGGCCTCCTGCTTGTAGGAGGGGGAGAAAAAACCTGAAAAGTTCTACATAACTGAACAAAGAAAGACCCAAGTTATTGCGTACCTCTGTGACAAGGTGCTTGGTCATTTTCTTGTTTCAGGGTGGTGATGAGCTAACCTGGGTTTGGAACTGCCACTACTTAATTGTTAAAGCGGCACCTTTTCCTTGAGCACAAAAGCTGCCTTTCTGGTAGCAGCAAATTTTGCTGTTTGTCTTGTCAAAGTAGAAAGACTCTGGAAATGCCTTTGCTACTTGGAGGGTTCAATAACCCAGTGAGCCAAAAAGAATATTGACGCTAACAGAAGTATTTGCAAGCTATCTTTCAGGAGTCTTTTGCAAAGTCAGTCTCTACAAATGTGCAGACAAATTTTAGAAGATAGCAGCATTTGAAGTACAAATTGTTTAAATTATTCTTTTGCTACTAGGTCAGGCAGAGTGTAAGTGAAATACCCAGTAAACCATCTACAGATATATATTTTTCTTTTTTTCCCTTCCTTCTAACAGTGTGCAGTTAACTTGTTCCAGTTGCAGCATGCTCAGGTTGTATCTCTTCCAGTTAACTGCCAGTCCCTCTGTGAGAGTGCCAAACTCTATGAACCTGGTCAGCAGTATTCAGAGTTTGTGAAAAGTTTGCCAAAGGAAGGTGTTGCCATTGAACCAACTTCTTTTGAAACTCAGAATTCCCAGGTTGATGGGTGAGTTCCAACCTGCTGGTAGTATTTGCTTATTTCAGAATTAGATGAGGCACACATGTGAAACAATAAAACCAAATTATTTGATAGTCTGCAATATGTAATGTTGACATTAAAACTTGACTTTAAATTCCAAGGAGAAACTTGTGTTGTAAAGACTTGCTAGAACATTGACAAGAATTGTCAATGATGTAAATGAATTTAGGTGTAGATATTAATATGAAAAATATATTTTTTTATGTTGCATAGTGTTTACTAAATGTGGTGTGGCATTATTGCTTGATAATCAATTTAAAGTGTGAGAAAGTACTTTTCTCCATAAGCAGGTTTTGCTGCTACTGTATGTTCTCCTTAATTTTTTTTAGGTCTGAAAACCTTCTGGCAGGAAGGTTGATTGATTTCTGTCTAATGCTGTATAGCATAGAGTCTCTTTTTAAGAATGTTTCAAAGATGANGTAGATATATTAGATATATAGATATATGTAGATATATTAGATATAGGTGTAGATATTAATATGAAAAATGTATTTTTTTATGTTGCATAGTGTTTACTAAATGTGGTGTGGCATTATTGCTTGATAATCAATTTAAAGTGTGAGAAAGTACTTTTCTCCATAAGCAGGTTTTGCTGCTATTATATGTTCTCCTTAATTTTTTTTAGGTCTGAAAACCTTCTGGCAGGAAGGTTGATTGATTTCTGTCTAATGCTGTATAGCATAGAGTCTCTTTTTAAGAATGTTTCAAAGATGACAGAGGAGCATGGCAAAACTTTATTTTTTCAGCTGCGTAAAATGGCAGCTTTTACTGTTCATATATGAAAGATATGGCTAAGAAGTAAAGGGACACCAAAGGACAACCTATAGTGTCAGTATGACAACTACTACTCTACCTTTAATTTGTTGTAAAGTAGTTACTTGGCCCTTGAGTACCAGACTATCCATTCCAATCTGTAAATTTCACAGCTCTACAGGAAAGTGTCGTCATCGTGCTTCAAAAGGAAGCGAAATACAAAAACTTAACACTTGAGTCAGACTTGTACCAACAAAAGCCAGGAAACTCAAAATTAAAGCTGAGATTCTTAGTTCTTGTCTGTAAATTTCCTGCCTTTTAAGACTGATTTAGACTCTGCTCATAAAAGTTGACTTTAGGGGACTTAAATGTACATTTCCCAAGAAACAAATGAGCTTGAAATTTCAAACTCCTCCTATGTCCTCCTGGCTATTTGCTTTATAGAGCTATAGGAGCATGGTTCTCATCCCTTCTCTTTTTGATGTAACCTTATGATTCCTCTTGCACTTGAAGTGATCACTCTATTGCTTGAGTCTGCATTTATTTAAGGGACAGTAGCTTGGTCAAAGGCAAGTTTTAATGTTTCTTATTCGTTGTTATTTCCTTCAACAGAATAAGGGAGGGCTGATTAAGCAACAACTTCCTAACTGCTAAACTTGGCTAGCAAGATGTTTTGTCCACAGGGCACTTCAGCATTTTACACTAATTACACTGTTAACTGCTTTCTGTCCTGGTCTTAAGCAGATATTTGTAATGAACTGTAAGTCTTAACATTTTCTCTGCTCTTAATAAAAGCTGGTTCTACACCACAAATACCTCACAACATGTTGAAGTTTTTATTTGTCTAGGTGAATAGTTCTAATGACTGGCAAGAGAATCTCTGAGTAAAGTGTGAGAGTAGTATGGAGGAACATCTGAATTATTCCAGGTTTTAGATGAACAAATTTACTGTGTTTTCAAAATCCACAAAGCGGGAGTCAAAAAACCTTGCAGAGATGTGGAAAAGTTCTTTTTTTGTGTGTGTGTGTGTGTGGTGGTGTTGTTTTGTTTTTTGTTTTTTCTTTTTGTTTTTTCTTTTTGCGGCAGAGGGCAGTCTTTGGGAAATATTACTTGAAGTGCCATCTTGTTTTTGTTTGTTTATTTGTTAGTATTTGGGCTTTAATAGTTCCATACCAAATGTATATAGTCATGAAAAGTACTTAAATGGAGCATTTTAGTGTCCTGTCATGAAAATCAGATTTTTTTTTTTGTTATTTTATTCATTATCCAAACTACTTTCATCTTTCTACAGGATTTTTAATAAGCAATCAGTAAACAGCATCCATACATCACATGGTAACTTATCTCAGTGTTCAGGAGATTTTCCTACCAATACATTAGATGATGTGGGAAGCCCAATTTATCATCGTTCACAAAAGATTGGAGAGAAGAGATCTTCCAGTAGCACAGATATCCAAGGTAATTCTTTTCTATTTCAGCTGGTTTCAGTGTTTAGATAATCATGTCAGACCAAAACAAAACAAAAAAAAAAAGGTTCTTGATATGTTGTCGTCAAGAAACTTAAGAGTTGAGAGGTACAGAGGAAATTGCATTTTTTTTTTTTAAGTTTGAAGTCTAAAAACAGCACATGTACTTGAATGTAAGACCAAATGGAAAACTCTTTACAATTCCATGAGAAAGATGAGATGAGATGCTACTCATCAGCAAACCCTGTTAAACTTAGTGTACTAAGCTGTCCTGAGCTGCTTGGATAAAAGATGTTTAACAATTAAGAATCTCCTATTATTTTTATAAGCTGTTTTGCAAAAGCATGAGTGTCAAGTCTTTTCCTATATGTTGAATATATGCTCTGAGTCTTTTTCATATATATTTCAAGTTCATTTAATTTTTGCAATATTTTCCTATTCTGAGTATAGTAAAATTTCAGTAAAGAATTTTCAACCTCATTTTTCTTTGACATTTTGGAATTTTGTGACTTTCTCTTTAAAAGCAATCCGAGGGCCACCACCATTCAGGTCGTGGTCAGTTGGCAACCAGAGTGGAGGAATGTGCAGTGATTCTGAAAGTGCAGGGGGAAGCAGTGAGTCACGGTCCATGGATTCGCCATCTGCTAGCCCAGGTAAAGCTCACCCACAGCTATACCGATGTGAAATCTTTGCTTTAACTCCTAATGGACAGATCACAGATTATTTAAGAAATGGTAAGAGACTGAGCATTTGAGTAGAGGTGATATTTTCAGTTTCCCCACTTTTTTTTCCATTTTCTAGGGGATTTTAAAAGACGACTTCCCCGAACACCTTCTACTGGTACTATGTCATCTGCAGATGATCTTGATGAAAGAGAGCCACCTTCTCCTTCGGACTGTGGTAATGGTATTTCCATACCTGAAGTCCCTGTAAGATGCTCTGAATGTGGTTCTTCTGTGTGTTAACATAATTTTCTCAATATATTAATGTTGTGATTGCCCACAGCACTGTTCTTCAAATCATGCATCTGCATGAGGTTGAGAGCTGAAAAATAGTCAGGTCACTTTTCTGAATTAGTACAGAATGTCTTCATACATTTGGGTTAAATATGTAACCAGCCTTTGAATATTTCCAGTGCCTTCCTCCTCCCAAGGTAAACGTCAGTGATCACTGAAATAAGCTATATTGTCATTGTTTATCTTCTAGTACAAGCTTTTACTTTGAAGTACGTGGCATGGACAATTATTTGATCTGTAAGACAGTTGAAATTAAATGTAATAAAAATTCCACATGCAGCAAAAAATATTAAAATATGTAGGACTTGACTTTGATTCTACCTCTGTGCAAGATTATTTGATAGTGTATGCCTGTTATAGAGACCATAATATTGTTTTGCTTTCTTGGAATGGAAATAATTTCAGTTACTTCCTTTTAGTTGTAATTACTTAGAAATCTATGTTCCACAGCATAGTTCTTAAGGAAAACATCCCAATATTGCGTTTAACTAAACATTAGAACACTCAACATAATTCTCTCTCTAGGTTTAAATGATCTGACGTCGGAAAATGCAAATTCTCCGGGACCTTTTAGAAATGCTAATATGTCTAAAGCAGCACAAACGCACAAACTACGAAAGCTGAGAGCACCATCTAAATGCAGAGAATGTGACAGCTTAGTGGTATTTCATGGAGCTGAATGTGAGGAGGTAAGTTGAAAAGTAGTTCAAACTGCTGCTTGGGATTTTTGTGAAGTTGGGAGTCTTGGAAACTTTGCATGATTTACTTTAATGTTTAAGTACAGTCTTCATGACTCATGGAATTATGAACAAAAAGCAAACAGCACACACCACATACCACCACATACCAGTGAATCTTTTTTTTTTTTTTTCCTCCCTAGTGTTCACTTGCTTTTAAAAAAAAATGTTTGGAGACTTTAGCTATTCAATGTGGGCACAAAAAACTTCATGGAAGGCTTCACTTGTTTGGAGTGGAATTTGCCCAAGCTGCTAAAAACATTCCTGATGGCATTCCTTTCATCATCAAAAAGTGTACTTCTGAAATTGAAAGCAGAGCCCTTAATGTAAAGGTATGCCTAAGTTTACTTACAAAATTTAAGTACCTTGGGTATGGGGGAGTAACCCCTAATACAGTAATATTGTTCTCATGTTTCTGTTTTATACTTGCCTTTAAAAGGAAAATAGAATTGTGCCGGTCTCTTAATTTCAGGGCATCTACCGTGTGAATGGAGCCAAGTCAAGAGTTGAAAAACTCTGTCAAGCTTTTGAAAATGGAAAGGATTTGGTTGAACTCTCAGAACTCTATGCCCATGACATCAGCAATGTTCTCAAGTTGTATCTCCGCCAGGTATATACTCTAGAGTTTAGAAGAAAAACCAAAGTAACATAATCAATTTCTTCCAGCAATTCTGCAACTGAAGTTTATCTTCCTCTTATACTGAAGATGAAATAAACATGTTTTATATTTGCATGCTATTCTCACATGGAGACTGATAGGGGCACTGAAAACTGAGGTTACTGACCACTGGCACTACAATTTGGATTCTTCTTGGGCATGGATGCTTCATAAATGCCAGTACACTACACAAACCAGGCATTTGTTTATCAACTTTAAGTCAGGCTTAGTATTTAAAACCTTGGGGGTACTTTATTTGCTGTGTTCCATGTGAAATTTAAACCATTTCCATACTGTTGCTTCAAAAAGCAGGTAGATACTAATGTATTGCTAATAAATCTTTGATTAAACATTCATGCAAGTCATGATGTGCTCATTACAACAGATTAACAGATTATCAACATAATTTCAGGGCTTTACGAATGGGTTATCCAAAGGGTTTCAGTGAGTATCTGAAAAGAGTTGCCCAATGACTGAGTGGCTCTTGAAACTTCCATTCCTGAAGACGCAGTCCGTAGCTGCCTTAGGGCCTGTCATGTCCCATTCCTTGCGCTGCCTGTCACAGATAAGCATTCTTAGGAGCATGCCAAATCCCACAATCCCCATTAAGTTAAGTGCTTTTTTGAGATACTACAAAGATTAATTTTGATTTTTTTTTTTTTTAAACAGTAGCATTTTCGTGTGATGGCATTTTATATGTATCATGCTTTGGTGGGTTGAGGCACTGTGCTGTATTTTGAATAAATTCCATTATGCGGTATTTTTTTCTGGATAATCATTTCCCCCAGTCTTATTACATCCTGTGGCTAATCAGTTTGCAGTTTTTAGCTAGGCCTGCTCCCTTGAAAGAGGGGAAGGGCAGAGAGGGCGCAAACTTTCTTCATGTTGTTAATTATATTGAAATTAGTTTTACATACAAAAATCTGATTGTTGTGCAATTTTTAAGACATGCCTGAAGTGTGATGTGAGGGCACTGAATGTAGTGGCCCAAGAAGCATAATAATCTCTCAGAAATATTGCAAAATTAAAATCCTATTGTGTGTTACAAGTAAGTTTACTTCCTTTGTTGATCTGTGACAAATATATATTTCTACTTAAGTATCATTTCACAGATGTGATGCCTGTTCTATTTTAAAACCCAAGTTCTTATTTCCTCAGCTTCCAGAACCCTTGATTTTGTTTCGACTTTACAATGAATTCATTGGACTTGCAAAAGAAAGCCAGAATATTAATGAGGAATTGGATGCTAAACAAGTTAGTCCCAGATCAAAGAAAAGGCATTCAATATGTATTGAACTGAATAGGATCATCATTAAAATTAAGGATCTTCTCAAGCAGCTGCCCGTGCCAAACTATAACACACTTCAGTACCTTATAGGACACCTTCACAGGTGAGAAGATTTATACACAAACTGTAATGTGAAAGATAAATTTTAACATGCTACTCGGAAGCTCTTGAACCCACTGGGTGTCTATAGAGGAAAAAGCCTCAGCATTTGTGTGCGTCTTTCACTTTGTTTATTCCCCAAATCCGTGTTTCTGAAAGGCGTGTTGTGTTCTAGGTCCTATGCCCCTATACACTTACATCAGAATAAAAAATAGGCGGTTAAAGTCTGTTCCAGGCTCCTGGTCCCTTAGGGAAAAAAAAAAAAAAAAAAAGGTGTGTACTTGCGCATCTCAACCACTGTCCCAAAGTGCTTTAGAAACAGCAGAGTGACTCTGTAGCTTGTCTCTCACTTAAGACTGTTGAGTTGAGGCCATGAACTGTAGTTGAGATCCTGAATGCTAACCTTTACTTCCCAATCTGTGTGAATGGGCTCCAGTTCTGGTGTTCCACCACAGAAGACGCAGCAGAAATGTATTTATTTTTGTTTTCCTGAAGCTGTGGTTAGACAACTATTGCTTTGCCATTCTACACTTACATTCTAAACTTGCAGCTGCCATGCATTTCCTTTAGAAAACGGAAGAGTCTTGCTAAACTTGAGTCAAGTTATCAATTCAGGTGTCAAAAATTTTTGCAGATGGACATTTATAGAAAATTGTTCATATTTAAGCCATAACAGCCATAGAGGGCTCTATTTCTTTCTGTTCTGGGGAAATTATATATGGAGAGTAGGTTTCTCTATTTTTTTTTTTTTCCTCCATGTCATGAGTTCTTAGCTGAAGTAAAAATGGGAAGTGCAAAAAAAGGTGGGAAAGAGCTGTACTCTATTACACTTGATTGTCTGCTGGCATCAGGGTGAGCAACTGAAAACTAGTGGCAGCTGTGATTTAAGCCAGAATTTGACTGAAGTATAGTAGTGATCTGGTCACTATCTACTATCAAAAAAATGGAAATTGAATCATGGTTGGTAACGACTACTTCCAATTATGTTTATTTTTCTCTCCTCACACAGGGTTACAGAACAGTCTGATGAAAACAAAATGTCAGCCAGCAACCTTGGTATAATATTTGGCCCAACGCTGATCAGGCCGCGTCAGACGGATGCTACCGTTTCTCTGTCATCGCTTGTGGATTATCCGTACCAGGCCCGGGTGGTAGAACTGCTCATAACACACTATGAGAAAATATTTGATGTTTCATTGCAATCGCTTCTGAGCGCATCTCAGTCGGAAGAAACTGCTGTTACAACCGGAGTTGCTTTATCAACAGAAGAGAGGGAGGCACAGCAGCAAAGAAAGTCGTTGGTTGCTGTAAAGGAAGTGAGTGTCTTCTCGAACTGAACAGTTGTCTGGGCTGTCTTGTGTTAAATGCTGCAGTGTTCCAAAGAACACTTCAGTGAAAGCCTTTTAACATCATGGGTGGTAGTGGGTGGTTCTTGCTTGGTCAGTTGTCTTTTTTGATTAAAGGATGCTCTTCCTCTTGTTCTCATTTTCTTTTGCTCTCACTTTTGACAGAGTATTCTGCTAGCGCCAAGTGAGAGCAGAGTTTCGGAAGCAGTCTCATCAGTTGTGGAATCAGACAATAGCAAGAATGCAAAAGAGCAAGAAGATGCATCTGGAACTGGTTAATGAGTTTTTATATATTTTGGGGTGTATGGGTAAATACCATTGTGAATGCATGAGATTGTAAGACTAGACATAAGTTGGTGGGCATAAGTGGACAACTATCTGTCACTGCTTAATATTCTGCTTTATCTTTGTAAGAGGGGTAAAAATTACATCTTTCTAAAAACCTTCAAGAAGCCAGTGTGTTTGGAATCAAATTGTAATGTCTTTATAAGAAAGAACAGCAGTGACTCACTCTTCTTTTAAACAAGATCACTATGCTGTCAGTGTAGACCATGCACTGGATTTTTCTGAAACCAACTATAATGCTATAAACCAGTATCCATCCATTAGTGTTTTGATGGTTGCTTTTCCCCCTAGGACTGGTATCATTGACACTCAGTGGGACTAAACTAGAAGGTTCTGGAAAGAATAGTTCTCTGGAAGAATCATCAGCTGCCAGCGTTTTGGATATTCATACTTTTGCTCCAAATGAGTCAGGTTTGCTGAGATAACTGTATAAATTTTCTAATTTTGTGTATGTGGTTTTTTTGTTAGTCTACCACTGCTAATGCAGCAATTGATTTTAATGCAAATACACAATATTTTATTCAGGAGTAACTATAAATGATCCCTTTTAATTATACTGATTTTTTTTTTTTTTTTTTTTTGTTAGTCTACCACTGCTAATGCAGCAATTGATTTTAATGCAAATACACAATATTTTATTCAGGAGTAACTATAAATGATCCCTTTTAATTATACTGATTTTTTTTTTCCTGTTCTGCTGTTGCTACCAATTAAGTCTGTACATAAGTGGTTCAGCCATCTGAACACATTATCCAGTCTTCTGAACTGAAAATATCCAGGGATGGGAAAGCACCTGTGTGTCGTTTTTGTTGTTTTGTCTAAGTCATTTTTGTTTAGCCTATTTCTTGTTTGCATCTGTACAGTATGAGTTTTATTGCTACTGAAATGCTACTAGTTGGATAGGCTAGGATACTCCTAGTATGTATGAAAGGTGGTGCTGTGTTCTGTTACAATACCAGCTACCAAGGGATCATAATCAAGTTTAGTCATGCTGATTTCTTTTTATACTTGGTGCAAAGATTCAGTAACATCTGTTTGTGTGCTTCTAGGTGATGCTGTGAGTTCAGCTGCAGAGAGAGACGACGATTCATTTGTTTCTATAGGTGAAGACAGCTGTAAAACGAACTTATTTCCTGTAAAACCCAACCGTCAAATTACCAAAGTTCCATTGCGGGTTCCAAGGACAAAACCAGCTATTCGCCCTGTGAGCTTACCTGTAGACCGAATACTTCCTCCATGTGTTTTGAATGAAAGAAATTCACGAAATGCAGGAGCAGTGAGTCCAGAGAAGCTTGGCAGGAGCCCTACTATTGAAGAGGTTTCAGAGGTGAAATCACTCCCTACTGTTAATACTTGCTGCAGACTTTCTTGTTACGACTCTCAGACTCTGCGAAAGACTTGGGACAAACAATATAAACAATATGATATAACAGCAAGGACAGCAATGATTGTGACTAACGTGCCTCAGGAAAACCGAGCACTTGAGAGTGGAACTGCAGGTGCCTTATCTTCCTCGTGCAGTGTCAGTAACAATTCAGTTAATGCCATTCTTCCTAGTAAGCCATACTCCATTTCTCTGCGATCAGGAAGAACAACAGAAGGGAATGGTCCTGATACCCATCCTCTTTCTGCCTTCAGGGCACCAAGAACATTGCAGCCTCCTCCAGGGACATTTTATAAACCACCCTCTAACAAGTCAAAACAAAACGAAGAGGGTGGTTCTGCTAAAGCTTGTGTGCTAGCCAGTGCTAGCGCTGTGCTTCCCCAGGACAATGCTGTGAAACTGGCTAGGAGCTCTGCACTTCTGTCAGGTGATCCCATAAATACAAGTGAACAAAAAACTAGCTCAGAGGATATTCACCCTGCAGATCTGAAGCCTGCTTACCAGAGACTGCGACCAAAAAGGATCCAAGAGCTGGAACACAGGGAAGCTCACTTTGTATAGGGTGCAAATTCCTCTTGGACTCTTTGCTAGTATTGACCTTCCAGTGAAGGCTTTGCTTTTCCCCTCTTTCCTTGGCCTTCATTCAAAAAGCCCATTTTTGTGCCATATTGGAGTTATTTTTATATATGCAGCATTTTAAAAATGGGGGGAGGGGGGATTGTAAAGGAGATAAGTTTTCATTTTGTAATTAAGTAGACTTTCATAAAGATCTGTTGCATTCCCAGTCTAGATGCAGCTAATAGGCTCATTGGATAAGACACTGAGCTTCATTTCATGGTATGGAATGAAGTGCTTATTCATAGAGAAACAACTGTTGCATAGCCATGAAAGGAGCCATTTTTCTGTATAAACCATGTAATAAAAATGGAAAGTTTGATGTTTGCTGTCTAAGCATAAACCAAAGCTTATGCTTTTCTCTGTTAAAGCATTTGTTCAGTTTTCTAATCTGTGCAATTAAAGCTTTGCTTCAGACTTGCATACTGGCCATCATGGCCCATAATTATGTATCATATGTGTATATTTTAGGCAGATATGATCATCTATTGCCAGTTTTCTATGTTGTCACTTTAATGCTTTTTTTTTTGTACAGCGAGGATGCACTTACTGAGCTTTACTTTTCAGAAGCAGCAAAGAATCCACTTCTGGTTTCTTATATAGCCTAATAAGTGGGGCAAACGTGCACAGTCTGCTTGGTTTGGATGCCCTTTGGGAGAATATCACTGCAAAGGTGCTGTCTCTCAGCTGCACGAAAGGCAGTGTGTTTGCTTGCTGTAGATCAGTTTCACCACTTAACCTGGGATAACTGAAATGAAGAGCATGGCTTTCAAGTTTCAGTGAAGAAGCTAAAAATAACCAAAAATTTGCATTAGTAGGTGCATCTAATGGTTTTCACTTTGTATTAAATGGTTTTTATGTGTATACACTGTTATATTGACTTTAAAATATATTAACTTGTTAACATTTCAGTGACTCTATGCTTTTTATATATAACTTATTAAAATATGGATATTTGACCTTTGCAATAGTTCTATACCTTCATGGAGTCTGTCTTGGGGGAGGGAAGGACTTTTCGTAATCAGAATATAATTGCAATGTTAGACCCTCTCTTGCATATTGCACAGTACAGTTACTTTAGCATGGTACTGTTAAAGAGGAGAACCAAAAGAAGAACCAGTCCCTCAGAGGATACAGAAAGCAAAGAATCCCTTTCTGCTTTATAAAGCTAAATTTACTTCATCCTGCTCAATTCCTCTTGTCCACACAAAATATTCCAATGCTGGTAATGGTGACCTACTAAATTCTTGTCACTTTAGCAGGGAAGAGAAGCTTGTCTGCTTGGAAAGATCATGCTACTGTTGAATAGTTCCAGTCATGCTAACATCATTCTTTAGGGAGCTGTATCATTAACGAAGGAAAGTGTGAAAAAACTGTAGACACTATTTTAGCAAGACTACTCTTGCAAGTTGTGTAAGAGAAGAGGTGAAGGCTTCTTGACATAAATGGGAGCTTGTTGCACTTGCAAAAGAAAAAAAAAAATTAAAAAAGGCTGCTTAATGAGCGGAAAACCTGTGACTGAAATCTAGAGGAATCATAGCAGTACTAGTGCGCAGCCTGTGAAAGGATGGTGCTGCTAAGCACAGACAGGACCACAGGCTGGCAAATTCTGTGAACTGCACTTAAATCTATTCTGTCTGATATTTTTTTTAAATACTTTAGTATTGTGTATATGCCAATGGCTTAAGACAGCCTGATAAAAACTTCAGTTTCACACTCCTAGTTAATGACCTTCAAATGATAGTTTTCTAGGTGTAGGTGGATGGAGGATCTCCGGAGTTCCCTAGTGCAGGCTGCTAAGCTTTAGTTTTAATGCAATGTGTACCAATCTGTGAGAACATATTCAAGTAGCAGCCAGGAGCCTGACTTGGCTAAACATGGCTTGAGTTGATGTACTCCATGTGTACCATCAGCTTCCACGTTTCACTCAGGTTGAGCACTTCTGTTTCCAATGTGCTGCAGAGCTCTGTTCAGCCTCTGTCGCCAGGCCACCGCGAGCGAGTCTTCCCAGCAACCTGCTGTGGCCCGGCTTGGGTGTTGAAGCAATCGGGTGATGTTGAAAGGGACCATGTGGCTTGTAGTGGTCATCTGGGCATTTCTCAAAGTTATTGAAAAAGGAAATCTCACTTGAAAACTTCAAGCTGGCATCAATGAATCCTTAGGCCCAGCAGCTTTGAGCTATTGCCACATCGTTTGTTTGGTACTATTGTCAGCCATACAAAGTAGTTGATGAAAATAAGTCTGTTAAGAATCTGTTGACTTACAGCAGAGAGAATTTTAGGCCAAGTAGTGGAAGGATTCTGTGCAATTTGTGTGTGAACTGTAATTAATTTGTTGGCTTTTATTAGCTGGACTGATAGGGCTGTCAGAAATGAGCTCTTTGGCTTTGTAGCGGGAGTCTGGTCAGGGTCAAGCAAGAGACGAAAGAACAGTGCAAGAAATCCCCCCAAAGCCAGGCACGTTGTGGAGGAGCAAGGACGATGGAAGGTGGTTTCCTCCAGAGAGGTTTAGTGGGTGAGAAGCCAAGGTGAAGTCTCTTTAATTATAGGGTGACTCTAGTCAGGTAGCTTAGGAAGACTGAGCCTTCTCTTTCCTCTTTAGGAAATAGGACTCAAAATCATCTGCCCGTCCTGCAGGCAGGGATGTGTTTCTGACACGGCAGCTGTGGNTGGTCAGGGCCCTCCCAAACCGCGCATTCGGGGGTCAAGCAAGAGACCAAAGAACAGTGCAAGAAATCCCCCCAAAGCCAGGCACGTTGCAGAGGAGCAAGGATGATGGAAGGTGGTTTCCTCCAGAGAGGTTTAGTGGGTGAGAAGCCAAGGTGAAGTCTCTTTAATTATAGGGTGACTCTAGTCAGGTAGCTTAGGAAGACTGAGCCTTCTCTTTCCTCTTTAGGAAATAGGACTCAAAATCATCTGCCCGTCCTGCAGGCAGGGATGTGTTTCTGACACGGCAGCTGTGGCCACCGAGCCTGTGGGCCCGGGAGCTGCTGTGGGGATAGGGCAGGCAGTGCCCAAGAGCAAGAAGCTTCACCTGTCCTTGAGGGCAGTGTCCTGCAGTACCTGCCTGCGCGGATGAATGTTTCAACAACAGCTTTGACAGTTTTGGATACTATAATGCTATATCACTGTGTTAAGGGAAAAAAAGCTCACTCTTAAAAGATGAATTGTGTATGTCTCAGTATTGGGAATAACTTATAAGTCCTTTAATATCCTAAAGCTTTTAGTGTGACAGAACTGAAGGAGCTAATGTGTCTTCTCTAAAATGAAAGCCTTCATGTGAAGACTGGAAAGCTCTGCTGTGATGCTGTTTTACACAGTCCCACCTGTGCAGGCAGGACGCTTTAAAAGCTGCCACTCTCTGAAAAAGTCTTTGAAGAAGTCGGTCCCGTGCTGGGGACAGCAGGGAGAGCCGTGCCTGTTTCCTCCATGGGGCAGGGCGGGACACAGCCTCGGGCCCAGCCCTTCCAGAATCTTCCCTGCCTGAGCCACAGGCTGTAAACGGGGAGTGAGGGCATGGTGCTTGGCCACTATGGCCTGGGATGCAGTCCTCTCAGCACTAAGGTGATATTTTATTCTCTTTGGAAACGTTGTAACTTGGAGTTAGTCTTTATTTGCTGTTCCTCCAAAATCAGTGAAGAAGCTTGCCTTCAAGCTCAGGTTTCTTTCATGTGGGTTGATGTGCTGCACTGTAGCCTGCCCTTCTGCTGTGCGAGAAAACGCCTCCCCATGACCTCCCTGTCAAGCCCGGCAGAAACTGCTGCCCTGGGCAGTTGTGGCCAGATGGGGCCTGGGGAAGGGAGCAGGGGCAGGACGTGACCAGCAGCAGGTCACACGGCAGGCCAGCATGGAGAACCCTACCCTTGAGGCAGGGGAGCCTTAAGCCTGGTGGGAAAAGTCTTTGGCTTTCCTTTCGACTGGAAATGTCACTAATGCTCTCTTTTGTTTCTCTAGATTGTGATGCAGATTTCCCAAGGCCTAGTGTTTGACATAGCTGATTTGCAGCGATTCGACCCACCTGCCCCAGGTGACAGGACCCTGGGGTCATGCAGAGTGTGCCTCCCCATGCGGCTTGCCCTCGGGGAGGAAGCCTGCCTGGGTCAGATTTGCTTGGTAATTACGTTCTCTGAAGTTGTGTTGCGCTCACCTCATCCCTCTTACAGCTTTGGCAGGAAACTGCAGTCCTTGAGAGCCTGACCTAATTAGTCCTGACAGCTCTTTGTTTAGCAGGGCCCCTAATGTCACCAGAGCCATGGTTCCAAGACTGTCTTTTCAAACGCAAGGTTTGTTTAGATCTGAAGAAAATTCTTAAAGGAAATATCCGCTTCCTGGTACAGAGTTTATTGTGCTTATGCTGGTTGTATCAGATGTTAGGGGGGATTTTTGTTCTGCAGTGCTTTAACTCTCAGATTGAGCTGTTGTACCTCAAGGAGGGGATTAAAACAATCTGCTTACAGCTGAGCAATGTTATTCTGCAAAGTGCTAACTGCATCTGAGATATGTGCTCCTTTGCAGCCAAGCTGAACATCCCTTCAGAAACCCTTTTCTTTCCCATAGCACTGCAGTGCTCACACATGAGGTAAGCTTGTGTGGTAAGTTTTCCACTTTTTGTTGTTTCTCTTTAAGAAGTCCTTGTTTTGCTTGAATACCCATGAATTCTTGAGGTTCTCTAATGTGGCAAAGACCTGAGTTCTTCTGAAAGCTGACTGGAAGTGCTCTGAGAATTCTATTAGTGTGTGAACCCAAACATTAGTTATAGTTCAGATCATGTTTGTGCTTAAGCGACTCCCTACTTACTCAAGTTCAGAGCACACAAACCAGATTCTGCTTGGATGTTTTCTCCGACTGCTGAGATACATTCAGTCTATGGAGACAAGAGCTCATCTGGAGTTAGCTCCTCAAACATATGGGTTTGGTGTTGGGTCTTCAGCACTTAACATTTTACTCTGCAGGTCTGCTTTTATCAGGCTTGTCAGTGTGCACCCAGACTCAGTATGCTGGGAAGTTAGACAAGTAATTTCCATTTTTCATTAGCAAAAATCTTTTTTTTTTCCTTATGTTTACAAATAATCCTATTCTGTAAAAATGTAAACAGTTATAAACACGTTTCACAGGAGGGGGCTTAAGAGACAAACCTACAAATCTTCCTCAACAAATCTTTCTCACTATAAGTTTCTGTCTGCATACCAATTTGTCTTCACAGAAATTCTGTTTTTAATATAGTATTATGTAGGCACCTGGAAAAAGTTTTCACACTCAGAAGAAAAATCCATCTTAAATCTTTTAAGCATTTAAAATATTTGAGAGACAAAGGCTAAGAAAATTCTCATTCCTCTCAGCCCTCGTGATGCCATGTTTCCAGCTGACAGAACAGTGTTTATGTGAGGTAAATGGGATAGTGCCAGATACAGACAACCTGCCTTCAGAGTTTGCTCTCCCTGTGCTCTGTGCTTGCTTTACTACCTTGTGCCTTGAGCAGATAGGGGTGATTAGGCTGCCAATGGGGTCTGTGCATGAGCAGGAAGAATCTGTTTATGGTGCCACATTTCCCTGTTTTGACATGTGGAAGAGGCTGCCTGGTTCTCATTGTCTTTGAGTTTTAGGAATATACCTTTCAAAAGGAACAGCAGTCCTCTTTTAATTTTCAGTTTTCTTGTCAGCGCTTCACTTAAATCATTATATCAGCAACCATGGGAATGCTGCAGCTTCTTCCAGCTTCTCTGCACTTGCCTCTCTGCATCCTGTTCTTTTCCTCTCTTGAAGTGGCAAAACTCATTTCCTCTTTACCTCTCCTTTATTTTTTTCTCCACTAGCCATTATGTCCAAGAAATATCATTTGACACCAACATGCCACAACTTCACAAACTTCTTTTCCTTGAAGTCTCTCCATATATGTTTCGTGGAAACCTGTAAAGTGCTTAAAACATTTGCAAAACTTCAGTCTCCTTTTTTTTATGGGATTTTAAGATTTTCTTATATCTATAAATCCCAACCTGACTATGCATGTGTTAGGAAATGTGTTAGAAAATCAATTATTCGGTGATTCTGAGAAATTATATGTGTAGTTTTCTCTACACACTCAGGTCTCTATTTGTTTATATAAAATGCACATCCACTCATACAACTGCCTCAGCAAAACTGTTAGCATTAATTGTGTTAGATTTTAGTGAGGCTGTGTGAGGATATTGCCCTCTATGTATGTAAGAGAACATCTTGCCAATTAAGAAGCTGACTGGTTGTTGGAAAGCACTGTTTCTGAAAATGAGCGGTATTGACCCGTGAGTACAGAGAGTAGGCGTGAATATGCATAATGAAAGCTATCTTTTTAGCTAATTTGTTAAATTATAATAATGGAAAAATACTTGATTGTGCTCTTGGAGTTTTTTATAATTTGCATTACAGCACTTAAATTTGACTTTGCAGATTCAGGAAATAAAACTTAATAAATGCTGACATTTAAAGTAACTGTTGAAATATGGCATGTTTAGGAGAAACAAAGTGAGATGAAAGTTTAGTTAGGTATTAGTGACCATCATGACTCATTTGTGACTTTGTCTTTTGTAAATTGTGCAGTCACAATCCTATTTTAATATAAGATGTATGTCAACTTTATTACTTGTAGGTGTTTATGCATGTTATGTATATCATAGGCAGCTTTGTGTTATTAGAGCTCTGTTGTGTACATAACTCAAGAACTACTATCAAATCTGTATTTTCATTAATTACTTTTGTTCTGATGCATGTGTGAAATACCTCCTTTTGTGTTTTTAGCAACAAAGTAAGGATTATCAGGAAATCCTTAGAAGCTTTCAGGGAAATTGTGCACAAATTATGTTCTCCATAAACTGAACCATATTCTCCCCTCGCATGTGAACTGACAGGCCCCAAACAAGCTTTCTGTGTTTACTTTCAAAGGAAAAATGGGTCACAGGCACTGCTGACATAGATGAACATTGAAAACAAACGTGCCTCACCATCATCCAATTGTAATGTAAAATCTAATTAGGAGAGATTAGTTTAATCTGTTAAGAGCCTTCGCTGTGTAGATGCAAGCAGCAAGAAACAATCTGTTTTCTTGAAATAATTGAGTTTCAGTGTTAAAATGTTTGCTGATTGAAAGTATTGTCTGCCTTGGAAACAGAAGTTGTGCTTAAACACAGTGTATAACCTCACAGCAACACTAGTTCTGCACTGCCATTGATCAGGGAGGAGAGTTACCTCTGTGGTTACATGAAGTCCTTCATTTCTCTGCTGAGACTCCAGCAGGGTGAGCATCAGTTGTGGTATGAACATATGTTCAGCAGAAATTAGATCAAAGCACTTTGAAAAGATGAGATTGCCTCGTAATCCTTTCTGAAGCAAGACCAGTTGAAGTCAATACTTTAGGTACAAATCTGGGCAAAGACTTGAGTGCCCTGAGATTACATTAAGCAAGGAAGCAATGGGTGAAGTGCAGGGCCCGGTAGCTGCAGCATGGCCTGGTATCTACAAGTTCATATGTGTTAAGCTCAGTGATGTGGTAATCCATGAGTGATTTTGAAAGGTTTCTCTGAGGCTCTGTTGAAAAATAAATCTTTTTTTTTGTTAGTTGTCATGGATTTTTGTTTGACAAGAGTCACAGGGCTTTGGCAGTAAGACAGTGAAGGAAATTATGATAATGCTACAAGACTGATATGAGCACTGGTAGTGAGTAGTGAGAAAGATTTCTGCTTTCCCAAGGTTTTATCAGCAGACATAGAAGTGAAGTAATTTGCTAGCTTAGTTACTGAGGATGATGATTCCTTATTATGATAATATTAAAGAGTATGAGAATTAAAGACTACCGTGCACTATTCTTAACTGATGGTAATGACTAAATCTCTGATGTATCAGTACCCTGGAGTTCTGGTTCCTCAGCAAAGGCAGGAACATTCTGTAGGTAATAATTAAATTCACAAGATGATGACTTAAGGAAATAAAGAGTCCAGAGAAATTTTCAGTAACTTTTGATAAAATGTAACTGATTCAACGTAAGCAAAGTAAAGAGACTTTCCTAACCATTTGGAAGAGTTCTTCTAAGCTCTGGGATAAAATCAGGAAGGAGCTACTGCTGAAACAAGCCCTTTTTTTTCCCTCTTTTGAACTGGAGCTTTGTCAGAGTCTTCCTATACTTCACTAGTTGCTGCTGTTAGAACTGACTTATTTTTGTTGGCCCTTACACTCAGGCCCCTGGAAGGGAAATCTCTTCCTGCAAAAGGTAAATTTTAAACTAGATTTACTTATGCCAGGGATACAAAGCACATCTCTTGTGTCTGGTATCTTTGGGCAGAAGTGCATCACATTCTAAATAGTAACAGACACATAATTTGCATTAGCTTCTTAAGAAAAACTGAATAAACAATTCCTAAGCGTGAAATTTCTTCCAATTTAGGCTAAGAGGGTTCATATTTGTGTTAATACCCTTATTTCAAACTACATTTCTTTTAGTATCTGTGCTATTCTTAATTGCAGTTGTCTCAAGCCACTCCTGAATTTGTGAGCAGCATGCTGCTGATCTGCACCATGACTAATCTCATGAGGAGTTCATGTAGCCCCTGAGTGCATGTGGAGCTGTCAACATATTTTTGCAAGGTACTATTTTTATCACAGACCTACCCCATAATTTTACTATAATGTTTTGTTCTTGTTATTAAGACTTGAATTTAACCATGCAGTTTTATGTTAGTCAGTCTGGCTGAATTCCAGACAGGAGAAGATAGTTAGGGATTGGACTTGAATTATTTCAAATTTACTTGGTTTTGCTACAGAATCCAAGGCCTGTCTCTCCACTGTCTTCTGAATACAGTACTTAATTCCTTTTTTTTTTCCTTCACTTTTGTCTTAGGTTAACCTGTCTAATTAGAATCTTGTAAGTATAGTTTATCATGTGCTTATGTGAAACTTCCATTTAGGAAAACAAGATACATTTTTTTCAAATCTCAAGATTCTATAAACAAAACCGTTTGGGGAAATACAAAGGTATTCTTGTTCATTCTAAAATTAGAGATGATTATTCTAAAATGTGTCTGACAAGCCAAATATTTATCTTAATGTTTTATACGTTGGTTACATTTACTTTAAGTATTAATGCTGTAATTAAAATAGTTTGTTCGAAGTCAAAAGGAAAAGTGTTTTTGATCTCTGAGTCATTTAACAGCATTTTAGCAACAATCAATCATATAATTAGTCTTTCTCTTAGAGTGATTCCTTCAGCAATTTTTGCATACTAATTAGGTTGTCCATCATTAATGAGTTGCTCATCCTATAAGGAATATCAGTCCCTATCACAAACTAGTAAGCTTTAATGTATAAGTATAATGTATATGTAATACATATATGTAGTGTATAAGCAATCTGAATAACCTTGCTTATTATTTTTCGTTTGGTTGTTTTTTTTCCTGAGGTTATTAATCCTGGCCTCTTTGCTAAAATATTCTGAGTCCCAGAAAAATACTTAGTATTGGCAAGTAATTGGCAAACAGCCATTTAATCTGGCAATCCTAATCCCGTTTATGACCTTGATTTGCAATTTTTTTATTGCTAACATTAGTAACAAAACTTACAGGATGATGCAAGTAATGAGATGTTGTGGGCTGATTTAGACTGTGTGTACTACTAGAGGATCTCTTACCGACACAGGAACAAAATGATGTATGGTTCAAAAAAGAACCAGGAGGAAGAGGAGGCCTTTGGCAGGGTACAAATTGTACGACCTTTTCACAAGGGCATGATTTTCCTTTCACAGCTGTCACAGAATGCTTGCAGAGTGCCCATCCAGTGTATTTAGTGGAATGTGAGAGAGTCTGGGACAGAATTAACTTTTTTCCCACTTGTTTAGCTCCAGAATTCAGGCTGCAGAGTAGCAGCACTTGGGCAGTGATGGCTTGAGAGGCTGTCTGGAAACTCCTATGGACCTGCTGGCTGCTGCAGGCTACTCCCTGCTGGAGCTGCCTCCAGCCAGACCTAGGGTGGCTTCAAATGAGAACGTTCTTATGGCCCATCAGCAAGCTTACATGCTGGGATGTTAATTTTACTATTTTCTTGATGATGCTCAACCAGTGTTTTTCCATAGGGCCCCTTCCAACAGCTAATAGATCAATGATGCCCTGGATTAGGTAAATACCTGAAGAAAAACTAGACATGTTTCTTTTCCAGCTCTGAGTAATGAGGGGGGGAAATGCAGGTGTTATTTCTAAATTTAGCCTTTTGTGTCTCCCAAGGACATTTTGTAGTAATAATGATTGATTTCATAGTGTCAGTTTTGTGAAAAGGATGTATCTGTGTTCTGACATTTAACTTTTGAAATATTTGCTTCTGTTACTGTATGGATGTTTGTTTTTCACACAAATATAGAGTGCCCAACCTTGGAAGGGTTGAAACTTAGCTATCTTGATACAGAATTTCTTTCTCAATCCTCTATATTCTGATTTTTGGTCTCAGTGTGAAGTTTTCAATTAATTCCTTCCAGTATGATTGAAATAGGCTTCAAATTCCATCAGTGTGAAACTAGATCTCCCAGCCAAATCTTTTCCATTGCAGCATTGTCATGATGTATACTTAGGATCCCGATATCATCTGAGCCATTAGGACCAGTTTTCAATTGCAGTAGTATGGTATTGGGCAAGATAACCAAGCTATGTATTTTCTTTGTTCCCTTAAGCCTATTTCTATTGAAGATGAGAGGTTCTTGATCTCTACAGATCCATCAAATGTTAATCCACTTACTCCCTATGACAGCAGTAAATTTTGTAGTTGATCAGTCTTGCCACATTGCTCTGTTTGCAGCATGAGTTATTAAGAGTTGATAGAGTGATGTTGAAAACTGCAAAAATTGTTAACTTATGAAATATGGGAATGATAGAGGTTTTGGCAGTGTCAGTTTTTAATGCAAAATCTTTCTGCAGAATTTATCAGTTGTTACTTGATCACCTATAAGCAGCACAGCCAATTCTAGCTCAATTTGACCTCAAGTATTCTGCCCCAATCTCTTCCATGCTGCGTGTGTTAAAAGAAATCCGCACATTCTTTAGGAACACTTTCCAGCAGGATTAGTTAGGACTGGTGCCAGCCCTTCCACCCTGTGCAGGCCTCTTCCTCCCTGGTTGAGGTCTAAATTCCTCTTCAGACCATAAAATGTGTACCTAAAATGATTTTCTGAAAGATTCAGAGTTATTACTGGGTTTTATGTCAGCTAAAGTCTATTTGGCAGATGGGACAGTTATTCAATTCGACCTATTTAAATTCTATAAGGCAGTTATGAAGTAGAAAGTCAATACAGGCAGCAAATTAAAATGATTTCTTCATTTTTGAAGGGGCGCTTGTGTCTGGCAAGTATCTATTTAGACTTACATTTCCAATCTTAATTTTCCTTTCAAAAATAGAAGCTGATATTGGTAATTAGAATGAGTTGCGAACCTAGAAAACAGCATAAAATGTTATCTTAAATTCTAGATCTGCCAGATCTTAGATTCGGTTGTACCTCTACCTAAATGTCCTGAGAGTGACCTAAAAGCATAAAAATCCAAGATCTCTTTTTTTACTAAAATAGTAACACTGAATTTTCCTTTGCAAAACCTATTATATCCAAGGTTTCAAGCTGTGGTAGTCAATATAGACCTGTACTGTCTAAATTGAAAGCCTAATTCTGTCTTTGTAATTGATATGAAAATAATGCCTAGCTAATCCATCTTTTCTTGGAAACATTAGTTTGAAAGAACAGTTAATCTGATAAGTGATGCAGCAATTGACTGTGTTCATTTTTTGCAAGTTCATGATAATAATTCGAATGAATGATAATGCCATATTTTCATTCAAGAGATATATTTCCTCTCTTATTTTGACACTGAAAACGTGTCACAGGAAACATCCTCCAAACAAAAGTCTGTCAAATGTAAAATTACACAGTGCAGACAATGAAAAGATCTGTATCATAAAAACATAATCTTCCAAAAGATTACAGCAGAAACTAAACACTGTTATTTTGCTCTGAAGTCTGTTTCAGTTATTGGCTGAGAAATAACAAGTCCTCATGCCAGGTTAACCAGGACTGATGCAGAAGATGAGCTTCTTCAGGCAAGTCAGACTTCTGCTGTGGAAGAACTGGGTCATCCGGAAAAGGCAGAAGGTAAAATCTTAGTCTTTAAATTTCTGCTTTACACCATACAGTCCATCAAATGAAGTGACCAGCATGTGTATCAGCAAGCAAAAAACACAAATTTCTGAAAGAATTAAATGTGTCCTTTTAGAGACTTTTCAACTGGGATATAATCCAGTGAGGCTTGCAAAGCTGCTCCTTATAGACTAAATCTGGAACAGTTTGTTGTATTGGGATATTTTTTGGCAAATAGTACAGTATACTGGGAGAACAGTTGTAGGTAATAGTGTTTTAATATGTACACATGAAAAGGATTCTCTGATAGAAGATGTGGGTGCCCTTCATCTAAGGAAAATTTCATTCTGAATCTTATATTGACTTAAAAACATTCATTTTTAGATGTGAATCTACTTAGAGACCCTAAAGCTTACAGGAAACTTTTTTGTTGTTGTTTTTTTAGTATGGTGAATGACACCATAAACTAAGGCAAAATTCAGAGAAGTATTTTAAATAATTTCACATCCTTTTAAATCTTGTAACACTGTTTTTGATTAGAGCCATTCTTACTGCCCTATTTCATCATTGTTAATTTGTGTTTTAAGTCAAATTCTCATAGTCAGTCAAAACCTTAAAATGGGGTCATAAAAAGAGAAATCAAAAAGAGAAATCAATAGGAGCAAACTGAACCATGGGATGAGTGTAAAAGCTCACCTATACTGATGTTATTTTTTTTCTGTCATCACTGTATTTAAGACCTGAGGGAAGAAAAAACTTATTCAGGTAAATTCAGTTCATCATTAAAAATAGATTTAACACACTCTCGAACATTGACATATCTCTCTGACATGGTGGAGACAAACTCTTTAATATCCTTTTTTTTTCTGTTAACAATAAATGACAAAACAGGTATTGTGTAAAAATGCACGAGCCATTTTATCCTCTTTTAGAATTCCTGGAAATCTCGAGATTTCTAAAATTGCTAGGAATGATTATTGTGATTAAAATTCTGGAGTCCATTATCACACACACACACACACACATATATATATATATATTTATGTATGACAACTTGCACATTGAAAGAAGGATCTTCTTTCATTGCTTTTCTAGTGGATTTTTCCCATAGTTTACATTGCCATCAAGAGTGGTTANATATTTATGTATAAGACAACTTGCACATTGAAAGAAGGGATCTTCTTTCATTGCTTTTCTAGTGGATTTTTCCCATAGTTTACATTGTCATCAAGAGTGGTTACACATTGCATTGCCAGCTCATGATTTAATACACTATAAACGTAATTCATTCACATTTAAACTGACTTGCACTAAATATATATAGCCCTCTTACAAAGCTTAAGTCACGTGCTACCAAGAAGCTGCAGTAGTTTGGTTTTCTGGTTCAGAAAACAACAAGAAAAAGCTACCCCTTTCTGATCCTCAAATGTGTGTACTGAGAGAGCTGAAAGCCAAAACCACTGATTTTTTTTTCCATTTTAAATGGATATTTATATAAATCTTCAATAATTTTCACATATGAAATATTGCTTGAATTCAGCAAATCTGCTTAGGTGTTTGACCCAAGGTGCCTGCTTTGCTTTCAAGATTTTTTTCCTCCTACTGCTCCTGCCCGCTTTCCCCAAAATTCAAAAAATGCTGACTTGGAGGGTATCTGGTGTTGCCAGAGATCTTTGTGATGATCATTCCTATCTTGTAAACAGGGTGTTTTTCCCTGCCTTCCATCCCATCCAAGCTAGTTAACTCAAACTGAGAGGAACATTGAATTCAAGTCTGAGGATTTTGTATGTGGCTGGGAATAGGATAAAAGCCAATACCCGAGCAAGAACCAAGGTTAACTCTTCATCAGAGACAGTAATCAAGGGATCTCCCCAGTTCTTAACCCTCTGACTTCATTACATGTTGAGTCTGTCCCAAACATCTTATTAAATGGATATTAATCAGACCTGGTGGCCCTATCAGCTGCCAGGAAGGGTCTGTAACGCTTTATTCTTAATTATGCACAACAACTATCAGGGAGAGGAACTCCACTCTTGTGGTTTTCCTAACCTAATAATTTATTCATCTCCTACCCTGTACTGCTGGCAACATTTTGTCTGGCTTTAAAAGTATCAGGGGTGCTTAACTTTAATGGTGTGTATTTTGTTGTTCTTGTTCTTTCTTTTTTAAAAAAAGAAAACCTAGAGATGAAATGGGAAATGTTTGCCTGGTGAAAAGCTCGCTATCCTTTGACCATAAGTATAAGCTCTGCTTTATTAATGCTAGTAGACACAGTTACAGTGGAAAAAAACAAATAGTTGCAAAAGCCTGTTCTTAATTATTCTCTGAATATCTTTCATTTTGCATAGCTCAGTCTGGAGAGGAAAAAAAAATTCACACGTGACCCATCTCACATCTGCTTCTGCTGCTGTACACACTGCTATGTATGTGGTGCCTGACAGGGGCGGTGGGAGTGAAGGAGGGGAGTGAGGGAGGGCTTTCCTGTGCACATGCCACCTGACAGGATCTGGGGAGAGTCTGTCCCAGCACTTACAGAGAGAAAAGGAAAGAGAGAGAGGGAAATGCCACGTGGCTGGATAAAAAGAAACACTGCTGGTCTTCAGAGCCCAAACCCCATGTCACATGATCAAAGGGTTGTAATTTCCAATGTCTACCAAAACACAGAGGCAGTAAAACAAACAGTGAGCCAGGAACCGGGGAAGCAGACTGAGCCCTGGGCAGGACGTTGCTTTGTGGCTCAGGCTATGCCCTTGCTTCTTCGGCATGGCTAGCAGCCGATGGCTGCTCCAAGTATGTTGAAAGATAAGGGTGTTCATATGACCTTAGGTGGGGTCTTACATGTTACAGAGCAAGATGTTTGCCATAGTATATGCATGTTTACCTTTATTAGAAAATTGATAATGCTGAAGTGACTGTTGACAGAAAGGAGCACTAAGTAAATGTTAAAGAATTTAGGGTATACTAAGGCCCCTCTGCTTACTCCTTTGGGTAAGCAGATTGCACTGACAACCCACTACCAATCCCAGCACTGTTAAAGTGTAAGTAAAATCATTTTCTCTTTTGCATCCTGTCCTTTTTTTCCCGTATTACTACTGAGTGGCCCACTCTGTGCTACAACTCTTTAGACTTTTATTTAGTCTATCAAGAGTTTAGTACTCTGCCTCCCCTTTTTACTTTGTTCAGGATCCCTGGGTGTTTGTTTAGTATAAGTGGAGAAGCTCCTGAATTAATGGCCGTACTTGGTGGTGTCTGATGAAATCTTTGCTATTTCTGGGTGTTCTTTCAGTGCAAGGGGGATACTCTCACGCGTGTGCTGTGTTGGACATTGGTGCAATAGAAAATGGCCTCTGCCTTTTAGTCCTGTAATGACTATGCATGATTTGCACATAAAGCTTATTTTGAATTGATTTTTCTTTTCCAGCTTCGTTTCCTGGTAGAGCTTGTATGGCCTCTGTCGTTATTTCTTGCCCTTGTCTGGCTGAGGAAAGCTAATCCAGTGTATCGCCAACATGAATGTAAGACCATTTGAGACTTTTCAACACCTGTACTAGATAATGCCTAGAAGGTCTCAGACACAGATTCTGTCCCCTGTTTGTCAAGTGTTGTTCCCCAGTAGCAGCCTTTGCTGCAGGTAATTTAATCATTTATAGGCATATGTTGAGAATTATTTAAAAAAAAATCAAAGACGCTCAAGTCTTCTTGCATGGTACTCTGTGGATGGATTTAACTGAGGTCTCAAAATCCTTTCAAGCTGTTACTGAGAGTGTATTGTCTTGCTACTTATTAAAAAAACAAGCCAGAACAGTAGGTTCAGTCAGAATAGACATATTCCTTAGATCAATGACATTAAAAAATTTTGATGGGTGGAAAGACAATAATTTCCCAGTGCAGGAGTGGATCTTAGTGGAGCAAATATGAACTTAATATAGGAGGCTTCTTTTCTTAGTTAATGGTAACCACAAACTCTTTTGGGAGCATAAACCGAAGACCCCAAGCCACACTTGTACTGAGAAGCTGTGGATATTGTTTGTTGCTTTGTGAGCAGCCCCAATCCCTCTTTTTATACATTACTGATGAGCTCTCATGCCAGAGAGCTCAGATGGGCTATACTTCTACAAATTTGGTCCAGAATTCAGCATGTTTATTGTATAGACTACATAAATTACTTGATTCTAGAGATAGCAGATTTGCTTATTAGCTGTCTCAATTATATGTATTATCCCAAGCTTTTTCAGTAAATTTTGAAAGCGTTCAGCAGTCTCTCGTCTCTATTCCTGTTGACATGAACAGGTGTTGAATAACATGAATAGAAACATTAATTTCAATAGGAGCAGAATTAGTCCAACATAGATTATTCTTGAACATCCTATACACATTATTCACCTTTTAACTTAATAAAATAGAAATCTTTATGGTCATGATGACATTGCTGTACAGTGAGCTAATTTGTAACACTCTTTGGTTTCACACTGGCTGCATAAGTAAAGACACCTAAATCTTCACGTTTTGTGTTTCTGTGCTCTAGGTCACTTCCCAAACAAGGCAATGCCATCTGCAGGAACACTGCCGTGGTTACAGGGCATCTTCTGCAACATGAACAACCCTTGTTTCCGCAGTCCTACCCGTGGGGAGGCTCCTGGTGTTGTGTCCAACTACAACAATTCTATGTAAGCAGAACTCTGTGTGAAAGACTGGGCTGCTATAACACAGGTCTGTTAAGCAGCTGCTGTTAGGCTGCTCTTGGTCCCTGCCAGGTACTTCCTGGGCATGAATGTTGTGGGGAGAAAGGACAGAGTATCCTCAGCCTGCTCAGAATGTGCCTCGGTGTGCTGAGGGATATTTTATACGATTGTTCTGTGGTACGAATGAAAAGGGAGAAGTGAAAAAGAATTATGTGAGAGCTTTAGTGGATTACTTTGTAGCTGGGTCATGAAAGAGTTCAGTAGACAAGGACCCTTAGAGTAAAGAAAAAACAATTGCAAAATTTTGTTAAAATAATTACAAAAATGCTTTAAATTCTCCTTTGCAAATTATTCTCTTTGGAGTATCCAAAGATAAAATATTACGAGTCAGTGATGTGAAGACCGTGATAACTGCAGTCAAATCAAAGTTAGCAGTTTTGCGTTAACTTGGCATTTCGCCTTTTGTTGCTAGTGAACAGGATTTAAAATAATTTCAATTCTTGAGGGGTCAGTCGTGCAATAAGCTGAGGGGCTATATTTTCTGTACACTATAGCTTTTCCAGATTGCTTATTACAGACCTGAGTGTTCCTTTGTGAGTCAGAGTAAATTCAGTGAGTTACAGAGGAAGCAAATACATTGTGTTTTCTAAAAGAATTTAGTCCTTCCTGTTTGCTGTTTCCTGTAAGCTAAAATAAGTCATGCATTCTGAGAGTCATCAATTTGCATATGGAAAACCATAGCACCCTTAAGGAATTGCAATACATGATAAGTATACGTTCGACTTCAATCTCTGTTCTACTGCAAAGGAGAAAAAGAATGTGTGCTGGTTGAATTCCTAGATGTTTAGACACTACTGCTGCTAGTCATAATTTTTTGCACTTGCTTACAAACATAGGCTGTGGCTAACATCCTTTCTTGTACTGCATCTTCTAATCCACAGCCAGCTTACGCTGTAAATAATTGCCTCTGGCAAAATTAGGCCCAGCTGCTTTCACGCCTCTAACAAACAAAACCTTCTGAAAGGACTTGGTAGTCACACTGGCACTGAAGGGATTTGAGCTGAGGGAGGTAAAGGAGAATTCTATACTGGGGTCACTCCATGTTACTTACTCAGCTGAGCGGGACTGCTTGTGCCTCCAGTCCTGCTAAAGCTGAGCCAGAACCAGAACACATTTGTACCACAGCTGTGAGGTGAAGGTGGTCTTGAGGGAAGGTCCTGTCTCTCAAGAAGATCAACATGACTAATGAGAGAGTAAAGATTACGAGAGACCAAACTTCTGCCCCACCAGGAGCCCTCTTACACCTTCTGTGGTTTTACCCAAACCTAACTCCATCCCACACCATCTGAAACAACTGTGGACCCATAAAAGTGAGCTTTGATGTTTGAAGATTGAGGACAAAATTACAAAATTAAACAAGCAAACAAAAAACCCCTCATCCCTGGTACACACAGAAGTGTGGGGTTTTTTTGTTGTTTGTTTTTATGAGAAAGGTTTTTATGAGTCATAATTCTTAAATTATTATTTGTTCCTTATTTCTTCTTTCAGCCTTGCAAGAGTATATCAAGATGCTCAGGAGCTCTTACTGAAAGCCCCTGAAATCCATGACCTTGGCAGAATCTGGGAAGAACTGATCATTATGACTCAGTTTATGGAAACAATGAGAACTAATCCTGAAAGAATTGCAGGTAATTGTTTTCTCTTTGTTCTTTGGACTATTTTTTTCTCCTTCTGAAAGCTGACTAGTAGTTATTTGTAGAGACTAACAACAATTATAAATGTATTTCACACCTGCTATCACTCTACTTACTGTTAAGAGGGCAAGTAAAAGTACTTTGTAACTATCAGTACAGAAAATACTTTTCACAGAGAAAGAAGAAAGGCACTCAGCTCCTTTATACAAGGAGGTACCTTAAAAAACAGTAGACAACACTCAAACACAAAACCATGGATATCTTACCAACCCAAAACAAGACATGGATGGAGAGATGTAATTAATTATGGTAGAGGTAAAAGCAGTAAGAAAGCATCAGTGGAAGATGCAGAGGAATTTAAGCTAGGAATGTCAGGAGCAGAGCTGAGAGGAGAGCTGAGAGAGACTTTTTAAAGTGTTAACTGGAATAGCTGTGGAAAAGTTGAGAGAGAAAAGTAGAGACTTTCAAATGTAAGAAGTGATGTTTTCAATTCTACTGTTGCTGGAATCCTACTCTGAAGCATGTTTGAGGTAAATTGCATAGAGTAGGCATGTTCAACAAATTCCTATAACCAATCCCCAGTAAAAGATTAAAATCATTTGGAATTTCAAAAATCATTTTGGATCCCATAGTCACAACTAAACATCTGAGCCAAAGTATGTAGTTTTTGCAGGATTAAGCCAGGTTTGTGATGTTCTTTCTCACTAATTTCTGCACTGCTTTCTGCATCCAGGAAGAGGGATACGAATTCTAGATATTTTGAAAGACGGGGAGACTCTCACTTCCTTCTTGCTGGAAGTTGCTGGCCTCCCAGATGATGTTGTGTTCCAACTCATTAATGCTCAAGTGCGCCCTGAACAGGTGGGTAGAGTGTAAGAGTTACTAAGCTGTAATCTGTGTAGATAATCATCTCTTGATTTGAATATGCAAATTTGCCTCATTGAGCGCTTTGCCCAGAATTTCTGCTGTATTTAAATGCAAAAAGAAACGTCAAAAATGTTGCCGCCTAACAATGAGTCTGTCCCCATGATAAAATACTTGGCCCAGAAGTATAAGGCAGCTCTGCACCATTTCAAGTCAGCAGCCCTGGTAAAGAGCAGCAGAGCTCAGGGCTGAACATTTAAGTTCTCCTCCCCAGTGTCAGCAGAGTAACACAGTGGCTTTATGAAATTGTCTCACATGGATAGGTGGATGTGGAAAAAGCAGACCTGCTCTTTTACTACTACATAATAAGTCTGCTGAAGAAAATTCACAGTGAAAACTGCAGGTCAGATCACTCCTGAAGCAGCTAGGCCAGGGCACTGGGTTTAATGAAGTGCAGGCTGTCTCTGCTTCTGCATGTACTGGTGGCTGGGAGTTCTGTAAGGAATGCTGTGTTCATGAATGAATGTTGTTGAATCAGAACCCTGGAACAATTTCTTTCTACGCTGCATTAGTGTGTGGGTGGAAGGAAGGGAATAAAAGAGGCTGAAAAACACAATTCCTCTTTTTTCACTACCACGTGAAACGCCAATGCTGGAATTATGTGTGGCCAGAAAGAGACGAGGTTAATGAACTTACATTAGTTCTTCTTGGACACAAGAAATTCCAGCTAGTGTGACTAGGAGCCAGGTTACTTATCTGCTCTATTTTTGTCTACCCTCTTCTCACTTTATCATGAAGCAATACAAGAAGACACTACCACAGCCACACCGATGATATATCCCACTTATTTTCACACCTCCATATCAACTGACATGGTGAAAATTTGTTTCCTTACTGCTAATGACAAGAAGTATGTATATAGATATCTTGTTGGGCTTAATTTCCCCTTTTCCTCCCAGCACTTTTCTTCCTCATAGACTTGCTGCACTGGGAGAGCTGTATGCTGCTGCCTGTGTAGTCTGTATTAGCTACCGAGTGGCCTTCTTGTCTGGTGTTGAAAACTCTGTAGCTGCCAACATATGCAGGACTGAAGTGTTTTCAACACCATCACTGAAAGTAGGAGTGAGACCAGAGGGAACATGGTGTCTTTCTGCTGTATTTTCTGGGTTGATGTACATAGAGGTGTAGTTCTTTTAATGCTAGAAATTAAAGGAATTTGAGCACCAATTAGAGAGAAAGCTGGAGGGGACTTGATGTTAAATATGACTTTGCAGTCCTATTGTCTAGTTTTATTGTCAGTACTAATCACAGGAATACAGGATCATCTCACAACAGCTGATGTGCAGCCATGAGGAAAGAGTTAAAAATACATTCTCCAAGAGCAAATGATGCAAAAAAACTAATCCTATAGTTTTCAAACCATTGTAAGAGAATTATTTTCAGTAACAACTCAGGCACTTGCTCTCCTACAGGAGGTAAATCACTTAATTGTCTTAAGCATTATTGATGCATTCAGCCCAAGTACGATGATTCTTACTATTCTTTAAATTGATTGAGCTAGAAATAGCAGAGCCCTGACTAGAACCTAGATCTGAGTTTGCCTTGACCATTAACCATGGCTCTCCATGTCCTGTTCTCCCTGATACTCTCCCCTCTGCTCATTTGCCCCCTCTCCCCCTAGTTCTGAAGGAACAGAGCTGCTCAACCTGCAAGCAGCTTGTTTACAAGAGCCCAACCACTGCCAAAGCTGGCTGCAGACCTAGCCCTGAGCAGCCTGGGAGTGCAGGAAATGACACAGCTCAAAGCTAAACCTGATCAAACAGGCAGCTAGCTGAAAAAATAGTTTGGACTTCATCTTGCCAACTTTGGCCAAAAAGGGACGTGTTGATAAAAAAATAAAATAAGGTTTTCCTTCAAGTAGCTGCTTTTTTGAGTCATTCTAAGATAAGGATAAGAGGCTGATGCTAAAAAACAATAAAAAGTTCAGGAAAGATTGGCAACAGCCCACCCTACCGGAAAAATTGGAAGGGCGGAGGTTTGATGTTTTTCTAATCCCATCTGTTTATGGACATTCTTGAAATGCAACTGTAGTTTGTAAATAACCTTTTGGTTCTCTGTGTTTAATCCTTGTCAATGATGTTAGTGTCCTGGCTTCCTCATTTCACAAGTCAAAACAAGGTTCCCAGGCTGCCTTCCGGTGCAGCTTTGTTTCATTGCAATTCACACTGGATGGTAAGGGTAACGTACAGTTAAAAATGCTGCTGCTTTCTCACATAAATTCTCAGGACAGCAGTGACTGAGCAGTTAAGCAAATTCTTTTATTCACATCAAGTCAGTTCAGTCAAACTCAAATCTTTTTGTTTAGGGCAGTTCAGGAGTTAGAGTTTTTTTGTTATTGTTCATTTGCTTTATTTTTGTTTTGGCAAGCCAGCTGCATTTCCTCCTCTTCATTCTGCCTTTTCTTACACTTTACAACTTACGTCAAAAATGCAACATACGTGCCCTGTCAACACACCATTCTTAACAGGAGTTTTGGCTTTGCTGCAAACTTAGCATCACTTTCTCGGTAATACTCTGCAGTGGCAGTTTCCTCTGTAGATGAAGTTGTGCAGTGAAAGATGCTGTCAGAGGCCACACTCCATTGATTTGTCACCCTGTAATGTTTGCAAATAGGCAATCTAGTAATTATCACAGTTGCTGAATGGCTTAAGTGCATAGTGCTCTGTGTCTACTTAGGGCAGGATAGACTCTTGCAAAGAGAAATCCTTTGCTTCCTGTGCTGACTGGAGCAAAAATCTGTGCTGCACAAATTCTGAAAGGATAAACAGGGCTCCATGTATTCTCCAAGAACAAGCAATGGTGGAGAGAGATGAGTAGACTGACTGGGGATGATTAGTTTAAATACTGTTGTGTGCCTAATTTAAGATGTAACATTTTTAATTTGTATTAGGCTTAAAACTCTCTAAGTATTTGTTGCTTTACTTGTACTTAAACTCTCTAGTACAGGCACAATAAATTTATACTAATGAAAGAGGCCTTTATGCGGGCATAGCTACAGTGGAGATAGTGACTATACCTGTCAGGCGCTTTCATTAGACATGCACATCCCTCCCACATACTGCTATTTCAGTGCTCTATCTGCATAACACAGGCTCTTTTATTTCTCTCTCTCTGTGTATACAAGACTCCAGGTATGTTACAGTGCACTTTGTTAAATGCAGCTCCAAAAGCTAAAATTAGGACAGTTTTAGTAGACAGAATGCAACACACCGCTTGCCCTCTCTTTTCCTGCCTTTTCTATTCTGGATGCAGACTCCTCACAGTCACAGTAACAGTTTGGCTAATGGTTTCTGACATCTGAAGCGCTTAATGAATAACTCCTCAAAGCCTGAATGCCATCTTCAAAGCAACTCATCTCCTTTCAGATTTTTAAGTATTCCTCTCTACAGGCCTCACCAAACAAATCTCCTCTGCTAAGTACAGAAGATTTGCAAATATAAAACTTTAATAGTGTTCAGAGTATCTTAAATGACTTTGTTAATTTGTTTCAAGAGGAAATAAAATGTATACCTTTTTCTGGTGTGCTGTAGGTTTTAATCCACATATCTGAGATGTAGAATACTTTGGACATGATTTGGGAGATGATTAGAAAATCTTAATCTATGGAGATTTTGTCAAATTATCTATGCGATTTTAAAAATTAATGTAACCTAAAGATAATGCATCCATGCACGTTTCTTGCTTGTCTGAAGTTCTGTTTGTCTCACAGTGTAGGCATTTTCAGTTTCCATAGTGCTATGAACTTTTTCCCTATAATTTGAAACACTAAAGGAAGTGATCAGAGGATTGGAATATCAATTTAAGAACAATTTCCAGTACTACTTTTTATTATAGTGCCATCTACTCTGGCCATTAGAAAGCAAATAAAAACAATACCTGGATTTCCAAGCATATTCTGTTGCAGCAACCTATATCCATATCCCTATACCTTTATATATATATATATGTATATACATACAAGGTGTGTATATATATATATAAGGGCTGTGTGTATATCTCCAAGATTTTCTGGTTTCTGTGGAGTTACTCTGTATTTGCAGTAGTTTAACTATGAACCAATCTGTTCCCAGTGGTTAAGCACTAAAGATAATTCTTTTCTTCAGCTCATATTTATATTAGAAGCCCTAATCAGTAGCTTGTGTGTGGTGTAATGTAAACGGGCCTTTAAAAATCTTGCTGTCTCACAGTGCACAGCGAGCACTAGTGGCTGTCATTGTCATGTGGCAGGGAGAACATTGAAGTGGAAGAACCGTAACTGAAACAGTGAATCAGGCTTGAGAATCAGTGGAACTGGCCCTTTCTCTTAGGTTGTCTGACAGCAAAGTCATAATCATGCTGAACAGAAGGATAATGATGTGGCATATTTGGTTGGCCCTGCGAAAACATTTTCAAGTAAGAACTAACCATTCCTTCTTAATCACAAGCATGGGTGGCATGGCATGAGCTGTGCTTAGGTCATGGAGGGAAAGGAAAAAAGTCTTAAGAATTTTTCAGAGAAAGGAAGATTGTAAAGACAACTTATCTGAAGGTAACGTGATCTTGCATAGCATTAAGCGAAGGTGGTTCAAGAGTTGCTGCTTTAACTGACCATATCCTTTTGACACGTAGGAGGTGCTGAAATCAAGGTATGCGCATTATTATTTCTGAGAAGTCTGAATGGTCCCCAATTATAAACAAAACATTGATTTTGGTTGCAGTTTGCCTATGGTGTTCCTAACTTGACTCTGAAGGATATTGCTTGCAGTCAGATGCTTCTGGAGCGCTTTATTATCTTCAGCAGCCGAAGGGGCCTGCCTTCTGTACACAGGGCCATGTGTGCCCTCTCCCAGGAAAGACTGCAGAGAGTAGAAGATGCCTTGTATGCAAATGTTGATTTCTTTAAGCTGTTTCAACTGGTAAGTATTAACACACTCATCCTGTCTAACATTGCCGTTTTCCAGCTGGTATTTCATTCCCCTTCAAGAGTAATACATCACCAAGCTCCCAAGCTGATTTTGATTGTTTGCCCAGCAGAAGCAAACTTATTGGTTAAATTTGCACATTAAATTTTTGTTTATGCACATATGCATACTCAATTCCTTCATGTGTGCATGTACATCTCTATCGTCTTTTGCCAGAAATTAAAGCAGCTCAGTTCTGACAGCAAAATGGAGACAAAAAAACAAGACCTATCCCTTTACTGTCTGGCTGGCTCAGCTACAGTGAGGAAGACAAGCCTCTTTCTGGAACACAGCTGTTATTGAGCCTGCTTATTTAAGCTTTATTTGAGACACTGAAGTTCTTTAAATCTTGTAAATGTATGAACATAAAGTCTTGAAATATCTTATTGCAATTCTGGGAGGAGGAAAGTTCTTCACTAGATATATAAATGCGAGACTGCAACACAGCTGCTTTGGGCTGTGTGACTGCATACACTTGCTAGGTAAGCGAGCTGTGTGTAACTGTGCATAGTCACATAATGCAAAATGAAGTTTCATAGGCATTACCTCGTGTTTTAAAATATGAAGTTTCATAGGCTTTTTTAAAATTGAACTTCTACATTAAAAATACCTGTGTATTCCAGCCCAGGTAATTTCTGCACTCTTTATGTCAGAAGAACCACGTGTCAGAATTGTATGGTGCTCCTTATGTGAATATGCCTCATTTTTAGGATGGGCAGTGGATTGGATGTTCCGGAACTGGACCATTTATTGGCCCGAAGAAACTCTTTGCCTTTCATGTTCTTCCCTTCCCCCCCTCACCTGCCTCTCCCCGACATCATATTTACTTCCAGTGAATATGGAAGCATCTGGATAGGTGGTTTGGGGAAAGCTGTTGTCCCATTCTAGGCTGAGAGTTTATTACCAAGTATCAGCATGCTCTGATACGTAGGTGGAATGAGTGCATGGTTTCTGCTGATATTGTCTTACACATTCTCTAAGAGAAGGTGAACTATTGCTACTAGTAGCATTTCTATTTAGTTCTGATTCATACTGAATGCCTACTACAAGAAGTAAGTTTTAGGACTTTGCCTCTCTCTCTCTCTCTCTTTTTTTCTTTTATTTTTTCTCTTCTAGCTACAGGAAGGAGGTTCTTAGTTCCATATATACTTTAGGCTTTTCTCTTGTTTTACTTGTTTTACTTCATGTTGTTTACAACACCTGTTGCTTATGGGTTCAGAGGAGCCGCATGAAGACAAGTGCTTGAAGAATCCAGTGCAGAGACTGATTCTCCTCAGGGGCCAAAGGGAAGGCGTATTTTGCGGCACTGTTAGTGTTTGCTTCCTGCCTGGACTGCAAGTGACAGGTTGGAACACGCTAGTACAAGTTTTTTTCAAGGTGTACAGGTGTAATTTTGGTCAAATTTATTTAGGGCCTCGTCTCAGAAGTTTTACAGTCTGGCTATTTAAAAGTCCAGTTTTATGTCTTGTAATACCAGACAGATGCTTGAGAAAGCTTTGGAGTATTAATCCTTAGTACAAATCTGATGCTGACAAGGATGCAATGCCAGAAGCTTAGTGTGTGTGAGGGCCTCCATAGTAACACATGTTTCTTGAAAAGCCAGCAGTAACTAAAGTGTGAGCTTCAGAGGGAAAGGCCATTGGGCCTCTCTGCATGTTTCTGCCATATCTGACAGGCATTGAGACTGTTTTCAAAATCAGGAGTCTCACAGGTGTAAAGTATTAGAAGGTATTTTGTATCCATGACAAGCAGGGGCTTCTCAATCACAGCAGTGACCACTAGCTAAATTCAGAGGTTAGCAAGAGTCTGTATATCTTGCTGAAAAATCAGTCTCTGTGAGGAACAACCTCTCATAAACAGTTCCTACCTTCATTCTCTACTTTGTAACTTCAGTGCAACATAATAGGTTTTGGTAAGCAAAACAGATCATGAGTTGTGTTTTCAATGGCCTATAACTGCTTCAGCCTCTGTAGTAAGAGTGATTATGCAGGCTGCCGTGCGTCAGTGCACAGGCAGTGTGTCTCACAAGACAGTGTTCCAAATAGCTTGAAGCACTATTTGCTCGAGCAAAAGAGCTGCTCTCACAGAATTTTCTTGATGCACTGTAATAGCCGTTGTCGTGTAGATAAAGCTCATTGTATTTCTGACATGTTCACAGCTTCCCACCGTGTTGGACAGAAACTCACGAGGAGCAGATCTGAAGTCCTGGGGGCGGGTGCTGTCTAATGTCGCCCGAGCAGTGCAGGAGGTAAGTGTCCCCATAGAAGGTGGCACCGCTCTTCTGGGCAGTGCATGCTTCTCCTTCTCCTTTGCTCTATTTATGTTACAGTTACCTAGTTCAGCAGAAAAAAAGTACACTTGTTTGGGAAGACGTGAGGCAGTAGAAACTCATCTTGAGCTCACTATAGAATGGATGTAGTCATTGATGGCTGCAAAGCATATTGTTCTCGGGAAAGGCATGAGGGGAAAACTGAAAATGGTGCCTGTGACTAGGACCGAGGAGAGTGAAGGACCAGGGTCTAACTGCATCCAGACTTTACCAGTCTAGGGACAGCTGAGAACTGTCCACATAGTTTTCTCCCTTAAGTGGTTGCAATTAATAAAGTCTTGTTTTACTGCAGCTAGCCAGAAAGCGAAGTGTTCAGGACCTTTTGGTGGTTCTGCAACCATTTGTTCAAGATGGAGAGCCAGAATCCTTAGGCCACTTGCTGAACTCCCTGTCTGATCTTTTCTGTGGCTACCCAGAAGGAGATGGATCCAGAGTGCTTTCCTTCAACTGGTATGAAGATAATAACTACAAAGCTTTCCTGGGGATTGACACCACAAAGAAAAAATCCAATTATCTTTATGATAATACAACCAGTAAGTTTTTTCACAAAACTCTTACAGAGTATGTAGGTAGGTGGGGGTTATGTTAGATGCTAGTATTGCTTTTACAGAATGATATTTTAAAGCAGTTAATTTGGGAAATTAGAAACTGATGAAATATTTTACTTCATCTTTATATGTGGAAGCAGAGGAGCCCTCAAACTGCAAACTGACTGAAATACACGTTAACTTTCCATAGGAGGGTATAAAATTCCAATACTAGTTAAGGCAATCTTTCTTATTTTCTAATATCTTGCTGCTATTGGACAGAACTTGATGCTTCTGAGGAAGGTTCAGGAAAAAACGTAGTGGAGTATTCTGAAATCTGCCTCAGGCAAACTTCATTTAAAGTCTTTCAATTTGACTTACGGTGTGGAGCACAGGGTTTTTTAAATCGCTCCTTTTAAATAATGCTTAATTTAATATATGGTGGCTGTTCACTGCATAGAAGTACATGTATCTTGTAACAACGAGTTCTACACTTTAGTTGAATCTTACTTGAAAATATTCAAATCGTAATCTGTTTTAATCAATTTACAATTTTGTTTCTTCAATTTCTTTATTTGCTATTGTACAAGGAAAGATTATAAAGAGCAGATAATTTTTGTATCTTTTGCTGCAAAAATTTGTTATTTTATCTCTAAAATGATCGCTTCTCTGTGTTATTTAGTTTTTCTTTAAACTGAAACCATGAGCATTTTTTGCTACGCTAACAGCTGTACTATAGCTGGTATTAGATTTCTCCGTCCTTTCTGCTATGGTAGATTTTATTGTCTTAAAAAAAGTACAGGTGAGCCTTTTGCCTGTAAAGAGACACTTACCTTTCCTCACTCCTGTTGAGATTTGTCTCTGTTCGTGTCTGAACCTCCACAAGACCTACAAAGGGCCAAATTCTCTAATTTGTCAGCCAGGAAAGAAAATAGTTGAATGCTATTCAGGTATATTGTTTATTAGTACATGAGTTAGGTAGAAATGTTTACATAAAAAGCAGTTAAATCATTGTAGGAACCAGTTTTGAATACTTCCAAACCTTCTGCATCTCCAGTCAAATGCTTGGTATTGCATATGTCACTCAATGTTTAGAACCACTGATCAGTTTAAAATAGTTTCATATTAGTATCAGCTACTATGCAAAGGTAACTATGCAGCAATAACTAGAGCTAAAAGCTGATCAGAGTTCTCAGCTCTCTAGTTTCCTTCAATATGTAATACTTTCTAAATATTATGCTTTAAATGCTTTAAACCATCCTTATTGTCAGTGAAAAGCCTTGCAGGATACTCTGTATGATATAATTTGCCTAGCATTACGTAAAACTGTCTCCTTCTGTCTGTTTCTAGCACCCTTTTGCAATGCACTGATCCAGAACTTGGAATCAAACCCCTTAACCAAAATAGCCTGGAGTACTGTGAAGCCCCTGCTGATGGGAAAAATTCTGTTTGCTCCTGATTCACCTGCTGTACGAAAAATCCTAAAAAATGTAAGAAATTCTGAAAAAAAAAAAAGTCTCTTTATATATATCTGTATAAACACACCTGTATATATTTATATATGTGTGTACGTATGTGTGTATGTATGTATATATAAAAAAATAGATTGCATCCTAAGATACTATTTTTTCAAAACAAAGACCCAGCTATCTCAGCCTAATCAGATTATCTTCTTAGAACTCCTGTTGCTTGGGCCAGAACTTGGCTTTCCCCTGTCACTTTCACTTGCTGAAATAAGGGCTCAGGAGCGATATTGGTCTGTAAGAGATCATATGTATGCTACCTCAAACCGTTATAACTTTGAGGAAGAGGAAAATATCCCGGAAAGAAGACAAGATTATAAAGACTTATTTGGGGTTCTGTGGAAACTTCTTGGCCTGAAAAGACTTTCACAGTGCTGAATTGCAGTTTCATCTTCCTTTCAGAAATGAACTCTGTTTTTGGAAGTATCCAGAGACTAAATTCTATCACTAATTAAGAACTAGAAAGAAGAAGGTGTGGGTAGATGATTAAGAGGAAAGAAGCAATTGGAGAAGGAAGGTAGTCTCATAGTTAAAACGTTAGTTAAAATGTCTGGGCTACTGTAAATGTTGTTATACTATTTCTCTGTATGAATTGAAAGCTGCAGTTTGTTTGTGCCTTACATGGATGCTGAGAATAAGATAATTAATTTTGAGGTTCCCACAAGCTAGGATAATAGTGGTTATTGGTGTAGGAACTTAACTGAAGTAGCCAAGTTAGGAACCAAGGCTCCAGCTAGCTGGGGGGAAGAAAAAGGGGCTTGAGAGAAGTTTTATCTAGAAGCTAAGCCTTTAAAGTAATTAGTTAACTGGAATTACTCCAGGCCCATGTTTTTTTTCCTTTACACATGCAAAAAAATACCCTAAATGATGTTTCAGTTGAATTCTAAAAATTCATTTTTTGAGAAATATTAATATTTCAGCTATTTAAAAAGTTTATTAAAGTACCGAAGGTAAAAGCTATAGCACTTACGAGTTACAGCTTTCAGTGTCTCTGCATGTTGAGATAATAAGTTCTTTGTGCCTATCTCTTTAAGCATTCAAAATATTATCTTCTGTTTTCTTATTTGTTAGGCAAACTCCACATTTGAGGAACTTGAACGCCTCAGACTGTTGATCAAAGCCTGGGAAGAAGTAGGACCTCAGCTCTGGCACTTTTTTCAAAACAGCCTGCAAATGAACATGATTCGTGTATGTAACAGCTTAGTAGGGATCCACAATAAGAGAAATGTTTCACCATCCTTTGAGAGGGGACAAGAGAATTAATTTTGAAGGTTGACTGGAAGCATAGCCTTTGCAGCGAAAGATCTGTAGCCTTTAAGGCTGTGGGACTGTGGTTACTGAGTTTGGTTTGAAGACTAATCTTCAATGCATTAGTATTGATTAGTATTAGTTCTTCGGGGCAGAACCTCAGATCTGGAAAACCTCTAGAGTCTGGTCGTGGCTTCTCAATAAAGATAGCAACTGCCTCTCCTCTTGGAAATAAAAGCAGGCAACTAGACTTTTGGCATATGCAAAGACAGCAGCAGGATCATAGCTTTGCCAGACCCAGCAGTTTGCTGACTTAGGAAGTTTATTTTGCCTCCACTTAGATCTGGCCTTTATCAGCTGCACATGGTGTTTGTAAAGTAGGTCATACTAGAGAAAACATTCTTTTGTTTTTTCTCTATGCTTTTCTCTATTCTATTAGACATTTATTACATTTAACTCCTTGCTTGTAAGAAAATGTGTAATTTATAGTCAAGGATATATTCCTTTTTATCTATTCCTAAAGTCCTACCTCCATTTCAACAAGTAACTGGCCATTACAAAATTCTCTCCTTAGCATACTCTTTTGTACTAATTTGTAGCTCAGAAAGAGTTACTGGAAACTTTTTGTGTAAATGGGTACACGAAGAGCAGCACTGTAGTGAAGTCGGCCTGATCTGTTTCCCCAGGACTCTTTGAAGCACCCTACAGTGGGGGACTTCTTGAACAGCCAGCTCAGTGCTGAAGGCTTAACTGCAGAAGACATAATCAACTTTCTCCACAATGGGCCCCCAGGGAGTCGAGAGAAAGGAAGAGTGGACTTTGACTGGCGGGACATCTTTGGTGTTGCGGATCGAGCTTTGCGTTTGCTCAGTGGGTATCTGGAGGTAAGGCCAGCCTTCCTGCTGCTAGATTCACGCCAAACTCTTTTAGAGAATGTAATGTGCTAACAGCATTTGTAGAATTCACAAATTTCCACACATTTCCATGGCTGAGTATTATAACAGCTTAAATAAATTTTCTAGAATTATTCCATTCAATCTGTTTAGTAAACATGGCACCACAACCTCCACTCAACCTAATACTGGCTATGTGTTTAGTACAGGTACATCTAAATTTGCTTTGTTTCTCTTGCATCTGGGAGTTTAATGCTATTAGGAATATCAGTGCAACAGGCCTACGTCATCCATACATCTGAACTGAAGCTGATTTACAGAGGAAAGATGAGGAAATTTTCTTGGCACCATTAGGCAGCCAGCACAACACAGTACTATCATCTCAGCTGGGAGCAAGCACTACAATGGGTCTTTCAAATTTACAACTTCAGGGATGAAGGCAATGTTTTGTCACTATATATGCAGAAGAGTCAATAATGTTCTAAACACCTGCAAAGCAGTTATTAGTCTGAGCAACCAAACAGGCTTGCTGAAAACTGTTTATTTTCAGTCTTATGCCTCTCTGTTTGATGGTCCAAGTTTTTAAAAAGCTCTCCAATCTGATTTCCACCACTGTCTCTCAAAGGCCAGCTCTGCAAAAATAAAAAATGTCAGGGATTAGAGTTAAACTAAGAAACTTATCATAATGCCTGAGATAACTCAGTCTTTTTTTCTGCTTTAAACAGAGGATTTCTGTCTTCCTAGTAAAATGTTTTGTTTTAGGAGCTATTTTCAAAAGCCTCTTTCAAAATTGCTCGATCTACTCACAGCAACCTTAAGGCTGAATCTGAGGTTTATAGGACATTTAAGGAAAATGTTGTTTCTGAGCTCAGATTGATAATATTGTATGCTTGAAATTGTCATAAGAATTAAGTGAAGAAGGGGAAGTGTTCATGGTGGAGGGGAGTCAATTCTTAATCTCCATAGTTTCAGCATAAGCATTTAAACGTCAAAATGACAGCCATTTTAGATGAACCTACTTTCTGACCTACTGTCAATCATTGAAGTGTGCTTTAATGCATACATCCTGCTAACCTATATCTTATGCATTTGTTCTCTTTGTGATTGTTTGCAGTGCTTAACTTTGGATAAATTTGAAGGCCATCTTGATGAAATGCAGCTGACTCATGAAGCTCTTCATTTACTAGAGGAAAACAAATTCTGGGCTGGTGTGGTTTTTCCTGACATAGAGCCCAGAGCAAGCAGTCTTCCACCGCATGTGAAATACAAGATTCGGATGGACATAGATGCAGTGGAAAAAACAAACAAAATCAAAGACAGGTGGGTGATGGTTCTCCCATAGTTCTTATCTCCTGTCAAATGTGTATGAGATGCATAGGGAATTTACAGCCAGCCTTGGATCCAGACATGAAATCAGATCAGATTTGCTGATATTTGGTATGTAATGCCGAGCAGAATCTTATCTCCAGTCACCTGTATCTCACTGACATAAGTGGTGTCACTCTTATGACAGGTCAGGCAGTGGGTAGGTGTGTGGATGTATAGCAAAGAGAATGACCTTGCTCAGAACCTGCCTAAAATTCAACTTCTCAAAGTTTCTGATTGGCTCTACCATAGGGAGGGACAGACAGGGAAGTCCCATGTGGTTTGTGACCCAGGTTTCCTCCCTTGGGACAACAGAATTCTCTGCTTTTTCTCCTTGTCCCCTTTCCACTGGACTCACTTTTTAAGGAGAAGCAAAAATGATTTCTCAGGCTTGTCTGCACAGAGAGATTTAATGATATCTGATAGTTCCACTCCAGCTGTTCAGTTTAATCTCCAAGTATTCTGTATTCTTAATACAGTTATTTCTGCTCCAGAACAATTGCTCTGCTGCATGATTAATCTAGGTAAATTTGAGGCCAAAATTGCTGTTCTGAGCAAGTGTAGAGGAAAATTAAAAGCAATAAAAGTACATTCTAAGTGATTCATTTTCTTAAGCTGTATGTTCTGACAGCACGAAGTCTGGAAAGGGCAATTGCACGTAGTGCCCCTACAGGTTCAGTAGCTAAGATTCCCCCCACCTCTGGCAGCCACTGCTTACCCAAGTGATTTCCGTGCGTGTTTTCTCCTTAGGTACTGGGATTCTGGTCCAAGAGCTGATCCTGTGGATGACTTACGTTACATCTGGGGAGGCTTTGCTTATCTCCAAGACATGATTGAGCATGGGATTATAAAGACCCAGACCAGCACTGAAGTGCCATTAGGAATTTACTTGCAGCAAATGCCATATCCATGTTTCGTGGATGATGTGTGAGTAAAAGCAGGTTACAGTCTTCATTTTGATGAACATTGGGATTGCTGTGCTACTGTAACTGGCTATAAATCCCTTCCACGTATACCTTAATATATTCCCAAACAGTTTTTCTAGCACCAGACATAAATCATATTTGCAAGACCGGTAAGTGAACATATTAGCCCTCCCAAAAGCTGCTCTGTCCACAACCTGCCGCTGGTGTTGCATCCAAACAGCTATTGTCCAGGTCGAAACCAGACACAGCACACTGACCCCTTAACAGTTGTCTTCCTGATTTTGCCTATCCCACAAAATCCCCCTTCCATCCTCTGCCTTCTGATCTCCAAACAACAGTGACCCCAACTTCGTCTTCATATAAGTCATATCAAAGAATCCACTATCCATAGGACACCTAAATATAATGCACTGACCCGTAACAATATCTGGATCCCTGGATCCGTCGCTCTTTTTTACACAAAATTCAGCAGTGACACGAGCTTTTCAAAAGTTATTTTACCTAACTCTAAGCTGCCCTGTAGAGCGCATAAGCAGTTCCTCTAGCAAAAGTGAGCATAATGCATTGGCCAGTGTTAGAACCAACATTGTATCTCCTTCTGTTAACAGTGCAGGATACATCAAAAAAAATCTAAATCTCTTTCCATAATTCCTAATCACACCTTTCATTATTCTAAGAACGTTTCCTAAAATGAAACTAAGCATAAAAATATGGTCCTAGTGGAACTGGTGTCTCTTGTTATCTCTGTAAATCCTGAAGAATGCAACAAATAATCCTGACTCTTAAAGTCTTTTACCGAGCCATAACCTTAATTTTATTTAAATCTAGCTACCCAAATAAAGCTGTACGTTTTAGATTTTGAAGATACCAACTGTCTGCAGACCTTGCAGAGTCCCAAGACAGTTTAGACTCGTAAAACTTTTTTCCCTGATCCTAACTGGATCCAAATTCTATTTATAACTTTGTGATTAGTGTCTGAAATGCATGGCACTAACTTCTGTTAACTGCAACCCTTTTCCTGCCCTTGTGAGGGCTACACCTTTCAACAATAACCTAATGCCCCTAACTTCCTTTTCTCTAATTCCAGTCCATAGATCTTTGAGTGTCCTTTATTTAGTTTCTTTCTTGAATCCCTTAGAAATCCAAGGGATCTCAGGAGGGATCTCAGGACTGTGACTGTAGTTTACCATTGCATGTAGCAGGAATTTCCTTCCTTCGTGAAGACTGAGGCAAAGAAACCCAAGGAGAGAATTGGTTGCTTTGTAACATGAGAACAGAGTCCTCATGGATTTGGAGATTTCATGACAAGGGAGGAGACTTGAATCCCCTTAACAGGGGAAACTTTAGTGAAAAAAAAGTAAAGCTTTTCAGTTTATTTTGACAATGGCAAAAAGTAGTTCTATAAGGCTCAGAATTAGGAACCTTGAAAGATTCTTACCCCTCTTAATTTTTAGCAACTCTTAGCTTTTGATCCTTAAAGAATAAAACCTAGTTGGGCTTTTTAAAGAAACTGATTCAAAATTCTAAGCTCAAAAGATCACAGTGGAGATGGAGGGAGAGCAGTGCCTTTCTCACTTTACCCAGAGGCCACCCACAGCAGCTTGTCCCATCACTGGCACTTTCGAGGTGGTACCATACAAAGCAGTCCCAAGAAAATTCCCAGGTCATCGTGTACATAAATTTCAGTGATCCTGTTGGCAACATGCGCTGCTTTTAATATGTTGGTTTAGTTTTTTTTGTTTTGTTTTGTTTTTGTCAGTGAATCTTGGGAACATAAAACAAGGACACTCCAAATTTGTTAGCAAGTGTTCAAAATGCAATTTGTACATTATAGCAAAACCACTATGGCAACTCACTGCAAAGAAAGATATATTTCCATGCCTCACCACATATTCTGTAGACTTTTGCAAACCTTAAACTTCTTTGTAAAAAGGAATAATATTTATCTCAAAGGAGGATAGCAGCAACTAGTTCATTAATATCTGGGTTGCTTGTGAATGGTTGCTTATGAAGTCCCTTAACACCATGTTAACAATGCTAATGTTAGCTGAGAACTGTTTTTAGTCCTGGCATTTCATAAACGCTATTACTGTTCTTCCACACCTTTTGTTCTTGTCTTTCATCTTAACACTTCTGTTTTGCCTAAAATTAATTCCTCTCCTCTTGCTCGGATAGCTTCATGATCACCTTAAACCGCTCCTTTCCCATCTTCATGGTGCTGGCCTGGGTTTATTCAGTTTCCATGACGGTGAAGAGTATCGTGCTGGAGAAGGAAATGCGCCTGAAAGAGGCATTGAAGAACAGGGGCATCACCAATGGAGTGATTTGGTGCACTTGGTTCCTAGACAGCTTCATCATGCTGGCCGGGAGCACGTTCCTCCTCACGGTGCTGATCATGGTAAGGATTACTGCGGGAATGGCAGCAGGAATTCCTCAACTTGCTGGCAGGTTAGCATGGTTGATAGCAGCTCGCTGTTGAGAAACAATAGCAGCCTTTCACAGGGACATGGAAACAGCTGGTGGCCTGTTCTGATCACAGCGCATAGCAGGCGCATTCTTGTAAGCAGACCTCATGACAGCATTAGCACTTGGCAGAGTCAGAAAGATAATTTTGCTAGGGAGATTTGTTGCGAGATCTTCTCAGAACAATACATCGGGCTGATTACTCTGTTGTTTTATTTCCTGTAGGCAGATCTCTCAGTTAATAAGAATTGTAGCTTTAAATGGAAATGATCATAGTATGAAAACTATGGCACTATTGCAAAGGAAATGGTGAGGACAGAACACATCCCTCCCTGCCTGAGGGTTAAAAAAAATATCCTGTCTAGCCTGTAACTAGAACTGCTGTAATTTTTTGTAACATCTTATGGCAGTTTGGAATTTAGTCTTTAACGCTCACCTTTCAACTTTTTTAGCTGAGAACCAGCTTCTGGCAGCTACGTTAGTTACATTGTTATATAAATCTGTGACATTTTGATAGGAACGATTGCCATGACGTCTCTTCCAACATGGGGACTTGGTATTTCTATAAATGCATAGTTAGGATTCAATCTGCTCCATCTAATGGGCTATTGTAGTTCTTTGCAGTTCTGTTACATCTCAGGTGGGTAGAGTAATCCTACTTTTTTGCTACACTTAATTAAAAATCAGGATGCAATTAATACCAGTGAGGAATGTGCTTTTACCTGTAATTCCTTTCCTTGGTTTCATTGAGCCTGTGTGAGGCACTTTTGTGTGATACAAATACCTTCTAGTAAGAGGTAGTAGCATTATATTTTTAAATAAAAAATTTAAAGAACAGCTTCACGGGCCCAGTAGGATAGTAAAAAATGTTGTGAACTATTTGTATAATATTTTTTTTTAAGTAAATAAATAATAAGCTGCCATCTATGCTCTTCCTTCAATCTACAAATGCTCAAAGGAGAGAGGTTACTGAAAGTTCACCTAGTGAGTTATTTGGTACAAAATAGGTTCTGGGAAACTGCAGTTGGTTTCCTCAGTTGCCTCCTAAAATTTGAGCATCATTTAGGTGCAGAAAAATAATACTTTATATTTTTTCCTCTTAGATATATATTTTAAGAATGCATTGGCAGGCATTTTTTCTTCTGCATTGAGAAAGGGACCTGAGGACAAGATATGAAGAGATCAATGAATATTTATTATGACAGTTGAGGTACAGCTTTATTTAAAATGTATGAGTTTACATGCAGACACATCTTGCTTGGAACCATTTGCATGTTGAGACAGGAACAGCATGACTGTTTTTAATCAGTTATGGACTAAATTCTGTCATCGAATATGCACATGAGCTTTGCAGCCTGAGGTGCTAACCTGAAATGAAGATGAGAGCAGGGCTAAAGTCGGCAAGACTTTTATGTTTGCAAACCCACGGGTGTTAAAATTTTATTGCCTGGGGAAGATATAGAAAGGATATTAGGTAGACTGGTTTATTACTCAATGCAGGTTACATGTCAATGGTAATTCTGACTTTTCTGATAGTTCGAAGATGACAATACTTCTAAATGCATTTGTCTTTCACTTGCTTACAGAGTGGACGAGTGCTGCAGTATAGCAGTCCACCTCTCTTCTTTCTGTTCCTGCTGACGTTTACCACAGCCACCATAATGCAGTGTTTCTTGTTCAGTACCTTCTTCTCCAAAGCCAATCTGGCAGCTGCCTGCAGTGGAGTCATCTACTTCACCTTGTACCTGCCCCACATTGTCTGCTTTGTATGGCAAGACCACCTGACTGTTAATCTGAAGATCCTAGCCGTAAGATTTTCTCTGATTATCCAGTGTCTTTGTGTCCTTGTCAATCTCTGTGCTGTCTATAAATGAGTAACAAAGCACTGCATACTACCTCATTTCTCTCATTTTTTAATTGAGAGATGTCACCTCTTGTCAAACAGACATTGCAAGTGAAAAAGTCTTCAGTGAGCCTGTTCACCAGGAGATGTTTTCATGGCTTTTAGAAAATTCCACAAAATGTACTTTGTATTTTGAATGTTAGGAAATCAGCTTAATGTTCAAAGCTTAAAACATTTCCTATAAGGCAAAACAAATTTAACCTCTGGCATGCTTAATAAATACAAAATAAGAAAAAGAACAACCTCTGAAGCTTCCCTGATAGCCAAAGGAAGTAGAGCCAGGACTGAATTTAGTCTTCTATGGTAAATGGAACTTAGAATTGTCATCATTCAGAGATTAGACATCCAAGTCCTATATATTATCAGATTTCACAGCCCACTCCATAATAAAGGTCATCTTCTAGCTTGCTTTACAAAATTTTCCTCTGTCTGATATGTATATATATATATATATTTTTTTTTCTCTCCTGTATTCCAGAGTTTGCTTTCTCAAGTAGCCTTTGGTTTTGGCACAGAATATTTGTCACGCTATGAAGAGCAAGGTCTTGGTCTACAGTGGGGTAACATCAGAACCAGTCCCTTGGAAGGAGATGAATATAGTTTCCTATTTTCTATTAAAATGATGCTTTTTGATGCTTTTCTGTATGGAATACTTTCTTGGTACATTGATAATGTTTTTCCAGGTATGCCAATTTTTAATTCATAAAAAGTAGTGGTAATTGACATGTCACATCAATTACAAAGTTTGGGAGCTTTCTTAGTCAGAAAATGGTTTATCTTGCTACACTCAAAAGGTTACTTTGCCTCTTACTGCCTGTGGCGATAAAGTGTAACACTAAATATAGACTGGTTGGATGTACAAGTGAGGAAGCTTTTTTTCATTAATTTCCTGCTCCTCCATGTGAATTTCAGTTCCCGAGTGTATTCCTTGATAGAAGGCTCTGCAAGATGCTTTTGTTTGCTCAGAATCTGAGATCTTGCAGATTTTCTCAACTGTGTAAGAAAACTGTTGATCAGGTATGCTTGTGTTTGCCCATACCACTTAGGATAGTTAATCCAAATAAAAAAAAATGGTAAGGATTTCTTAAATTGTTTTAGATCTCAGAATATTTTCCTTCAGAATTCAAGTGTAGCCTTAAATCTTCTTTGTTTGCTTCTATTTGCTTCTATTCTCAAGTGAACTATACAATGCTAAGTTAATGTTTTTCTTTCAGTTTTAAGAGTTTTATCCTCACAAGAAAAGTTTAATTCAATGTAACATTTATTTTAAAAGTGAATCTGGAGTAACGTTCTTAAGAATCCCTATTTAGAAAAGCCCCTGTTGCAGCCCTGTTTAAAGAATGGACAGTGTCTGATTTCTACAAGCACAGCAGGAATTAAACAACAGGAGAAAGTTTCTTTGCTCATAGATTCAGATTTTTTTTCTTTTTTTTCATTACTTTACACAAAAGTGCTGTCTCCCAGGACTTTATTCACTGACTTCAGTTCCTCCCCATGTTTGCCCCAGGTGTCTCCTTGGCTTTGTAGCATCCATAACTAGTGGTAGGCAAGCTGCTCCTGGATGCAGACCAAGTGTTTGCATGCTTTTTATGGGAGTACAGTTACTTAATGTATAGGGGTTTTTTTGCTAAGTTAGAAACAGACACCTTCATAAAGACTATCTTTTAATATAGAAAAACTACCTAGCCACCAGTTAGCATGCCTGTTTTAAACATAACTCAGATCCTTGTGTTATGGTATATAAATCAATATATCCCTTTAAATCGCTGTAGTGCAAGAAAGTAATGTTGGCTTGCACTAGCTCTGAAACTGGCCCAACAGGAACTGATAATGGTATTTTACTTTGTTGTCTTTGTTTTTTTTTTTTTTTTTTTTTTCTCCCTCAAAACAGAATTAACCTGTGGTGAATACACACCACTTCTGTTTAACAAAAGGATTATTCTGCCATTTTTCTTGGAAAAAGCTATGTTTAAATATCAGCAATGTCTTTTTTTCTGTTTAGTTTCTTATTTCCATTTAAGTCAGGCCCAGTGCAGTAAGTATAAATACTATGAGCTTTTCACTCAAGGAGACTCTTAAGGGTTAAGCGGGACACAAAAGGAAATCACTGAGGGAGGCTGGAATCCTGGCTTAAACAATCAAGATAGCTTAATCAAACTACATTTTACTTGAGAAAACATAAGGCCAAGCAGATCACACATTATTTTATCCTTGTTCAAGTAAAGAATTGTAAATAAAATCTCTTCTGCCAGATTCTTGGTGTATATTTTGACCTTTCCATATGCAATACTAGGCCTGCTGATACAGCTGCAAGTGTTTATGATTAGACCTTAGATTTTGCATAGATGAATATGGTTGTGAAGTACATTTTACCTACTTATTTTTGTTTTAGGGAAATATGGGCTACCACAACCTTGGTATTTCCCTCTGCAGGAATCTTACTGGTTTGGCTCTGGAAACTCGAGAGCTGAGAAAACAGCAACTGCTAATGGTAAGTTCAGAACAGCTTCGAAGTCATTAGTCTGCTTAGAGGTGACTGCATGGTGTTTCCATGAGCTGCTGCAAAGATTAGGCATAGCCATGCACTGTGAATCTTGGCAGCTGCCTTTGAACTTAGAGTGGCCTGCTGCTGTTAGTTATTAGTTATGTTATTAGAGATTAGTTAGTTATTAGAGATGAGTCACTAGCCATCTGAGGGCCTCAAAATCAAGGGTTAACAAGCAGTATCAAAGCCCTTGCTGTCTCACCAACACGTCTAGAAGCATTTGAGGATTCTCATTTCCCAACACAGCATCTGAGTGAAATGAATGATACTGATAAATATGCAAGGGCTCTCCTATGCTTCTAAACATGATTTCTACCTGGCTTGGCACTAATTTAATTGTTTCCTTTGGGTTTTTACATCAGTAGGCAAGATCTAAATTGACACCACTCTTTCACCAGCTTCAGTGAGGACAAAACACCTACTTTCATAGATACTTCTTATCTGTGTGTTGAAGTCAGAATAATTAAAAACAACATTTGGGTGTTTTTATTTGAAAAGAAATTAAATTAAATGATTAATGTGTGGAACAGATGCTTTCTGATGGTGATGTTTTGGAACCTGTCTTACATTTACAAAATAACAGTGAAACCAATCAAAATGATATATGAATGAGAGTCTTTACATTACCCTCCTTATCTTTTGTCCGCTCTGACAGTCCACGGTCAAGCCAGTCTCACCTCAGCGTGATACTGCTAGACTAGCAAGGAGTTAATGCTCTGTAAACATCCAGATATTACATCTACTGCTCACACATTTTGGTCTGAGAGGTTTGGTCTGAGGGAATGCAGACTGTAGCATTCTTCCCTTTGAAGAGGTTTGAAATTTGGTGCATTCTAAGGGAATGAGCAGCTTTCTCTTTAGCCTTGCTCTGAAGATATTCAAAATAGTAGACGCTTTTCTAGATATTGTGGACTCTACATCTGTTTTACATTTGTTTCTGCTGTCCACTGGGTTAGAATCTGTCTATAGGAAGGAGAGAGACACAGGAGGACTTGGAGCATGCTTGCATGAACGTAAAAGCTTCCAAAAGCCCAAATAAGATGTCAGTTACTACATCTCATTGTCTTTCCAAGGCATTTGGGTAGATCCTACACCAGAGCTTCTTTGCATATCTTGAACAGAATTACTTTACTTAGAGGCTTTGCTTGTAAACTGCAAAACTCAGCTGCTCATATAAGTCAGCAACAGTTTTTTAAAAAAAAAGCTTCTGTTTTCATGTCAAATTTTTATACTATGAGATTTTACTTGTATTTTTTGGATTGCTAAAAAAAAATCATTTTGCCTAAATCAAGCCTAGAGTTCATTCTGTAGGTGAGGTTATATCAGATAGCTGAACTGATTAGATTTTAAACTGACTGGCCTCAAGTACTATGTTCCTAGCCTGAGTAGAGCTCTTTGATTAATGTTCTTGGATAGTTAGGACTACCTTCTTTTCCCCAAAGCACCTCTGGAGCTAAAGGGTAAATTAAATATGGTTTGGTTAAATGTTGGTTTCTTTTGGTTTATATAGGAAAAAGTCCAAAATCAGAGGCCTCTGTGGACCAGAAGGTCATGGAAGGAGAAAAAAATGAAAGCAGAACAGAGAAATATGAAGAACCTGAAAAGCCAGAAGAAAAGAATGGCAGCCAGGGGGAGAAGGATGGTAAAAACAAACAATGTAAACACAAACGAACAAAACAACCCGTCGAGCAGGGGAAGCCTAAGGCAGATGTCCAGGACAAAGATGAAATGAATAGTAAGGAGAGATAGCAACCTGAGTACTTCTCAGATATTATAGTCATTGTGCGTTGTAACAGCCTGGATGTAGGAGTGACTGCAGAAAAACTGTAAGAGTTTAGTAGGCTACAGTCATTAGCCTTAGTTCCTCCATAAAGTTGTGGAGTAGTCACACGCTCTTGGCAGGCTCTCTCCTGTCCCTGCAGCTGGTGTTTCAGTGCAGTTCAGCAGGAGATAGTCTGAACATTGTCAGGTGTCTGTGACTGTCAGAGCTAAACTCAGGAGAGATACTGATTACAGTGGCTACCATCTTAAATTCTCAGTTACATTCACATACATTTGTAATCCCTTAGAATATTCTCAACTATTGCCTGTTTAGAAAGTTACCCTCCAAGGAGTGTTTGTAGCTTGTTTTGCTTTTTTACAGTGAAAATACAGGCTAGCTCTAGCAAATTAGTGTTCTGGCTAGGAAAAGCCTCAGACATGTGCATTGACTTCCTACAGTTAAATAGAGCCATGACGTAGTACAAATACTTATGCTGAGAGGAATGTTATTCCCTCCTTTTTTGCCTGTCTTCGGCATGTCTTGCGTCTATAGGGAAGGACTGGTTTCAAAGGGATTTATCTGGTGTCTGTGTGTCTGTCTGCAGCCTTTTCTGAGGCTGACATTAGACACCATCTAAGAATTCCTGAATGACCTGCCTCCTTTACAAGTGCATGTGTTGTCCTTTGTGGGAAGCCAGAGGAGTTTTCTGCGTGCAATACTCAGAGGAATGTATGTGGATTCTGTAGCAAAAGCTACAGACAGCTGTGGGCTCAGTGACTCTTTTGAAAAGATAGAGATAAAAGTAGGGTCATCAGAGCTCCTCACGTAGGCACTGAAAATATGCATTCAGGGTAAATGGAAGCAGGACAGGACTTCAAAAGAAACAGAACAGGCAGAGGGCAAAGGTTACTTCAGCCAATCTTCTATCACTGCCTTATCTTTGTGGGGTTGTGCTCCTCAGCTCCCAGGTTCCAGCTGCTCCACGACCACAAAGGTGAGGATTAACCTGTCACTGCACAAACAAAAAAAGCCTTGCCTTCCCTTTCAGCCAGCCACAGAGGAACTGCAAGGCATGTGGAGAAGCCAAGCATAGCCCTGAGGCAGCTCAAGGACCCAGTTACCAAAATATCTTCAAATAAGAGCTGGCTGCAGTGAGTGGGATGGGAACTGGCGATTGGTTCTAAGGGCTCACCTCTAGGGCAGTCCCATGCTAGCACGAGGCAGAAGCATTATAAGCCTCTTCTAAGTGCTTGCTTTGCTTTAAGCAGATTTTATCAAAGCTATATACAGCTCTGCAGAGAAGGACCTCGTCGTCATGGTGGACGACAGGTTGACCATGAGGCAGCAGGGTGCCCTCGTGGCCAAGAAGGCCAATGGCATCCTGGGATGCATTAAGAGGAGCATCTCCAGCAGGTCGAGGGAGGTGATCCGGCCCCTCTACTCAGCCCTGGTGAGGCCACATCTGGAGCACTGTGTCCAGTTCTGGGCCCCACAGTACAAGAGGGATGTGGAGCTGCTGGCGAGAGTCCAGCACAGGGCCACGAGGATGATCAGGGACCTGGAACATCTGCCCTATGAGGAGAGGCTGAGGGAGCTGGGCTTGTTCAGCCTGGAGAAGAGAAGGCTGAGAGGGGACCTCATCTGTGTCTATAAGTGCCTCAAGGGAGGCAATGAGGAGGATAGGGCTGGCCTCTTTTCACTGGTGGTCACTGACAGAACCAGAGGAAATGGCCATAAATTGAAGCATAAAAAGTTCCACGGGAACTTAAGGAAGAACTTCTTGACGGTGAGGGTGACAGAGCACTGGAACAGGCTGCCCAGAGAGGTTGTGGAGTCTCCTTCTCTGGAGATCTTCAAGACCCGCTTGGATGCAGTCCTGTGCCCTGTGCTCTAGGTGGCCCTGCGTGTGCAGGGGGGTTGGACTAGATGACCTCTAGAGGTCCCTTCCAACCTTAGGCATTCTATGATTCTATGATTCTATATCCATATTCCCCACAAATGCTACCACCTCTGAAGAATGACCTGAATGGTGCAAAGATGCATGGAAGGAATAACATCAGAATAGAAAACTGGATCACCACAAAAAAAACGAACTCACCCCTCTACCTGTGCCGTGCGAGTGATGCAAAGCAGTTTAGGGGAAACTGTCAAGAGCATTTGCCTCAGAATTAGTAAAAAGGCTTGCAGGCGAATGAGAATGGAGCTCATGGTACATCTAAGAGCCAGGATGGTACTGCAGTTTCCCATATATATGCAGAAGTATCTAAGCATCGTCCATCTCAACTTCTGTGAATTCAGGGAAGTTTGTTTTTGATCCACTGAGGTGCAAGGAAATATAAATTGCTTCACAAAGCAAAGGAAAGCTCTGTTATAAGCGTTTCATTTTAAATAAAGCTGTCCAATCTAGACCAGTGATTTCAGCTGCACTGTGGTATGTGCAGCTCTCAGAAGCAGATTTTTTGGGACTGTTTCCCTGGCGTTGTTTAGAATGACAGTCATAACAGCCACTGGTGGAGGTGGGCTCTTCTCAACCAAATGGTATTGGCTGCTCTCCACACAGGCCTGCTGGATGCTGAACAGTTAAGTAACCTGCATTTGCAAAACAAGCCACCCTACAAAGCCTTAAGCATTTTGTATAAACAAAAGTGGACAGGGTCTTTAGTTTAAATTTCTCAACTCCCATAATTCACATTGCTCAAGGGCTTCATTTAGTTCAAAGGAAGTTTGTTTTGTCTAGAAGCTGATGCAATAAAACATCCTGGTGATGGTGATATTTAAAATAATGCATTTTTAATCCTGAGAGAAAGCCCTTCCATGTAGAGCTCATGGTAGATACTGCGTAAGTCTTGAGTTGGCCTCAGCGAGAGAGTAAATTTCACCTACTAGGATTAAAAACAAATATATTTTTTTTAAGCATCATGTTAAAAGAATGCACAGCTGGGCAGATGATTTGAATGGCAGATTTCAGCACGGCTGGAAAGGCAACCCGCTGCTTGTTTAATGTAATCTCTCAGCCTATCTAATTATTTACAAAAAACACAGTCCTAAATAATCTTTCTGCTACACAATAAAAACAGAAAACATATTAACTTTACCTGATCCAGTGGGTTACTTCTCCATACACTATCACAATTCTGATCAGTATTTCTCCTTTCATTGATAGTAAGTCTGAATAAATGGCTATGCTTAGTAATCTTACATGAATTTGATCTTGGTGTGACTGGAGATCTGACCCTGGCACGTAATGCTGTATTTTAGTGGGACTGTACTGTTGTCTCTGTCCTTAATAATGAGTCATCCTGAAGGCTAGAATCAAAACATGACCTTTTATTATTTTTTCATTCTTGATTTCTTGTCATTCAAGTAAATACCTTCTTCGAGCCTGAGCCAACAGGACTGATTCCAGGAGTGTGTGTTGAAAACCTGGTGAAGACTTTTGCAAGCATGTCCAAGCCAGCAGTAGATGGGATGAGTATTACTTTTTATGAGGACCAGATTACAGCCTTTCTTGGTCATAATGGAGCAGGAAAGACAACCACCATGTAAGTTCATATTTAGAAAAAGCAAATCCAGGACAGTGGTCTAATGCTCTGTTCTGTGTTTGAAACACGACATCAGGTTTTTTTTCCAGACAGGGAAATGCTGTCTGGAAAAGAAGATATTCTCGACTAAATAAAGCCATAGGAGGAAAGGAATACATAATACAAGCAAAAGAAACAAATGAAAGTATAAAGTTTAGAGAGGAGAAAGCAGTTCTCTCCCCAAAAGCACTTTTTCCATCATCAAACTCCCAGGAGGTGAAGTGTGAGGAGCATTTCTGGCTGAAAAACGTGAAGATAAAAAAGTCAGCACAATTTGTATAGGTTTGATTTCTCTGTCTGGATTTGAGTCAGTTGTGTTTCTTGAACAGTATGCAACAGAGTATGTAACTGGTGTCATATACTGTTCGGATAAAATGGTTATCTATATGCAAGATCCACACTCAAATGAAAAATGTTTGTTACTCCTACAACATTCGACTCTCAGGAAACAAAACTTTGGAATGTTTTGTTTTATTTATATAAAAAAAATGGAATGTTTTCTATTAAAAAGTTCATTTGACAAAGCAGGATTCATTGGTGAACAAAGCTTTTCATGAGTTTGTAACAAGTCCACTAAATATTGAAAGAACTCGTGTTTGTCACTGTGATGTTTCTAGACTGTTTAACAAGCATTGTCTAAATTGAAATAGGCTTTTTATTTGAAATGTACCTAAACTATATTTCCAGTTTTTCTTCAGGAAATATGTTTGACCCAAAACAAAAACGTTGCAATCTGTTGAAATTTTTGTAAATCTATTTTTTTTTATTCCAAACAAACAAAAAAATTGAAATTTCCAGAATTGAAAAATCCATTAGTCATCCAGCTCTAATAAGAGGATCAAGCCATTTGCAAGACAATGTTCAGTTTCCTCCCATTTTATATCAGAGAAGGGTGTAGGCTATGACTCAGCATGGATGCAGATCTCAAACTCTTCCTCTGTATCTTGATGCCAGTGAGTTAATTGTAGACTCTCTGTACATAGTGGTGGGGTGATATGCTTGCAGGCTGACTGAAACAGTTTTCTAATGCACGTCGGGACCATACAGAAAGGCTATACCAAAAATTACCTATTATCAGGGCAAGAGTCGTTTATATATGGTTTCACTTGAGTTGTTTTTATCAAACCGCATAGTAAGAAGTCCCTATGCTCCACCTAGTGGAATTATGCCAAGTATCTTCCTCATTTATCAGAGATGAGTGGGAATTTGCTCCTTTTATTTTCCAGGTCCATTCTGACAGGCCTGTTCCCACCAACCTCTGGAACTGTGCTGATAGGGGGCCTGGATATTCAAACCCACATGGACTCCATTCGGCAGAGATTAGGCATGTGCCCACAGTACAACATCTTATTCAAGCAGTAAGTATCACTCTGTACTAGGCATATCAAAGAATTTTCCAAAGAAGCATGTTAGCAGCAATGTTTCCTCTTGCAGTGTGGAATATTGTAAAACTTTAGCCTAGAGATTCATGCACTATAATTTAGATCACATTTTTCTAGAAAACTCTGGGCTCACAGTGCAGTAGAGGATTCTGACCTGCTGCATTGACCATTGACCACCACCTTAGGTATTTTCCAACTTCACAGCCATCCGTTTGTATTCATCCTAAAGGTCTCTTTTCATTAACGCAGCTGCCACATGAGCTCTCATTTTACACCCCATTTACTCTCCTTTTAAAATGGATAGTTTAACACCTACTATACCTGTTCTTCTTGTAGTGGGTTGTGCTTTGAAAAGAGAAAGGAAGAACCCGTGGCATCTTGGTAAGGAATGTTGATCCAAAAGAGGATCTATGATCCAGACACAGTCTATACAGTCAGCATAAGGCAGCCCCCTCCTCCATCAAGATAAAGCTCAAGTGAAATTCCTGCTATTTGGGAAGAGGACTGATTATTCAATTAAACTGTCTCAATGCCCTTCTGTCTGATTTCGCAGCCTCACTGTAGCAGAGCACATCTTGTTTTATGCACAACTAAAAGGGAGATCCAGGAATGAGGCTGAGCAAGAGCTGGAAATGATGCTGGAAGACATGGGTCTTGCCCATAAAAGAAATGAAGAGGCTCAGAATTTGTCAGGTGCCCAGAGGGTTCTCAAACTTTTCTCTGCTGTCTTTTGTTTTTCTTTGGGCAGTTATCTTCTGTGGGACCATATCCTGCCACCTCTCTATGCCTGAGGAGGCCATTATTTTCAAAGGGTTCCTTAGTAAAGCTATGCAAACAGTAAAGATGGCACAGTCTGTCCCTAAAGCTTCTGTTGCTTATAAATATGGGAAAAGTTCAAAATGTGCTTACATTTATATGTCTGTCAGTATATGAAAAAACAAAATACCTATTTTTTTCAGGCTAAATGAAATAGTGTACCATCTTGCTGCTCCATTCTTTGGGTGAATACTTTTGAATACTGTGCTATTTGTTAAGGACAATTCCTTTAATTGTAGAGGCAAAATGGTATGTAGTGTATTTGCAAGAGCATATTAATAATGGACACTTTTGTGTCCATTACACACACATTCATTTTCAGAAGCTGATTTGAATAAACACCCGAGAGTTCTTAAACCTTTGTCCTGCTTTCAATTGTAAAAATAAGATAATTTAACATGATAATATGAAAATTTTCAGATATTCCTGATGTTGCTTCTGGAAAGAACTAAAAAATGCAGTACATATATGAAACATTCTAAATATAGTAATAAAAAAGAGCAAATTGTTTTGAATTTATAAAAAAGTAGCTATTTGCAAAGAGATGTCTGGTAGAGGATATTTTTTGTTTTATTTGGATCAGTTTCTCCCCAACCTGAAGAGCTGTGTTACTCTCATTGCTGCCATGTGTGCAGCTCTCATTCATAGACTCTTGGATGTGTCCCTATCCTTTGATAGGTGGAATGCAGAGGAAACTCTCTGTTGCCATTGCCTTCGTTGGTGAAGCAAAAGTGGTAGTCTTGGATGAGCCCACTTCTGGAGTTGATCCATATTCCAGGCGATCTATATGGGATCTTCTGCTAAAGTATCGCTCAGGTAACAGATTTGCGTGAGGGAACTGTTTTTATTGGCTTTGTTTTTAATCTGTCATAGATACAGGATGTGCCTCCTGCATAAATGGTCACTGATGCTGGAATCTGAATACATGCAAACAAGATTCTCTGAGCAGATATCTATGGAGCAGGCAAACCTGAGACCGGGCTCTAGTGCTGAGAAAACCCTACATTAATTGCCATAAACTTCACAATTCCGAGTTCCTGAGAGGGTTTGTGCCTTGAACAGTCCTGTTTGTCCCTTCTACTAGGCAGAACCATCATCTTGTCAACCCATCATATGGATGAGGCAGACATCCTTGGAGACAGAGTAGCCATCATATCCCAAGGGAAACTCTTCTGTTCAGGCTCTCCAGTTTTCCTAAAGAACTGCTTTGGATCTGGCTTCTATCTCACCCTCGTTCGCAAGATGAGAAGCACCAGAAGTGGAAGGAATGCAGTAAGTATGCTACTCCCTCCCCAAACATGTAATCTGAAGAATACTTGCGTGTATTCATGTGCTGCACCAAGGTAGAGAGCAAGCAAGTGTTGCTTGTTACAAATCTGACTTCAAAATGAACAAAACAGTGTTAACAGTTAACATGTCTTAAAATTACATGGCTATATGAGAATCTCTGTAACAAGTTGTTGGCTTTATAAATTGTATTCATCAGGATAGGTGAAAATAATAAATGGACATGAAGCCCTCAGTGATCTAAAGTTTGGTGCGTCCAGTCAAGTATGCCTAAACATTTACATATCAGGTTGTCTTTGTCCATGCAAGGGTCTTTCTGATCCCAGCTTTTGCAGTAGTGTGGGTGCAAATGTGTTTTTCTCTAGTAACTGGCTTAGAAACTAGGAGAGTCTGTGTTTATCGTTATCTAAATCAACTTCCCGCAGCTTGAGAATTAGAGATCTGGAGCATTTCTGCTGCTAGCAGCACTTCAGTTTTAGTAAAAATATGATCTGTATGTGTATGGCCACTGCTGGTTACATTTCCCTGGCTATTTGTAATTTAGAATGGGCAGATACACTTTGTGCAGATCAGTTTGTTTTTTGCTCTACTTACTTCAGTCCTCGGATGACTCTGTCATCTGTGTAATCCCAGTGTAAAATGCTGAAGATGCTCCAGATATAATGCATTTTTTACTGACACAACCTGTTCAAAGGCTGACAGCCTTTACATCCTTCTTTGCATTTATCTGAAGCATTTTCATCTTTGTATCTGTTGTTTATCCATGCTAGTCCTTCTGTAGCTGTGGATCTCAGTGCTCCTGCTCCTGCTCCAACTGTATGTGCAGGGACAAAGAAGGTGCTCCGGAGCAGGAACTGCTGGACGGTAAGAAGTGGGATGGTTTGGCATTCCAGCACACAACTGTGTCTTGTGTTGTGTGGTGCTCCCATCTTACAGTCACTGCTGAGGTCTCCTTTTCTATCACTTGTCTCTGATACCTGCATTTTACTGTAGCTATTCTGCTTTTGTTTACAGATCCCCCTTTTTGATCTAAGGTGCAGGTACAGAACTGGCAGTTTGGGTGCTTCTTAAATATAGACCTCGTTTTGAGCTCTTCTGCAAAAGATAGGCAATTTGGTAATGAAAATTGAATAGAGCGGACCACAGATAGTTTCCAGCTACGTAGCTCCAAATCCATAACTAACAACATAGTGGAGTCTAATAAGAGAATTAACTGAAGTATCTGTGAGTTAGATAATAAAACAGTGCCAATTCATATAGTACAAACAGCAGCTTTTGAGATCATTCCCAATATGCTTAAATATTCATTCTTTGAACCTGTTTTGACTTTTCACAGGAGATCTGGATGAGCTTGCAGAAATAATTCATCATCATATCCCAGAAGCAAAATTAATTGAAAACATTGGTCAGGAACTCATTTACCTTTTGCCTAATAAACACTTCAAACAGCGATCTTATGCCAGTCTCTTCAGAGAACTGGAAGAAACATTGGATGACCTGGGACTCAGCAGTTTTGGAGTCTCAGATACACCGCTGGAAGAGGTAACAGACACATTGAAATATTACCAATCTTACATTCAGGCCCCAAAAGGTTTTCTGAGAATATTCTTGTTCTTAAGGGTAGAATCTTAGTCATTTCTAATATGCCCAGCAAAACCTAGTCACGTTTGCAGTGACAAAGTCATTGGTATGGGCACAGTGAAAGGTTCAAGTCTGACTGCATGGTAGCCTTATGGAGTGTGACACAATATCCTGAAATGTGCCTTTCTTTGTATCTTTGTTCCCAGAGAGATTTCCTAAGAGATCTCTGGTCCTGCTGTATAAGCAGGAGGACTGAAAAGGTATACAAAATTTTCCAAAGTGCCATATTAAAGGCTAAGTATATAATGTTTCAGAGGTCAGCACCTGTACAATTTCTAATCTGGAAATGTGTTTTTCTGTGCCAGGTTTTCCTAAAGGCCACAGCAGAAGCTGACACTGGAATGCAAAAAGTAGGTAAGGATCTATGAATATTTGACAGACCTTTCCTGAGGCTGTTCCTGTAATCTGAATGCCTAGCAAAGAAGAGTGCAAGAACTGTCCGTCCTTGTATGGTGTGCTTCTCAAAATGTCTATTTTTATGGCCTGTCATGATATCTGAGAAAACAACTGTCAGCAGAGAAACTGTTATATGTTTAGGATCAGATCTTTAACTCATCAAATAAAAATGGAGTGTCAAGTCCCCAATGTGTCGGGGTTTTAGTAGTCTGAGCATGAAATGCTTTGCTGACCATTAGTCCATAAACTACATACATGATTAACTTTTTTGTCCTGATGAGTAAGGGGAGAGCTACTTACATGATGCCATTGGATATAGCCATACGCCAACAGTTGTGATTGAAGAAATGAGTGATATGATGTACACATTTGGTAAAATTTGAAGTTTGGTAAAATGGTTGTACTCCATGTATAGAAAATAAAGCATCTTTTCAGCCCCTTTTTATTAGGAAATTCCTACTATTAATTATATTTCCTTATCTAGGAGGTGCTCAAGTAAACAGTTCTGCTCTGGGAAAAATGTCTACTGAGAACAAGACAGTTGAACGAACCCCCCTAGAAGCCAATGACACTGCTCGAGTGCCCGCAGCCATAGCAGGAAGTGAAAGTGAAGGCAGAGGGTCCCGGCAGTATAAAGGTTTTCAGCTTGTACGTCAGCAGATCAAAGCGCTGCTCATCAAACGGTTCCATCATGCTACCCGCAGCCACAAGGACTTCCTGTCCCAGGCATGGACTCGTTTTTTCTGTTTTTGACTCTTTCCCACAATATTCTCAACACTGTCTTTTCTAATAGCATCCCTGTGCAAAGCAACAGAGGTGCTGTTAATGGGTAACAGTGTCCTTATGAAGGCTGTTCTAATTATGGTTTGAGCTGTTCTGCTTTTTATTCTTTCTGCCCACAGTCCATCACTTTCCCCAGTTTCATGATTCAGTCCGTACTAGGCCAGCATGTTTTTTAGCACAGTACAGCTCCAGTGACAACCAAAACCTTAACTGAAAGCATTGGCAATTAAATAGTCAGTGTTTGGGAGGTAAACCAGGTTTTATTCTGTGTTCCTGCTCTCCCTCCTTTGTTTATATGTATTCTGAGCTGTGTACAGTGTCAATATAGAGCACATATGTAACTTCATGTGGTGTTTTCATGTTCCTTGCAGGTTGTTCTGCCTGCTAGTTTTGTGCTGCTTTCTCTGATACTTACAGTCGTTATTCCCCCATTTGGAGAATATCCTGCCTTAACCTTACATCCTTGGATCTATGGACAGCAATTTACTTTCTTCAGGTGAGAGGAATTACCGCATCAAATATTCGCTGTCCCACTTAATCACTGTACATCTTGCTCTGACTGGTTTAAAAAAGGTAAAACTGCACTGGAATCGACAGACATAAAACAGGATGAAGATGCTGTGTGGGGGAAATACAGTGGCTAATATGTCTAAATGATAGTCCTCAAACGTATTGCTGTCTTTGATATTTTCCTCTTCCTACATGAATTCATAATCTCATTGCTTACAAATTCTTATATCCTGTCTAACAGTAGATCTGATACTATAAGGCATCTGTTTTGGATGTGTTACTTAACCTCTCCTTTGTTCATAGAGAACCATAGGATCCAAACCTATCTGCTGAACCTGTGGTAGTGTTGTTTATACTTCATTAAACATTTGGGTAAAATTATAGAAACAAGAGGAAAATGGAAACACTTAGATCTTATTAGTATTGCTGCTCAGCTGTTTCTCACCCCACTGTATGCTTAGTCTGAGTTTAAATTTTATTGTCTACTAGCACCCTCTCTCCTTTCATTCCTCACAGAAACTTCAGCTGTGTCCAGATCACTGCACAAGTTGCCTGTGCTCTCCTGGACACTTACTTCAGCTTCTCTTTCACCCCTCCTGCAGGTGAACATGCACCAAGGCAATACACGTGCAACGAGGAGAAGCTTTATCAGCAATAATTAACACCTAGACTAGATGGCAACTAGCAGAAGGCAGCAAAACTGAGGACAACAATAATTTTTGAAGCATTTCACATTGTTCCTTGAAATACAACCCCACTTCACATGGAAAATTCACATGAAAATTTAATTTAATTATACATGCTAATGTGTGAGGCAGTCTGGTAAAGATTCATATCTTTATCACACCTGGTACTACCAGTATTCAATAGTCTATTGTTACTAGGCTGTTGGCTGCTTTGTCACTAATATTATTTTAGTCTTTTTTGATCCCAGCAAATGAAAAGGTAGAATATATTTTCATGCCCTGATTATAAGTGTGTAGAAATGTGGATTCAAGTCTTTATAGACCTGAATGGCTACAGGGCATGTTTGAAGTAATGCCATTGCTTTAGCCCATTAACCATCTTAGGAGGTTGGCCTTTCCTTAATAAAATAAACCAATTAGCAGCGTTCAGAAGGGTACAAGTAATTCTGCCACATGGTGTCCTTCACCGTTTGTTTATGTCTATTCCATTATATTATTTTAAAATCCTTTTATGGAGAAAATCTTCTTTTCTACCCTTAGCAATGAGCAGCCTCGCAGTGAGCAGATGGTCTCCCTCACTGATGCTTTCTTGAATAAACCAGGATTTGGAAATCGCTGCATGAAGAATCAGCCTCTTCTGTAAGTTCCTTGCTAAAAATTTCCCTTGAACTAGACTCTAACAAGATATTACCAGTAGAACCTGGATAATTAAGAAAGAACTGCCTTGACTTTTCACTAGAACCCTTGCTTCAGATTTCTCACTGACAATAATATCTCTAGGCCAAAAATAACAAAAGACAGCTAGAAAACAGTAGTGGATTAAGAGTGAGTCACAGTGCTAGGTATCAGTAGCTAGAAGCTATTGTGTTCTGCCATTTGTTTCTTTTCTCCTGCTTCTCTCCCAGTCGTGATATCGATCAACTTGATGCTTCTCTTCCTCTCTTTCACACAGTGCAGGGGAAACCAATAGAAAACTTAAAAAGTATTCATTGAGCAGTGAGTAAAGAAAAGCATAATCTCCTAAAATATGTGTCTGCTACAGATTTCATGTGTATTAGTGACTCAGACACCCCTTGTTTCTTCAGTTTCCCGTCCAGAAACTAGGGACAATAACCTTGGCAGTGGTGAGGGGAGAGAAAAGGGTGATTACATTTACTCGTGTTTATCAAACATGCTAAAAATGTTCTTCTCATTAGTCATGACTCACTGGGTAAGGATTGAAAACAGAATTTCTGGTGAAACCATTGGCATGTTGTGGATTTTTGAGCTCTCCTGAGCTGTAGCTCTGTCCAGCTGAAATACTGTGTTGCTCTGCACAGGAACTACCCCTGTATTAATATGCCAACAGCCTGGAATACACCTAGTGTTCACCCCAACGTGAGCAGCCTCCTGCTAAGCCACAAGTGGAGTCCCGAGAATCCTTCCCCTTCCTGCAAATGCAGTACTGGTGAGAAGCTCACTATGCTGCCTGAGTGCCCTGCAGGGGCAGGAGGCCTCCCGCCACCACAGGTAAATTTCCTCCTGTTCCTTTAATTTCTTCTTCTTTTTTTTTTTTTTTTCCTTTTTTTTTTTTTTTTTTTTTTTTAAGCAAAAACAGTGCTCGTGGTCAATGATGGAAAAGAGTTTAGTGTAGTGATACCTTGCTATGCCAATATACTTGGGAGGAATTGGGTACATTTTTTTAAAGGGAGATGGAATTGTTTGAATTTAAAACTCAGTTTCAGAGGTGCTGAAAAGGCTTTAATGTTTAAATGATATTTGATGAATATTTTCATCCAAATTTTAAAACTTTCAAATAGGGAAAAAAAAAATCCTAACAGTTCATCAGATAACTCTTAGGTAAAGTAGCTTATTTTTTGCCTCCGAAGAGTAATTCTATTTAGAAGATTGCTTGCCTACTTAGAATCTTAAAATAATAATAATAATTTTAAAAATCACGATTTAGGGGTGGAGTCTTTTCATGGAAAAATGGAAAAATTAGTTGAGTCAACCCAAAATATTTTTAATATTTCTTACACACTTCAATTTCTAGAAATAAAGTACTAAGCTAGCTAAATGAATATGTCTCTATACATGTGCATGATGAGTAATTTAATAATTATTAATGCTATATGGAAAAAAGATGATAACTACAGTCCCACTTGTTCCTATCAATGAATAATCTTAGTAATACTCACTGTAAAATATGCTTACTCTTTTGTAAAGCAGGGAAAAGCTATAATTTGATAGTATTTGTATTTTCTAAATGTTTTTCTAATAACTTAAAGAAAATAGAACTGAAGCTGCACTTAGAATAGTCGTTCGTTGTTTTAATGCCTCTCCATGCGCACGGTTCAACTTTAATGTTGCCGTTTGCCAGACTGCACACAGTAGCTAAATTATTTATTAAAATAATTATCACTTTTACATCAATGGCACAAGGTTAATCAATTTTCTGTATCCAAATGCATGATATGATCTTTTAAAAATACAGATTTGGTTTGCTTTGGTTTCTCTGTCAGTATTCACAAAACACCAAAATAGGTGTTTCAGATTTCCATAGAATATTAAACTATGGACCAAAATAAGAAGTTAATAAAGTGGTTATATTCTGATTTCTCAAGTTATTTCTGTTTTCCAAATAATCTGCATCTACGGGATAATCACAGCTGAATTTTGATAATTTCGTATTTGTGCATTTGAGAGTACTTCCTATCCAACTATGAGACACAGTTATTTCTTTTATTTTGATGGTTTTCAAGTCCCAAGTAAGTCCAAGTATCAAGTAAGATAAATGTATTAAATATGGTAACATATTAACCTGATCGTTTTGCAGAATAGGGTGATTTTGCCTAACTTGTCATGAAGATACAAGTCATATTTGATCTTCTAGTGAAAGGACAGTATGTAAACTATTGTGAAGTATGTCTGGGTGTGAAAAGCTCATTTCATGAAGGCCCTGTGAAAATGCTACCAGTCTTCTGTGTACTCCTACAGAAAGGAATGTATTTCTTCCTGTATCCTAAATCTGCTGGACACCTGTCCCCTATCTCTTCTGTGTCAGCTACTGCTGCCTCTCTGTGGACAAATATAGTCACTTTATATAGTTTGTTATTTTCTATGTACCTGTGTTCAGGTTGCAAGGTTTAACACTGCGTATAGGGCTCCTTAATGAGGACATTCTAATTTTTGAGTGTCTTTGTGAGTTTCACAGCAACCCTGTATTTGCAAGACACATGCAAAAGTTAATAGGCTTAGAGACTGTGAAATTTACTGTGAATGATTGGGTTTTCTTTTTCTTTCAGAGAATGCAGCACAGCACAGAAATTCTTCAAGATCTGACCCACAGAAACATTTCAGATTTTCTAGTGAAAACATATCCCGCTCTGATAAAAGGGAGGTAAGGATCAACTTTTCTTATTATTTCACAGGTGAGTTTTTTTTGTGACTGTCCATAAAATTCACCAGTGTGATACAACATAGCACTTGATTTGTTGCAGTATCATGTAGACATGGATAACTCCTCCCATGCTGTTTGTACTCCTGATATATGAATAAGAGCTAAAATATGTTAACTACATCTAGTTGCATGATCAGGTATACCTTTATTGGCAAATAAAAGTTTTGATTTACAGGACATGCCAAGTTAGAGGAAATAATGTCAACAGTGAGAAAACTTGTAGACTGACATGGTGAACTGCCTCACAAAGATGCTAGCTGGGATGCCTGAGGAAGCATAGCCACCCCAGCATGACCATCTGCTTGAGTTAATTAGCACTTGCTTCCAAGAACTGCTAAGGAACCGCAAACATTAGTAGTATCCCTCTGCTATCCTACTAGCTAGCTGCTGTACAGATCCAAATGTCTTGTATGATAATTAAATATGCAGTGTTCGTGGCCTAGTCTTTCTGATTCATATCTCACTACTCTTTTGGTTTCCAGCCTATCTCTTGAAATTCCCACATTATTAGCTATCTACTGGCTGCTTTTGACTCTTAGGACATATCACAATTCCTGTAGATCAGTCCTGGCAGATCCACAACTCCAAGTAATCAGCACAAATAATATGTATGTAAAAACACTTCAAGATGCTTAGGGAAACTCAAGCTCTGCAAGACACAGGAATTCACCTTTAATTTCCATCTAAGACAGTACCATTGACTTTGGTTTAGTACATGATACCGGATTCTCTTTGTCTGTTTCAGCTTGAAGAGTAAATACTGGGTCAATGAGCAAAGGTAAGAAACCAATTCATAGATTATGCTGGTAAATAATGAAACAATGAAATTCTGTTTAACCACGGAGCCTCACAGTGTTTCTCTGAATGGACAGGGTAATAGCACCAGATAGCACAGAACCTACAAAGAGATGGCTATAGTGTGAAATAGGTTGGAGGTCGGTAAGAGCTTTACAAAGAAGACAAGGGGTTATATTTGTCTGGGCTATCCCTGCAAGGGTGAAGGCCAGAGACACACAATGGATCTATCACTGTTTTGTTATCTGCAAGAGTCTTACTAATGGGATCAGAGTGGTGCAGAGTTACAGTGCAATAGAGCACTACAATGCAATAGTCTCTGCTGTGGCTCTTGTCTAAAGCAGTGCAGAAGCACATGAGCTTTCCAACAAAAGGAGGGGAAGATGTAACCCAGATAACAAATTTCTCATGCCCATTCTAAAAGTCTACAGTAGCTGTAAAACAGATTTCACCAAGGCTCTGTACTTACAGCGAGACATCAGCTAACACTCATGTCTGCAGCGCAGATACTAAGCTTAAAAATATGACTGACTAGCTTAGAAAAGTTATTTATTTACATTTTTTCATCAGAGGAATTCTCTTCAAAGATAGCAGCAGGAGGACTGGCTTCCTTCAGGTATTAAGTCTTTAAAAAGCAATAGAAAATCAAGTAATTATCCAAACAGTCATATTGTAATGCCTACTAAAAGGAAGTAGATCCACAGTCAGACAAGACTGTCTATTATTGTGATCCAAAGATTTTACAGTGTGCCAATGACTTTTCTCTACATATTCTATCTGCTTAATTTTCTCAGCTTCCTAACATGAATCCTTTGGAAACCAGTATGATTTTTGTTATTATTAAAGACGATGAAGACTTAATACAGCCTGTTAGAAAAAGAGTGAAGAATGGTATACATGAATTACATCATGTGTATAAATCAACTTATATTAAAGGAGCGGTTTTCAGACTCTCCATCAATGTACACAGCTTTGGGTCTATGATATGGCAGACTGATGATACTGTTCTCTTTGTTAGATATGGAGGAATTTCTATAGGAGGAAAGCTCCCAGTCCTTCATGTGTCTGGAGATCAAGTTACCGATTTTTTAAGCGATCTTGGACGAATGATGAATGTGACAGGAGTAAGCAAGAATCTTTTTGGCTCTTTATCAAAGAATTTATGAAGCTAAAAATGTGCAGCACCAGAATCCCCCAGAGAGATGATCTTTAGCCTTTTCTTTTTTGTTTTAGGGAGAAACTTCACTGGCTGCTTTTAAAGAAATTTCTAATTTCATTAAATACATGGAAACTGAAGATAATATTAAGGTATTTGCTGGAAGTAGTCTGCTAACTCAGTCTTTCTTGAGGTTTTCAATTTGTGAGAATACTGTTAGTGACATTAACAGATGCAAGAAGACATGTAATATTTATTATGAGTACTGTGGAACACTGTTAAATGCTGAATTATTTCTAATAGGATTTTTAACCACATTCTTTTCAGAAGTACATACCTTGATAAATGTTAAAATATCCTACTACAAAGTCCTTTGGGAGGCTGTTTTTTGAACCTTGTTGGTTGATGAATCTTTACAAGCACAGTATGTGAGCTCCTCCTGCTGGACTTATACCTAGGAGATAGGGAATTGTGGTCCTGGGTTATTCCCTGCTAACAATACCCGCCAAATACCCACATAAGACAGTCACGTTTTCTCCTCAGCGTGGAAGTTATTGTAAATTTCCTAAATGATTTTGTGCTTTCTGGCTCTTTTAGGTGTGGTTTAACAATAAAGGCTGGCATGCTATGGTTAGCTTCCTTAACATAGCCAATAATGGAATCCTTCGAGCTAACTTGCGAACTGGCCAGTCCCCTCAGGAATATGGAATCACTGCTATAAACCATCCTCTGAACCTCACTAAGGAGCAGCTCTCTGAAGTCACTGTGTAAGTGTGCCTGTGTCCTGCCACTGGCTTCTGCCCTTCCTCTCTTGATAGCTTGCCACCTCCAGTGTACCCACACTCTGAGTGGAGATAGTTCAGTTCACAGAATATGGAAGGTCTTCCCTAAAGTTTTTATTCTTAACAGGGATTAGATGCAAAATCCACTTTTTTTTTTTCCTCCTATCTCATTGTATTCCTATAGAAATTCAATCCCTTTCCACATATGAGTCATGGCTGTGGTGGTTATACCTGATTACGTATTTATGTTGATTCCACAGCACTAAAGCCAGGTTCCAAAGTCATCTTTCATGTTCTGAAGCTGGTAGGTCTACTTAGGAAGTAACATAGAGATCAGAATTAGGAAGGGCATCAGAGATTGTCCTTAAGTGACTACAGATAGGCAGGAACCAACAAGTTCTGGCTTGGGTGCTAAGGACAATACGCAGGCATGCAGTAGGGTTGCTCTGTTCCAGAACCTTGGGAGGCATTATTTCTTGAAAGACACCCTTGAGATAACATGATTTCCCACTCCTGTCTCCTGCTCAGTTCACAAATCAGAAAAGCTGAAATCTCTCTTAGCACAAGAGCCAAGCAGCCAAGATTTGCTGCTCGTCTCGCTCCTTGTGTCTTGCCTCTCTGAATACCTTTCCTCCCAGCTCCTAGAGCACTTCTATCATTGTGCCTTAGTACATAGTTTGAAAGCAGTAACCATAAAAGGCTGTCAAACCCTGCTATACAGAGAAGCTGAACTGTTTCTGAGAATGGCTATAATTAAAAAATCAGGGAATGGAGCCATCAACATTCATATTTGTTAGCTGCTGTCCCAAATATAACACGAGAAAATATATCAGCTCATTTTGAAAATGGAAAAAGCTTCTACTTTCAAAATAATCTTACTATTTCTAGATCTTAAAATTGCTTCCAGCTTTTCCAAATGTTAATGTAGTGTGAAGTTGCTTCCATTGCTTTGCTCACAGCCCCTTCTTCTGTTCCAATGCAGGCTGACCACTTCAGTGGATGCTGTTGTTGCCATCTGTGTGATTTTTGCCATGTCCTTTATCCCTGCCAGTTTTGTTTTGTACCTAATCCAAGAACGTGTGACAAAAGCCAAGCACCTTCAATTTGTCAGTGGTGTGAGCCCTGCTGTATATTGGTTAACTAACTTCATGTGGGACATAGTGAGTACCTACTGGCCCGGTTTCATAGCTTGCAGTTGTTCCTGGTTTCAGATTAACTGGTGACTTGTGGGAGAATTGAGTGAGGGTAATTTTGAGCATTGCAAAACATTTATTTCCTAAAGTGTTTCTTACAGACTGTGCTAAGGATCTGACTTCTCTTAAAAATTGTAAATGTGGAATGTGAATCAGGTGCACAGGTCATTATTCAACTAATGAAGCTGGAAGTGCTGTAATCATATAGATTTCCGGTCCCTACCACTGATGTATAATAAAATACAAATAACAATAGCAGGTGGAAGCTCAGTTGCAAAAAGGTAGTCATGTTTACCCTTTAGAAGCACTTTAGTGTATTTCAAGATATTCAAGACATCTAAATGAGAGACACAATCTGTTGGAGGACCAGCTGGAGGCCAGACAAAATAGGATACTTACACTGAAATAGATATATTTGTTTAGGCCAGTTGTGATGTTCCAAGAGAACTAACTACCCGTCTAGCTCATAAATTCCAGTGCTTCGTCAGTTTGAAAATCTTTTTTGGAATAGCATGTAGGGTCTGGATAGATTTCCAGACCTCCTTAGGTCTCACACACTGATCTTTTCCCTGTGGTATACCAGGTGAATTATGCAGTGAGTGCTGGAATGGTTGTGGGTATATTCATTGGATTCAACAAGAAAGCATACACTTCTCCAACTAATCTCCCTGTGCTTATTGCCTTGCTGCTTCTGTATGGGTAAGTCTTCATGGTCGTTCCTGCATGTGGGGCCCTATATTTTAAACTGGAAAGATTTCCTGAAGTTGAGCTTAGTAGTTAGTGAAATCTATCTTTAAAGAGTAAAACTGAATGGGTGCAATACAGGTTAGAACTGGGTTCCGTCACTGTTCTGGAATACTCAGGCTAACCACGTGCTGTAAGAAGGGGATTTTTTTGTCCCTTCCTTACAGAAGTTTTTAACATTAAGTGTAATCTTTACAAGAAAATATATTCTTTTTTTGCTGCTTTCCAATGTGTACATTGTATAGAGTATGAATAGTTGTTTATTTACCTCTTTGACAAACAGTGCCTGTAAGGGTTTTTTTTAGGTTTTAACCCAAACATTAAAGTCTGCTGAGTCTTCGTCGAATATATTTCTTCATTGAATGTATATCTTTTTATTTGGGCTGGCAAAGTCACAGCAGAAAAATCATTTTATAGGTCTGACTGAAATTCACGTTGTCTTTTAGTATTTAGTGATCATATGTTTTTTACCTACAAAATCATACTCCTGCTAACTCTGCAGCTAGTGCAATCTGGGGAAAACAGATTAGCCAGATTTATTTCTGGAGTTAAAAAATAAATGCATCTTTTCACATCATCCTGTATATATTCCAAATTAAGTATAAGAGGGCACAGATCTTTTCCAAACAGACTGCCTTTATTTGGCAGTAGTTTCCCTGTTCTTTGAATGAAAATTTTGAGGAAATGCAAGTTAGCATTTAATTTTTGTAAAATGTTTCAGGATAAGAAATTATATCAGAATGTCACTATTTCATTACATCTGTGCAATAATACTGTCTTTTAAAATGTTGTCTGTGGTAAAGAGTATGTATATTATTTAAAAATAGAATAATTTCTGAGCATGCGATGAACATTTAAAACATCTTATTTTAAAGCATCTATTAAGATTTTTTAAACTAAAAAAGTTATAGTCACATGGCAGTAACTTCAATGATTTCACAATTAGCTATTCAAAATACAAAGCAGAAAGCAAGATAGATTCACAGAATCTTATCTTAATCCTTGCTTCCACCTCTAGTCACAATGGGAAGTTTAAGATTTTTTTCGTAAAGGTGCTTTTATTGCACCATGAGGCAATGCAGGCTGCTGTTACTGGATTCTCCTTAGTCAGACTGGTTTTGGCTAAGCATTGTAAGTTTATTTCCTTGTCCAAAAAATCATGACACAGGGAGTTTCAAATCAGTAAAACATAATGGAGCTATGAGCAAATATCAAAATGACATTTCTGATTTATTTGAACAGTTCCAAAGGCTGAGCATTATCTGGCAAACCGGTACATAATATTGGCTCTGTCAGACTTTGCTTGCTTCTCCCTTTAGACATAAGAGTCCAGTGGGATGTACAAGGGTATCTGGCATAATACTTACCTTGGCAGCCTTTTCTCAGTCTCATCAGTTCCCATTATCCTATACTTGAACAACAAACAAGACTAAGAAGACTTCTTTTATTGAGTAACTGGGAAAAATATTGAAGTGGAGTCTCTGATTATGCCATTATTATGGCATTTCATTACACTTGAGAAGAAGAAAGCTCACCTTTTGTTAGGCAAACTAACATGAATGCTGAGAAGCCATTATCAGAATATTTCTACCTTTTGTGTGCAGGTGGGCAGTAATTCCCATGATGTACCCTGCTGCTGCTTTCTTCAGTGTCCCTAGCACTGCTTATGTTGCACTGTCTTGTATTAATCTCTTTGTGGGGATCAACAGCAGTGCCATTACATTCATCCTGGAGTTGTTTGAAAACAACCCGGTAAGTGATGTTTTTGTGGAACCTTGTTTAAAAGAGCTTTGCAATGAGTGTCCAAGTACCATCATCTCCAGAGATAAACTGCTTCCTCTACCTCGTAATTTTTCTGTCAATAAATAAGTGGATGGGAAACTTACTGAGTGGCTCTGCGTCAAATAAGCAGAATAACCCAGAGAATAAGTGAATCTCAGGGAATTTGATGTCTTGGGTTATATTAAGATTTTCATCTCTGTGAGCAAAATTTCATCCTCTTTCCTATCTGAGCGGAGGGGTCACTTTATGCTTTCTTCCACAACCTGGTCTAGACACCACATCTCCAGAGGGAAAATGGCCTTTCCCTGGGTTCAGTGGTTGTGCAGTAGACTGCTACTGATACTTATGCTGTTTTGGATATCTTCACATTGCACCAAAATCTACTGTGTAATTATATCCTGATATAGGTACTTTTAAGATTATGGCAGTCCTGATTATGGAACTGTTCCAGCCATAAATAAAAATACTACAGTGGATTAAGTACTTTGTTCTTGTTGCTCCTTGTTCCTCTTTATAATAGATGACATTAGAATAACATTCTCTCTGCTACATAGAGAAATATTTTCTTTATTTATTGACAATTTTTAACAGATACCTGATTTGATACAATGTATGTCAGCATTGTCCTGTGCAGAGTTCTAGGTTGCAGGTGCTTTGGGTGTAACTTGATAACCACTCTGTTGTTTTTGTTGTGAGAATAAAAAACATCAAATCTCTCCAACATGACAGAGAACTTTACACTCATTTTACTTTATGTTCTGAAAGATATCTGGTTTCAGCTGCTTTATGATGATGTTTGTATTTCTTACAGTCCTTGCTGAAATTTAATAAAACTTTGAAAAATGTGCTGATTGTCTTCCCACATTTTTGCCTGGGCCGTGGGCTCATTGACTTGACCATGAACCAAGCTGTGAGTGAAGTTTATGCCAGGTTTGGTAAGTAAAGTCAATAAGCAATAAGAGGTATTAGTGCTACATGTCCTGACCTTGGATGAAATGGTTGGAAGTGATTTGAAAAATAAGTGGCCTTTTCTGAAATTCCCTCTTTTCACATCATCAGATGAGTGAGGAAGAATGTGAGTAAAAATTCAACCCCTTAGGAAGAGTTTTGCAGCTTCTGATAAACTGCCAGAGCTCCAGAGCCCAATCAATATTCTGTACTGGAAAATAAACCTTTTGTTCAGTGCCAGACTCTGGTCTGTATTCATCACTTGTCCTAAAGTCCTTAGATCATCACAGTTGGGATATATTTCTTCATTACATTTCATGCTAATATTTAAAATGGCTATTCTTTAAATTAATCTTCTTGGGATGTGGAAGCGACTGCCTTTGATATCAGACAGGATATTAGAGAGTAGTGATACAGAAACTTTTTTATTTTTTCCAGAAGAGGTATGTTTTTCACATAATTCATGCAAAATTCTTGATTTTTATCTACAAATACTTGTTTATTATGAGAGCTAATACTCATTTTTATACCCATGCATCCACACTTACTTAAGAGAGCTAAGCTGAGCTTGTGTTACGTTTTCTTAAGAAATCTTTTTAGTCTTTACTGGAAAATGTCAGGCGTTGCCTGATCAAATGAAAGTACGTGATGAAATAAAGTACAGATTTTTTCATCTTAAGCCATTATGCTTGTATCTTTTGTTCTGAAGAGCAGTGATTTTTTTGTTTTCTCTCCAAAGGGGAAGAACATGTCTCCAATCCCTTTCAGTGGGACTTTGTTGGAAAGAATCTGGTTGCCATGGCTGTTCAAGGGATTGCATACTTCATTCTGAATCTGCTTATGCAGCACCATTTGTTCTCCACAGGATGGTATGTCTAAAAGCTTTTATGTTTCTTTAGTAGCAGAATAAATGTCTTAGTTATTGTATCTGTTCCTTTTGCTTTCTTTCTGTATTTGTGGCTTTAGTAGCTTCATCCCCTTTATTTACCTAATTTCATCTTCATTCGCTGATAACCCGGTTCGAGAAAGCATTGAAACATGTGCATAAGCGTTTATTTTCATTGTTTTACCAGTATTTAAGCTTATTATTAAGTTATCTTTGGATAATTTACTAAAGAAATCAGTTTTCTTGACTTAAAATTTCAGTGTAAACTTTTGGGATCAAGAAAACTGAGTAGTGCGATTATAAAACCACTTGGAAAGTTTGGAGTGTCCTAATGCTGGCATGAGGTACAATCCTAACTGAAGCCCTAGACAGGCTTGCAGCCTAGGCACCATGCAAGTGTCCTGTTTGCTTTGCAGTGTGCCTGACTCAATGAAAGGAGCTGCTCTCTGGGTGTGAGTGGGTCATTCACTCCTGTTGGAGTTTACCAGCAGGGGTATGATTTGATACTATTCTGAAAATATTGTCATACAGGGAAGTCTTCTAAAAAGATTTGTAGAAGGGTATAAATTCACTAGTTGCTGAAGAGCTGCCGAATAGCCAAAGAGGTTGGCTATTAGCAGCAGCTTATGCCCTATCAGTGACTGAATAGGAGGCACGCTCACTTGAACAGTGATTTCTTCCCCTTTTAGTACTTAGAGCTCCCAAAATTTCAGGGATTCTCTGAAGTGCAGGAGTGCTCAGGCCAATGCCGCATTGTGAACTTTCAGTCCCACTCCTTCCACATGCAACATTTTGGGGCATTGGATAGCCATTGTTTTGCACTCTCTTATTGTAACTGCACTCAGGGCCACTCCTTGGTCTGCAGTCAGTCTCTCTTTTTTTTTTTTCCCTCAGGTTTGCTTGGACTACTAATTCACCTATTATTGGTGAAGATGAGGATGTTGCAGAAGAAAGAAAAAGAGTTATGAGTGGAGGGAACAAAACAGATATCTTACAATTGCAAGAACTGACCAAGGTACTATTTTGAGAAAGAGGAAATAAGTAACTCTTTTTAAAAGCTGCATATTGTATTTTTTCAAAATCATCCTTGCACCTTGGAAAATAACATTTTCCAACCAAAAAAGGTCCAACCTTTTTTTTTGAAAATCAGAGTTTGGTCTCATATTTGGCCACTTAAACCCTCATTGTTGACATCCTTGCTAAACTTTTTATTTTTTAAGCTTACATCATCCAGCCTGTTAGCTATTGAATATCCATTTAAACTAATCATCCTTTTTGAACTGAAGCATCTGGTTGATGCTTTCAGAATGTATGCAATCTGGGCTACAAAAATCCAAAGATTGCATACATTGCTGGAACCTCATGAACTGAGAACTTGGAATGTCATTCTTTGGACCAACTTGCTGTATTGTTCCACTTTGATATATCACACATACTTTGTCCCAAAGAAATATAAAGTCTGTCTCCTAGTGTTAAAATGATGAAGTAAAAGACTGGACAAAGAAAACTTGGCATTTTTAGGGATCATTACAAATTACACATTGTAGGTAAATGTTTGGCTCTGTGGAATGTTTATTCTTTCTTTCAAAAAAATTATTTAGCTATCTTTTGTTCTTGCCTTGGTTCTGAATTTGCTGCATTCCAGTTTTATTAAACTTTAAAAAAATCAGAAAACTTTCTCTGTTGCAGATGTCCCACAGTAGGATTTTTTGTTTTCTCTATCATTTTAGATTTATGCAGGTAGGAACAAACCAGCAGTGGACAGACTTTGTGTTGGTGTCCGTCCTGGAGAGGTAGGTTGTTCAATGGCACTAGAATACATGCCATGGATCAAAACAGATTTCATGCCCTTGTTGATTTGCAAGTTGGAAATGCTAAAAAATGTGATAAATTCTCTAACTTAGTGCTTTGGTCTTCTGGGAGTGAATGGTGCTGGCAAAACAACAACATTCAAAATGCTCACTGGGGATACTGATGTGACATCTGGAGATGCTGTAGTGGCTGGCAACAGGTATGTGCCTTAGAAAACAGTCCATTTACCAGGATAGGAGTGCCCAGTTCATAGCTTCAATGACTATGATTTCCTTTACAGTTTTGTGTCACTGAGAGATCCAACAGCTAACATATACTGGTACTTCACACTTTTAACACTGTTTGTATTGAAAAAAATCATAGTAATATAGTTTATAGTTATAAACTATATAAACTATATAGTTATATTTAGTTATACTAAGTTATAGTAATGCTAAAGGTGAGACAATGCAATCAAATCTGATCCTATAACTATATAAGAAGAGTGCTAAGAGCTCCCAAACATAAAATACCCCAACCAGCAGGGTACTTTGATCTGAACTTTGGAACATGTTTCTGTTTCTAATCCCTTGTGTTGGCATAATACATACGTGAATACATTGTGATACGGTATTTGCCTATGTTTGTTTAGTTTCAGGTTGTATATCTTGGTTTCTTAGATGTAGTTGGGGTTTGACTCTGTCTGTTGCTGTTATTTGAACAGTATCTATTTGTACTTCACTGCTACTACCAGCAGGCAATGTTAGCCTTACGTGTCTTTCCTGTCTGCTCCCAGTGACCACACTCTGTCATGAAAGTGTTTTTTTTTTTTTTTTTTTATTCATATAGATAAAAGCATCATTGCAAATAATAATTCCTGCTGAGTAGCTGTTCACAAAACTCTTCACATTGGTCTATAGTTAAGTGGGAAAACGGGTTTCCACTCTTGGAAGTCTTAGCTGCCTTGAATGAAAGTTATGCTGTGCAGGTGAATATTTTAGTAAGCCTGTGTATAAGGGAGAGTTCATTTTTCTATTACAAGAGCTGTTGTGCCAGAAAGGGAAGATGTTATTCAAACAATGTTTGAAGCCAGTGTTACAGATATGAGATTCTTTTCTTTGATTCTCCAGTATATTGACCCACATCTCTAATGTCCATCAAAACATGGGATACTGCCCTCAGTTTGATGCCATTGATGACCTGCTCACAGGACGGGAACATCTCTACTTATACGCACGCTTACGGGGGGTTCCAGCAGAAGAAATCAAGAGGGTAAAGCAGTCTCACTTCTGACTTCTTCGTAATTGCACTTCATAATTACACATAATTACGCCACATAATCTGTGGTGATTAACAGATGGGTTCAGTTTATGCTTAGGTCCTTGCCTTTTCTGTTTTGAAGTCCTGAGAATGGTTTCTATCATTTTGGATGGACAAATGTTTCTATCATTTTGGATGGATTGCACTATCAAATCCAGGTTCTTAGGCATGAGTGATACCTGCAAGACTGTGGCACTAACTGTACAAGGCTAAAAATGAAGCTGCCATGACTCAGAACTGTGCTACTTCTGGGTTTGTTCTCATCTGTAAAGTTGCTTATGTATGCAAAAGAAAACGTGAAGAAGATTCTAGAAGACAACAATGTACATTCTTGCAGAGTTAAGAAATCTATGTCCGGGTTATGCTTTTTTGTCTAGGAATTAGAATTCTCATCATCATTGCAAAATTTTTGGACCCCTTTCTGCTCCCATTCTAAATCGAATGTGCTAAAACCCCAGTTTGCCATATCTGTGATGGGGGAGCCATGCCAGCAGTCTGGGCTGCTGATTATTAGTGGCTGTGTGAAAAAGCCTCTTTCTCTCCTAGGTTGCTGAGTGGGGCATCCAGAAGCTGGGACTCCCCATGTATGCGGACCAGCTGGCCGGGACCTACAGTGGTGGTAACAAGCGCAAACTCTCCACGGCCATCGCGCTGATAGGCTGCCCGCCGCTTGTCCTGCTTGTAAGTGCGCTCGTAATGCACCTCTAGAAGGGACAAACTTGTTTAGTGGCAGTCCTCACAAGCTGCCTTCTGTCCTCAACCCACATTTACTTCAATGTCATTTTGAGTTCTTGAACTTTGGAGACTGGTAGACATAGTTATGTCCTGATGAAAGAAAGATCTTGAACAGAAAAAGACGTGAGACATAATCTATAATCCAAACAAATTGGTTTTAAATCTATGTTAGTTTCAGTTTGCCTTTTCTTCTCAAATTATAACTGCTTGTGTAAGCAGTGATCTTACAACATACATGACATATATCTTCCCGTTTTATCGAGCATAATGAATGCTTCCTTCTACAACCTTTAATATCTCTACAGTAAGCTATAGAAATTTAGAGTGAACTGTAGAAATACTGAAACTAGTTCTCATTGAGTAAAGCCTGATAGTTGCATAGTTCAGTGTTGATTCTAAATGCAGTTAATTCAAAAATCATATATTTAGACTATACTGTAGCACTTTGACTTGTAGACTAAAAAAGAACATTTAATAACTTTTGGATATAATGGTTATTTGAGTTATTTTGTGGTCTTTTCTGTCTTCTGACTGTACATAGTAGACAGATGAAATGTTTCTTAATTTTTTCAAGAGCAATTGTGGAATGACAATTTTTTCTCCCTTTTTTATTTTTTTAACTACTGACTAGGGTGACTGATTTTACACAGGATCAGATTGTCAGCTAAAATAAATCAAGGTGGCTTCATTAGCTGGTTGGGTGTAGAAATGTGTCCCATTTGTTGATGTAAGAAAGAAGTAAGCTTATTTTAAGTCAGAGTTGAGATAATTTGATGTAACTGCTACCACCACTTTTTCATGTTTTGAATCCTAAATGCTTTGCTAACAAGGTATCACAAATACTTACAGTTTTGGTGGCTAAGAGCCCAGACTGTGGGGGTCTTGACCCCTTTGTCATAATGGTCACTGCATGCTTTTCTCTGTAGCTGGGTCCTACACAGGAAGCATTTTATTTTTACCTGTGATTTTTTGAACTTGTTTCTTTAGTGTTGAAGATCACCTTGTGCCAGAGGTTTATTAATACTGATTCTTCCTCAAGGCAATGAGTTCAGCAGGGAAGCAGTTATATACAGAGGTCAAAATGCATGAAGAATCAATTCTGAATGGATTTGCTTTTCCTTACCTGCTTCTTTGAGTGGCTGTCTTAACATTTTCCTTCCAGGATGAACCAACTACTGGAATGGACCCTCAGGCCCGGCGCCTCCTATGGGACTCTATTGTCAGTGTGCTCAGAGATGGACGAGCTGTTGTTCTAACCTCACACAGGTAAAAGGAGATGGAATTCAGGCAATTTACTGAATCGGAGTGTGGCTGTAGTTGAGTTTTATCTTAAATTTCTGTTTTCTATTTTTCAAGTATGGAAGAATGTGAAGCTCTCTGTACTCGTTTAGCCATTATGGTAAAAGGAACCTTCAAATGCCTGGGCACAATTCAGCAGCTCAAATACAAGTAAGCAGCTTTTTTAAATTCCAGGATAGTAGGGATTTATGGTGACACTCAGCATGTGTGACTTACACCCTTCATAATAAAGCCATCCTATTTGAAGGACTAACCTAAGAGCTGTCATTTAAACGGACTCGTTTCTACATGTAACTCCATGATATACTGGACAGATTGAGCATACCTCATTTCCACTCTTCTGTACTACAGATCAGTTTGCAGGGCAAATACAGACTCATAAGTTCATGCAGGGCTTAACCTTAAGGAATATCTTTCAGATATTGCCAACCAGATGTTTTCAATGCTGCTGAAAATTATTTTTCTTCCCTGTGAATAATGAGACCATATCTTCACTCAATTCCCAAACCCACATTTGCTTCCAGATTTGGAGATGGCTACATTGTCACTTTGAAAATCAAAGCTCCAAAGTCTGGGATGCCTCCAGATCCAAGTCCTGCTGAGCAGTTCATACGCATAAACTTCCCAGGGAGTTTACAGAGAGAGAAACACTACAACATGCTGCAATATCAGATTTGCGCCTCTTCGCTGGCTAAGATCTTTCGGTTAATAATCTCCAATAAGGAAGACTTGCACATTGAAGAATACTCCATCTCTCAAACAACTTTAGATCAGGTGAGTAAAAATTAAAGCATCCCTGAGAAAGTCTATCTGGCAGGAACTGCGGATGTGTCCAAATACTTGAAGGATCATACTATTCAGTGCAGGGAATTCTTCTTGCTCTTACTCAAGAAAAACTCCCAGAAACCTCATCAAGGAGGAAGGATCAGATATGAAATCCCTAACTAATTCTCCGAGTAAATAAGTGCCAACTGAAAGCTGGTGAGACAGCATTTCCCAGATTCCAGAGTTCATCCAACCTATTCCCTTAGGAGGAACAGTCTGACTAAGGTCAGCTCCTCAGAATAAGGTTTGCTCAGCTGGGAATAACCTAGTGATGCTTTCCATTTATTTTAAATGAGGATTCTTGAGAGTGTTGTGTCAGAGGTACTGCACTACCCAATCAGATGTTTATTCATCTCTCTCATACATTTTTATACAGGATCCTTTAGCCACAAGAAGCCTAGGAAGTTCACTGGGGCTGTGGGCAGCACAGCCCCTAGACAGCACCAGCCCCATCTGCCTGCTTTTCAAAGTAGCTCAGGGTCTGCATATATTATTTGCATATATACAAGGCTGTATTCTGTGGGAATGCTAGTGAGATATCCAGGTTGTCTTACAGCTTCCTAGTAAGACACTCTGTCTCCCCTCCCCATCATGATCAAACTTGCCCATGTTTTTGAAGCCATGGAAACTTAACTGAATCCATCTCCTGCTGAAAAAAAAGACAGATTTTTAGTTGCAAGCAAGTTCATCCAAAGTAGGGAAGAAAGTTGAAAAAAAACTTTATTAAAATAAAGAAGAAACTAATGATCCCTACTGAAGCTCAGGGTTCTGGTTCAGTAAATGCTTTTGAGCACCCCTTTCTGCCTCTTCCCTGCAGAGAGGCCAAGAGGTTTTACAGCCATTCAGTTAACATCTCAGTCAATGAGATGATGACATTTGCCTGCTCTCCTCACACAGGTTTTTGTGAACTTTGCTAAACAGCAGATGGAGGATGAAGAAATTCCTTTGCATCCCCGTGCAGCTGGAGCCAGCCGAGAAGCCAAGGTGTCCCCTGCTTTGCCACAACAGGCAGCTGCATAAACTATTCTTACAGCCACTAACACCAAGAGTGTGCACAGTGCAAGGATGTGCCATACTAAAGCAGTACAAGGGTAAAATAAAGGCTGCTATGCTCAGTATTATAATTATTTTTATACCTTTCTGAGCACTGTGCTCAGAACTCCTTAGCAACAGCAAACTTCTACTGCTCTACAAGGAGAACTATGTGCAATACATGCTGAAAGTGTCAAAGGAAGGGAAGGTGCTTGCTCTAGAACAAAATCCTCTTCTAACACACAGTTCATCATAAGGTACAGGAGGAAAGGTCTTATTCCTCCTTATACATGCAGAAATACCATTAGAGATACTTCTGTATCTGGCCCTTCTAATCTGTTAGATTTGCCACGTTTTCAACATCAATTTTAAATCAATTTAAAAATCTTAAGTCAATTGCTGTGAGTCAAAAGAGCTATCCAAAGGCAGCTCAGGAATAGATTCCTGCCGTCCTGAGTAGGCACAGAATTAGTGCTGGCTGAAGGGCCTAGCACTGGAAAACTCCTTCATTATCATGCCAGGCTGCTGATGCAAAAAGTTTTTCTCAGCAAGAATGGGAAGAATAAAATCGGATCTCAGATCCAGCAAGAAATTTGTTTTAAAAGAATTTCTTTATGAAAACGATCTCATATTCACTTGTCTGTTTTACAAATGGAAATGAATGAAAGTGTCAAAACAGGGATTAAAGGAAAGAGTATGTTCAAACTGGCCCAAAGTTATTATCCCTTGGAGGCCTAGAAAGATATCCTTGTCACCAAACAAGATGAAATTTTTATCCTTTCCTGTGATCTGGACCTGGACCTCAAGTGGGTGTAAAGTTTGAAAAGGATATGTGCTTTCTATATGCTCAAAAGAAGAAATTCAGCCTGCTCGTATTTCACTCTATATTCAATGGGAGATCATTTGGCATTTAGTTCTTTTTCTCTGGTTCACAGTTAAAGTAGTGAAGAACGAGAATACTGAAAACAAATTCATAATGATGTAATGCTTCAGTTATCTACCAGACCTCATCATTTTTAAGGTATCTTCTCAGTGATAGGATATGCTACAGAAAAATAAAATCTGGGTCATGTCTTCTGCTTTTTTTTTCCTTCAGTGGGTATAGATCTTTTTATTTGATGCAAGTACATTTTTGCTTTTTACTGTATAAAAGATTATCAGACTTCAGTAACTAGCTTTAGTCTTATTTCTTCGTAATTATTTCAACTGAATTCAAATGATAGGCTGGAATTTATGCATATTTCAGTTGCAAAAATCTTTCTATACATCTAAATAAAAGATAAATTAATCATGAAAGAAACAATATCTATGCATTCTCTTCATATTCTAAAATAGTTTCTGTAAAATATTATTCAGATAGACTGCGGTAGGGTTTTTTACTATGTTTTTACAAAGCCCTTTGACGTCCTACTGAGCATCTTGTTTAAAAGAAAACACAGGAAGTCCAGACTGTAACTGATTTTTCTCACTGGCTCTAAAAATAGGAAGGGAACTAGCATTCTGGGGACTATCAGTCACTTAGTGTGTTTACAAAGTGCATTAAAAATTATTCAGAGAATGCTGACATAAAAGGCTAGCTAAAATGTCCTTTAGTGTCATACGGAATTGCTATAGTCCATCAAATACCACAGATTCAGCATAGATTAGATCTTATAAAAACATATTTACTAGTATACAATTTACTGATAGAGAAGACATTAAAAAAAAAGTTTAGGATGGTATATCCACAAATACTTCTTATGTTAATTTGGCAAATTATGGATTAGATCTAAGTTACGTATTTGAGATATGGCCTATTTTATTCCAAGAACAACTCATACTCTTTGGTAATGCTGTTTCTCACAAAGCATCTGAAGATGAACAAGCGAACATGGGGCTGCGTTAAGCCAGCAGAGCCCGCGGGCTCCGGTGAGCTCTGCCGTAGCTGGCCAGTAAGCGCTCCTGCCAGCAGGCTTAGCTCCTGCTCTTGCTGAATGCTGCTGCTAAACTTGGAGCTGCTTTTCAGCACAGCCTTTTTCATATCTCTGATTCATCACAAGGGTCATTGACTACCAGCTAAGCAATAGAATCTGATTTTTCAGAGGTGCTCCTGAGTTACAGAATTCTCGAGGGTAAGGAAGTATAGCTTTCAAGCTATACAGTTTCCCCAAGCAGTAGCGATTCAGCATGCATCAGAATAATCTAATTATTTCACTAATTTGACAGGAGGTTTTCGAATGAAAAGAACCCATGAGCTTTTCTTTTGAAGTTCCATGCAATAATCCAAATAATCTGTTTTTCTTACAACAAAAAAGGAATAATCGGCATTCGAAGACTTGGATAGTCCTTGAATTCTCGTAGATAGGTGTAATGTTTATCCTTTGCCCAGATTGTCATCTGAATGAAGCAAAGCAAGGTGAACAGCCCCACTGGAAGGAAAGAATAAAACAGGTAATGTTTCATTATCAGAGTAACAACATACTCTTTTATGCAGACAACACTTCAGGGCGCAGTACCAAAACGTTACTCACCTGGGACACACTGAGTCATGATAGTGAAACTGATCCATGTCCCAACCTGTTTTGGCCAAGGAAATGAAACATATTTCTGGTGGCAGCATTTGCATTTATGTCTCAATTGATCAAAAACAACCTTGTCCTAACACAGGTAAATAAAAAGCGACAGTCAGCCAAATCAGTTTCTGGTATTGATAACTTTTAGCCAAAAAAGCAAACAGTATCTTGCCATCACAAACAAAACCTTAATGTTTGATTCCATAGTAATTATCATGAGTAAAATTTTAAGCATTATAAGATAGCTTCCTTTCATTTTCTCTGCCAATTTTGATTTTGTGGCTCCTCTGTCCTTGTTAGGGATGGCAATTTTCTAAGGCATTAGGCCAAATTGTTGTTCTCATTAACATCTGTTAATTGAAGTCAAGACTTCATGCAGTCTTTCTGCACAAGAGTGTATTTTACCTTGAGCTGCACTACTTTTAACTACTTTAAACCTGAGCCAAGTGTTTGGTTTCTGATTAGAGAATATGAAGCGATTCACTGACTTATTCTTCTAAAATAGCCACCACCAACACAAGTTATTGTTTAACTGTGTAATTCACAGATTGGGCAAGTAGACCTGGCAGGTAGTTTCATATTCCAATTTCTCTGGGGTTTTTTCTATCATATCTCCTGTTTAGCTGTACACTGTCTTCCTGAATACTATGGTATGTCTTTCGTGTTGTAAATCTCTGCACCTCCATTCCCTCATTGCAGCACACCCACGGTGTCAATCTCCCTGTTCTTGTTTGCAAAATGTTCCTTGCCTTAAACGATCTTTGCATCTTGGCCAGCAGCCACTTGGAGACATGGCTCAGGGTCTGGAGGCTCTGTCTAAGGTGAAACCCATAAGTAATACATCAACAGGAGAGAGGGAAGAACAGACAAGTTCCAGTCTGAAGAAATTTCATGGGGTTTATGGGAGGAGGCTAAATGTATTGTACTGAACTGTCTTAAGATTTTCTTCTGTATTTAACATTCCAACAGAAATGAGAACACACCCAGCAAAAATAAAATCATCTGGATTGAAATACATACCTCATATGTATAGTTAGGGCAAGATACAAAGAAAAACAGCCATGTGAATGGATTCTTAGTTGGATATGGGATTTTACGGGTTCTGGATCCTATAGATTAGAAAAATGAAATCATAAAAAGATACTGACACTCCTAGGTAATTGCAACTTTCTAATGAAAACCCAAATCTGCCTACTCATGTGTTTCATCACTGCCATTGGGACAAGCAGGACATGGAAAAACAAGACATCTGCTGAACCCAGAAGAAGGTGTAGAATAACTGTATGGAAGTGTCCCAGCATTTGGAAGACATATGCATCATATTTGCAGCTGTGGTCTTGGATCACAGTCACTCCCATAAGAGGTACCTCAAGTATGTTTTAGACCTCAGAAATATAAATGTTCTCAGAGCATCTCAGAACTGTTTTTATGACAGTCACTGTTACTGAACAGAACATGTTTGGCTATTGCAGAAGAACCCCTGCTGTGCAGAGTGCTCTTGTGCCCCCCTGCAGCAACTAGTCAAATTGCTTTTGCTTGTTCACTGCACTGGAAGACTTGCTCCTTTTGCACCACCACTGTAACTAGTATAACTGCTCCCCAGAACAATCTGGCCCTAAATGAAGAAAATTTACAGTAAGATACAAAGTGTTATTTAATTGTCTGGTGCCGGGTTTCTTTTTGTGTCCCCTGGAATCCTATGTTTATTATGCTGAACAGTCTACACTCCCACCAGCAATTGTCTGGAGAGTATCAACACCCTCCAGGATCAGGCCTCTCATGAGAGTGTGTAACTGTGGAAGTACTGCCTGGATACATAAAAGTGGAAAATTATAATGCAGTTTTTACCATCTCTCCGGAGGTCACTGAGGGCAACATGAATAGAAAAATTTCCAGCTTCACACAACTACAAGAAAAGCCATAACAGAGTTAAAAAAAAAAATCCTTTCTATTTACTCTTCTTCTCATTGTTAGTTCCTGGGGTACTTTAGAAAGGTAAAAAAATCTATTGTAAAAACAGATTAAATAATAGCAGTTAGTATCTTAACAAATGTCCTTAATCAAGATTACTTACTAATAAGAGGATTGAATAATAACTTTGTTCATCCTCTCTTCAAATATTAAGCTATGTTGTGGTATAAAGATTTGCCAGCAAAAGTGGACTTAGTAGCCAAAAGGTCAAATTTACTCTTTACACGGTCCCCATGAGATCTAAAGGTAGTAAGTCAAAGATGATAAATAAAAGCAGATCCAGTGGATACTTTAGATTATACTCATATTTTTAAAAACACCCCAAAAAGTTGATTTGGACAGTTTTGGAATTTCAAAAGTTATTAAAGGTAAATAATAGTTTTCTTCTCTGGAGATTTATTGATATGAACCATAAAACATAACTGACCCAATATTCTCCAGTGCATTTAAATAATGCTTCCTCAATCAACTATATGGCAAGTATGTTGAAATGGCTTGTTAATATAATCATAGACAGTCTCCAGTGTCTGCAAAGTATAATTATTAAAGCAAATGACTGGTGGTGAGAATTCTGGGATTTCATATCCAGCTCTGTACTTCCAGTTACATAGTCTCTTTATAAAATGGGAATAGATTAACTCACAAAATTTCATGCTTGGAGGCTGCTTTGAGATGGTTTAGTTTCTAGATCTCTAGATCATTGGTTTCTCAAAGCAAATTAACAGCTGATATTCTAAAGTTAAAAATGGTCTCTCTTGCTAGACTGTTGTTGCCTCTGTGTATAAAATGGTCATAGGCACCATGAGAATGAGCAGACTTAAGGATTTCAACTTAAGGAACTTAAGGATTTTGCTTCATTAGGCAAGTTGCAAAACAACACAAAAAAAACAACAAAAATCCATAAAATGAATCTCTCCTTAAAATTCAACAGCAACGTTATTTCTTAGATGCCCAGTTCTCTGATTTTTATGACACTTTATGATCCTTAGCAATAAAGGAGTTCACAAAATTCAACGTTTTTTAAACACAGGACAGGGATAAAGGATTGCATTAAAAACCATGGGAGATATTCCAGCAGGTAAATAGCCTAGTCTCAGAATGAAAGTTCAATCAAAATCTTCACATTAGAAAGGGACAGACATTAAAGCAGAACAAGTGAGTTCTGCTTGCAGCTGATTGACTTCAGCAGTATGTCCAACTGTCCTAGTTTTAAGTACCTGCTTATTCTATCCACTCTTCCACTTATATAACAAAAGAAAGAAGCATGATTCAATATTTTATTAAAAGAAAAAAAGAAACAACAGACCTACCAGAAACATGATCACAGCAAAATTTATCTGTTTTTTTCCATAGGCTATAAAACAAAATATTTACTGATGATTAGGACTAATATATAACTAATATAAGTATATAATATTAATTATGTTGAGAGCCATTCTGATACTTACAAGGAGGGGTGTAAAGAGGGTGATTGATGTAATAAGCAAGCCAAGCAGCAAAACCCCAGTAATACAAGCAATTCTGAAAAATAGGGAATTTTTTTTGCTTTAGGATTTTTAATGTTAGGATACTTTAACCATCCCATTTGTCAAGAGAAATCAATGCTAACTGCTAGGCCAGTATTTGCTGCAAGAACTACTGATCCTTCATGTTGTAGGTAATACAATGAAAAATGACAGCGCTAAGTGTGGTAAAACTGGAGGGGACAACAGGAAATAGCAGGAAAGTAGTAGTGATGTAAAGTATGATTTCTTCTCAAATATCAGAACTGTTTAGTTTATAAGCACTTTTTAAAAGCATGATCCTAGCACTGAAAATAAATTCCTCTTGTCTGGCGAGCCATTTGGTCGAAGATCCTGTGTCATAAAGATCGTATGTTAAAAATGGACCAGTTTTGCTAACCTCAGAGACTTTATAAAACCTGGCTTAGGCACTGTGGTCTCTTCTGTACTTACTACTTTGTACTGGCCAATATCTTGCCCTTCCCCTTCTCTTCCATCCCATCCGTTTCCTTTTCTTCCTATGCTTTAACTTTTCCTCCTCAAAGCCTTCATGCCTGACCCTGCCCTTGTTAGGGTTCCTCGGTGGGGGTTATCCTTACGCTGCTGCTCTTGCCTTTCCGTGATCCAGCTTCCGTTCTCGGAATTCTGGTAATACAGGTCACAGTAGTGGCTGTAGGGATCTCTTCCCGACCAAATCTTACAGTGTGCACCTAGGCTGGGAAGCTGTATCCTGCTGGGATGTTATTTAGAGCAATGATCTCTACCTCTTGGTTGGTTTTCCTGTTTTGTCTCTTGTGTGCTCATCACTTCTTCAGTATCTTAATGACTGGTTACCTGCTCCTCCTTGACAGTTTGTGGGTAAATGGGAGGCCAGTTTTGGGCCTTTGCCCTTCTTTTTCTACGCTCTTACGTCTAGGTGCTCTTCTCTTGCAGGCAGACTTTATTAACTCTTGTCTCTCTATCAACCACTTAAAGATCACCTCTCTCATCAGTTGCGATTTTTTCCTTTATCAAGCCTGGTGTCGTAATTTCTAGTACTTCAGGGCAGGTTTCGTTCATCCAAATTGAGCAAAACCAAAATTGAGCTCTCTATCTACCCTTCACCACTTCTATTCTTTTCCTCCTATCATTCTTTCCCTCATATTCTTTACTCTTGAGTAAAATACTCATCCTCTCAGTCTTCAAAGTGACAGTATTTTCTTGGCCTTCTCATGGGCCCTCATGCCTTACTCATTTCTAGATCTTCCTTTTTCCTTGATAGCTTTCCTTTTCTGCCCACAAAGGCAAAACACCCATTACTGCATTCCCAATTTAACTTATTTTCTGACTTGGAATTTTTCAGTCTTTTTTTCTACTGTATATACCAAAACTGCACTTCTAGCAATAATATCGCAAAGTGATTACCTCAGCATCTGCAGCCTGTGTTAGCTGCTTGCCGAGTATCTGACAGCGCATTTTTCTGAAAATGCTGCTGTGAGGGGTAACCAGCCCTGCTGCTGCAAGCAATTGCATCAAATACTCTGTTGCATTTTCACCTTTTCAAAATTAACTGAGTCACTGAGGTAGCCAGAGATCTCAAACAAAACAGAGACCTTTTGGGGTGTGGCATGGTAAAAACATGTTATATCTGTGTTCTGGGATTAAGTATTAATTCAACTTATGAGAAAGAACAAATTATTAATCATTAATTACTAGCGAAACAAAGAGGCAGAGAGATTAAGTGACTTGCCCAGATTGCCTTCTCGTTTTCCTAGGAAATGCAGCAGAGCTGGAAGAAGGACTCCAGTTCTGAGCATTTTTAAGTTGGGGTCCTATCCACAAACTATTACTTTCTCCATATGCCGATTTCTTCCACCCTCACCCAGATGGCTGTTACTAAAACATTCACAGAAACTTTTCTGGCACAACCACTGTCACCTTTCCTCTATTTAGCTCCTTTATCATTGTATAATTTTTGATTTAATCCTGATCTTGCTAACCCCAAGTCAGCTCTTTGCTAAAGTCTAGATAATCAGATAAATCCAAATAAAATTCCACCTTACCTTCGCCTAAAAACAAAACATGTATCTTAGAAAGAATTATACTATGATAGTCCAGTAGGACTTGCTTTTGGTGAACTCTTTCTCCTTTTTCTGTGTCTTCTATTATCTTCCTATTCCTATTTTCTTTTTGTGAAGCAAAGACAAAGAGTGAAAATCATGAATATCATTAATTCCTTTCTCAGATCTCTGCTTACCAAGACTGAGTGTGTCTCTTTTTAGGGGTAACTTTTCACTCCTCTTGGGTAAAAAGCAATCTGCTATGTATGTGATGATATACTTAAAGTTTTATCTACCATCTGTATGTGAGATAGAAAAGGGAAGAGGGTGTGATATTCTTCTGACTGATGCATTTTGGGAGTAACACCATTAAAGTCAGTGAAATCATAAAAGTGAATCAAACCCAAGCACTGCTAAGCAGGAAGAAGAAGAACTATGAACAACTTCACAGATGAAAGCCAACAACATGAACCTGAGAAGGCAGAAAGAAGAAGTGTTCAGAATGTCTGGCAAAAATGACAGTTTTAGCAATTACAGTTTATGTGCTTTGAAGGGAACAGTTGTCAGAGATGGCAGGGATAAATGAGGATTTATCACACTGTACAGATTTTTTTTTAAAGTAAAGATTTTCTAATTTCACAGATCTGCTGCTCAGCATGCATTATTTAATTGTCAAGAACAAATCTTTAAGGGAGCTACTAGCCTTTTCAGACCCCATGCATCCCTGCTTCAGAAAACGTTGACAGTAAGTTGGTGGGGGGAATTTTTTCTGAAGGCTACTGCTTAGCTCTAGACCCTCCTTCCATGCAGAAACATGAAGCTGTTGCCAGAACTACAGAGCTGCTGCACAGCGGTAACAAGTTAGCCATAATGCAGAGCTTCAGCTGCTGGAAGTATCACTGCCATAGTGTGAATTCCAAGGGACAGAGTAAATAAAAGGTGTTGAATACCTGTTTACTGATATCATAGCATGTGCTTTTCCAGCTCTAGATGATAATCTGCTCTCTTCCAAAGCATAAAACATATTTTGAATAACAATATGTGTTCTGCTGTGAACATTCTCAAATAATGAGTCCATGAATCACTACACAGTCTACTGCACTGCCTTGCAGACATCTTGCAGACAGGAGGTTTGCAGCTTAACAACCGCCCTCCACCACAGCAGCACTGCCAATGTTGGGGTGTGTGTCCAAGCCACAGGAAGAAAATACCGAATAGCCAACCTCTTGTGCTGGAACGATTAAAGATAAATTTACAGTTGCTAAATGGTAGAGATAGTGTTGAGGAGAACAAGATGTAAAATAACTGCTATAAAAAGCAGATTTTTAGAATCAACCCTTCCAACAATGTATTTCTCTCTACTAGCTGAAGAGTTGAGATTGTTACTAAACCCTTCGTACCCAGGGAGCTACCGGGAAGTGCATAAAAGGGAATGTTGAAGCTACGAAATTCTGAAAGCAATGAGACAACTGTAATGTAAGTAGTAGTGTGGCAACATGTGACTTATACAATAAGAAATCTTTTGAAAGAACTAGTGATTTATGGTGAAGTTTTCTGTGCATTACTACAAAAGCCACACCAACAAACCTGTACTGCAGCAGCAGTGCATAAGGTGGCTAGGTTGAATAAATAAGGGGGCTATGGATAGATTCAGTCACAATTTACCTTCACAATATTCCTCAGTGGCATAGTCCCATGGGAGAACCGATGAACAAATATTGTTTCAATCAACCTTTTGATGTAGTGGAAAGAATGGCAGAGACATGCCAAGCTAGAAACAGCAAGACAAAAGCATTTAAGAATGCTTAAAGAAACAAGAATGGCAAGACATCTGGAATAAAACTACATCACTAACAAGAAATACTGCTCAAGGCCTGCAGATGGACTTACGTAACTACTGGATGTGGGCTTGATGTAAACCTCTCATCCAGGCCATAGACAAAAGGCATGCGGAAATAAAACAGAAAATAGATGAACAGTGGACCTGTATATTCTATCAAAAATACCTGCAAAAAGAGAGAGAATAATTAGACAGCTGAATCAGATGGTACTTGTGCTTTGGTTTCTTCATAATAGGTAATACGGTGGGATAAACACCTCCACTGACCCACTAGAGAGGCAAAGAGAGAATAGCAGCATTGGGAATAGGACATGAAACTTGTAGACATGCATTTAAATCATTTGCAATGCATATGCAAATTGCACAGAACTACAGCCATAGTCAGTAGAGCAGACACAATATGGGTAAGAACATGTTATCATGGCAACCCAAAGCTTGTGATAAATGTACATGCATTTACACAACTGCCCTGCTCATGCCCTCAAAAACTATTGCTTTATTTTGGGTAAAAAAGAAACTTGGTGAAGAATTTATCTTGAAAAAGAGGGACTTTGTTTCTAATGAATTAATTTTGTTTAAACGGGAAAAAAAATTGTGTATGACATATGACATTATTTGTATAAACAGTTAACATAGCACATACACGCATGATAACATGTATATTCTGTATAATGAAATGGTTGAGGTTGACTGGTGTTACTCTGCATTGTGATATTTTGATATATATTATTGTATGTGCACTTTGAATCCACATTGTCTGCATAATTTTTTCCTGGTTTTAAGATTGTGATTTACCAGCTGCCTGTTTTATCAGCAGAACATCCAAAGTAATGATCAGGGATTTAGTCTAATAGAATAATGATTTTTTATATTTTACTTTTTATCAGTATTGTCTTTGCTATTTGTCATTAACACAGAAGATATTATTAATGTTGCATAGCCAGAATGCTACATGTGCCTTTAATTTAGTGGATGCCTTTTGTTTTGTGCTGTGGTGTTTAATTGGGACTAGCAGATAGCATGTGTGTTGTGGAACTCAGAAGACCTTGCAAGGTCACCCGTGTGCATAAACAGCAGTGCTGTTTCACCTGCTGAGCGAGCCCTGATGGAGTGAGCCTGTGAATTAGGACACTAAATATGCGCAGCCTTCTTGGATTCTGCTAATACCGCAGAAGTGATCAGCTGTCAGAAGCCTGCCATTAGCATCCTGGGGCAGAGCCACACGCAGACAGCTGATTTAACTTCCATGCATTTTCCTGCTAAAGTCAGCTGAATTGCAGAAATGGCAAACCATTCACAAGCCTCTCTGCAGGAAAACTCATGTGAGTATAATCCTGATCTTTGAGAGGAGAAGTTATATAGATCCTCTGAACCAGATCCTCAAGGACAATTAGACACCTAGTTCCCAGTGATTCTGTATTAGGCATCTCAATCTGTGAGAGACTGGGCAGCTTAGTTCAGTAGAGCCAGCCTACCCTGCAGCAAAGTCACTCCTGCTCTCCAGGGCACTAGGCATTCAAAATACTCTGCTACTGGTTTCTCTGGTTAAATGAACTGAAGTGATGAGGATTCATTGCCTGCATCCACTATTAGAGCAGTCATGCATAAATACTGGAGAGGGACAGAAAGTGATGTAAGGATTAATAATGGAGAAATACCCCTTAGAATGCCTTGGACTTGTAACATAGCTCACCGTAGTCCATCCTATCTGTGGCCCTAAATCTTTAAAATATAAGGTAGCGGTTGTGCCAACAGGGAGGTGCTGCAGGATTTCCTCATCTCTCAGGGACTTTCCTTCTAAGAAGGAAAGAAGTAGTTACATCTCAGTGAAATTAAAGTCAACTTCGGTAGCATCTTAGCCTTATATTGTGCTTTAATCTCTGAGATTCTTTGACGTGACACAGGTTCCCTAGAATCTCATAATAAACTAAAAATGCTTGTATTTAACTTTGATTTATCTTAGTAATCACATATAAGTCTTCTTATTCACATCTAAACAGTTAGGAGAATTCTCAATCCTATCTGCTAGACTTGCTTCTTCACGGATATAGCAAAAGCTGCTGGTGGGTAACTGCCACGCAGTGCACTTCACAGCTGAACCTCCTTCTGTCCTCAATTCTCCTTGCTCATCACCAGACACATCAAAGCTGGGATAAACTGAGATTGGAAGACCTTCCTACAGAACTTTTTATTTCCTCATTTCTTTCCAACCAATTAACTATGGGCTAGTCCACAGGACTTTGGCTTTTTCCTGGGAAAAAGGAGGTAAGATAGAGACGAGGCTCTCTCTCCCTGCTTTGTAACATCTTGTATATTCAGGGTATTGTCAGACACTTACTTCAAGTTGAACTTCCCATGTTAGGAATTCGGTCTACAAGATAAATACCAGCTTTAAGCTACCTGAGCTGGTGTTCAAACTTTAAACTCTAGAATTTGGGGGAATTGTTAGGAGGCCAGCATTTTTTAATAGCAAGTCTCACAACATAAATCCCTTGAGGGGGTCTGACAAATTTGTGGGAGGAAATAGGATACCCATATTTCTATTTTCCATGTATGGATTCTACACAATGAATTAATTTCAATTAGCACAATTTTATGGGAATATATAAATCAAATTATGCCAAGTAGAAGCAAAAACAAATAAAATGCTACACTTTATACTGAAAGTTAAGATGTTAAGATGTTTTGCAGTTTGGCTTTTTTTTGTGTGCACCAAGTCAGTGTACTAAGAGACTCCTATTAGCAATACCTATATCCAAATTAATCAAGTCAGCCAGCTGGCACCAGCTATGTCAGCAAATCCTATATCCATGGTAATGTATTTAGCATCAGCTTACTTCAGAAGAACTGTAATTCCCGACTGAGAGCAGAGGATTATGTGAACTGACACCTATAACTCATAGCCCATCTTAGTACTCCCAGCTGAGCATCACTCTGGGGATCATTTCAGTGCAGCTAAGGAAAAATTGGACCTACATTCCAAGCTGCTTGCCTTCGAAGCAGAGGTGCTCGGTAGTTGGCAAGTACATTAGAACAATGTTCACATCCCTTAAGTTAATTGCCAAGCACCAGATAGTTGGGGGGAACTCCATCCAATACTTTCAAAGAATTAAATATGTTCTGGATTCTCTTCAGTATTCACAGGGCTAATCAGTGTAGCTGGAAACTTATGCTTAAGCCCTAATACCCATGCAAAGTACACTTTTTATGCCAGCCCCCTGCCCACAGCTAGTCTTCCCAAGTACTTACTTGGATCCAGCCTTATTGACTGCCTTGCCGGATACCACTGAGGATCTGGAAGACCATATAAATTGTGTGATTTATGATACTTGTTTTTAGATTTAACTACTATAATGAATGCAACACAATAAGATAATATTTATTAGAAAAAAAATAAGATTATTATCGTGGAATTTGAGAAATTGTCAGAAACTGTCAGAAATTATATAGCAGGAAAAAGAAAAGGATGTATGATAAACAATTTCGAAATCTCACTGTGATCACATTCATGTGCATCTTATTTAGCACTGTGTGTACTTCACATTCCAATGTACTTCACATTCTGTTACGATGTCAACTGTTATAACTTATACTCACATGATTTATGGAACATCAATCTGATTTCCCTAATTGTGGCATTTGATTCAACCTAGGCAAAAAAGAATATCATACGCATCAGATATATTTTGAAAGATGACCATCTAGATTATTCAAGTATAAAGGTGAATTTGACAACCTTCTTGTATCTAGCTAGGGTTGGTATGAATACTTCAGAGTACTTCTTACAGGAAAAAGGGAGGATTTAATTTATGGCTCTTGTTTCAGAAGCAGTTACTGTAGCAGTGATCAAGGGTTAGCACAACAGCAATGGCAGATTGATGGCCTGTGAGTGAATATGGCAAAGCTGCCTCTGCCTTAGTGAAGCAGCTCAAGCTGAGCTTTTTGCCCAAGAGTGCTTTCTGAAAAAGGCTGTACTCTGTAGGCAGCGTGAAGAAGTGTGCATGGTTGTTGCCTCTGCAGAGACCAAAGAAAGGCTTTCATTCAGGAGATGAAATACCTTTTGCAAACACAAAATTTACTTAGTCACCTACCATTTTAAACATATTTTTGTTTTACCTTATCTAGGAAGCATAGCTGTTTCTTTGTCTTCCAGTCAAGGATTTCTACCTGAGAAGATACAAAATAATAATTATTAAGCAGAATTCGCTAAATCATTTCATAGATACATATACAAATGTGTGCGTATGTGTGTGCTATAAAATACACGTATGCTGGGGTGGCCCTTATGTTAGGAAAGAAAGCAACAAGGATAGAGAGTTAGTTTTCATAGGAGTCGCTAAGTAACAAATTGACCTTTATGATTCACCAAACTAGAAAGGCAATTTGACAAAGAATAATAATGTATATGCGTGTGTATATATGCATGTAAGCAAATATTGAGTATATACATCTTGAAGATTCATGTGCATTGTTTCCAGAATATGATAATTGTGAAGAGAAAATATAGGCAGGTATATTGAACAACACAACTAAAGATCAAAAATCCTTTAGAAGTTTTAACAGGAATATTCAGAGATACTCTTGCCTCTTCAGATCACTTGCATGTTATCATTCTTAATGCTTACCAGTAGTGCCATTACGGCTCGGAAAAGGAAAGAGTAGGAGTATTTCAGTGATTTTATTAGATTTTGACAAAAAGACTATAATTTTAATCAACAGCCAAGCCAATGTGAATTTGTTGCATAGCTAAAAGTAAAAGTTCAAACCTTATCTGTCACACCAGATGTTTGTGACTATCATTACTCGGTACCAAACTGTTTGCTGTTTTTTTCAAATGAATGCCTAGCATTATGTTTGGTATTAACTGACCAAGAGAAGAGATTAACATTAAACTTTAAATATGATTCCAAACTAAAAATAGAAGTCATAGTCCAGTATCTTTTTAATAGGGCTGCTTTGAAGAGATCACTTGGTAAGAGTATCTTATTTCCTTCTTATACTTGTCCTAGATTGTTCTTCCTTTGTTGGAGCAGCAACAGAGCACTTCTGACAGAAGTATCAGCTCCACAAGGGATACTAATGCAGTGAAATGTTCTGCCTGTGCATTGTAAGATATAGGAGGGGTTCAGGCAGGTAGGCATTTTTCCTTCTTTATGATGCATAATGAAGATGTGACTGGTAATTGAGATATTACATATCTGGAATTCCCCTTCATTCTGAAGGGTTATGAAATACCAGGAATTTCAAGTTTTACTGTCTCTGTGCCTTGAAATCTGCTGAAAGGAGCAAATGAAATGATTTCATTCCCAAAAGAGTATTCTAAAACTACAGCTTTCCAACTTAGTGAATATCATAGGGCTACCCAGTAGACTGCAACAGCACCCTACAGCCTTAGCAGTCTCTTTCCCGTGACACAGCATGCACAAACTAGACCATACTTCTCTAGGTGCAGATTTAGCCTATCACTTTCAGTGTCTGTACCAGAGATCCTCTCCAAACCAATTTTAGAGAGTTTTAATTTGTCTTTCTGCCACCTACCATCTTTTAATTGGGCTATTTTCATTATGCATAGACTGAGGAGTATAGAGCATTTTCTTTTGTTCTGCGGTCTTCCAGGGAGTAGATGTATGGAAATGTAGAAGTGCCTCTGAACTTTTGAAAACAGAGTGAAAAAAAAAAAAAAGTGAGCCAAGACCTGCTACACTGCTATTTGGTTCCAGTCCAGGGTGTCTCTCTGAAGTGCCAGACTGGTACAACTGCCTATACTAGCCACTTCTTCAATAGCTTAATGGGAGCATATAGAGAAGACGATCCAGGCTCTTCTCGGAGGTGCACAGTGATACGGCAAAAAGCAACAGACCCCATTTGCAATATTTTAAGTGGATAGAAGGTAGTTTTTTCACTATGAGGATGTCTGAACATAAGAACAGGTTACCTGGAGAGGATGTGGCATATCGCTGGAGCCAGACCCTATGCACTCCAATCTGGTTACATCTGCTTTGAGCAGGAAGCTGAACTACATACCTTACAGAGGTCCCTTCCAGACTGAATTATTTAGTATTTCAATTTTTTGGGACACTTGAATTTCCTGAACTTAAAACATTTCAGTTACTTTCAGTTACTTTCCTTTTTCAAGAAGAGGGACAAAATTTTTGATTCTGCTCCGTTGCATGGAAAGCTGTGAAAGAACAGAGTAAAAACAAGGTAAATGTTTCTTCTAATAGTTCTGCTTCTTAGCTAAGCCAGAGCATCCCCAAAGAGGTTAGATATTCCCTGCAACACAGAAGGGGCAGAAAAGCCTGATCCATTAAGAAATATTATCCTTTCTGAACATAATGGCCAACCCTATGAACTTGCATGGCACCAAATGGTGTTTCCAGTCTTCACAGCTCAGCACCAAGTTGGTTAATGTATTGGTTGGCAGTAGTTTTTAGATACCCAGCAGTCCGTTCTTGGAACATTCGCTCATGGGTATCATCACTTTCAAACATGAATTGTTTGGCTCAGAGAATTTTAATCTCTATGTCTTTTCAAAGCATTTAGCACAATAGGGTCCTGACAGTTGGCTTGCATTAGTGCAGTATGACTTTACAGTCCACTTATTTGGTGAATTTTTAAAGGCCTTTAAATTACAGCTCCTCTAAGACTATTTTTTGTAGACCTCAATCAATATTTAGATTTGTGCAAATTACCTATAAATTAAAAATCTTTTGGAAATGACTGCAAATATACCCCTTCAAAGTTTAGAATATAAGAGGAAAAGGTTTGATTTTATTTGTGTAGAATGGGTAAGATTTAAAGAAAAATCTACACCATATGCAGACAAAAGTACATTCAACTATTAATAGAATCATAAAATCATTATGTTTAGAAAAGACCTTCAAGATCATCTGGTCCAACCATATTAAACTGTTATTCATAGGAGAAATAGTTTATCAGTGGAGAAAAACTGTTGAGTGACACAGTGTTTAGAAACAAATTTGATGATACAATTTCCCTTCAACAGGATTACAAAAAATAGTTGATCTATTGCCTCTCCCTCTTTAGAGCCATGTAAAATTCTAAAGTGTCAACATATGTTCAAAACCAATGTGAGTATACAACATATGTGAGTACAGAAGTACTGACACACTTATCACATCTGTGCATCTTGGAAGTTTTATTTGCAACCATTTGTACTCAGGACAGCGGGTAAACTATCTTAGTGAGATTTTGTGAGCGCTGACATAAGCATTCATGATTTCTTTTAAAATTATTCAGTAAAAAAAAGAGTTTATTTTACAATCTGGGAATCAACCAGACCAAAGTAAGGAAAATGCAGAATAAATTAATTCTTTAGCTTTTAGTGTGCTTATGTAAGTCTGGTTTCTTTAATTTGATCACCACCAAAATAAAAAGGTCTTACGTTTGACACAGTTTTAATTAAATTAATCATTCTAAACATCTTTTTCTATGGAATCAGTCATTTCCTTAGACTTCTCCTTAGACTTCTTTGGTTGTTGTCTCTGAAGAAAGCAAGCATGCCTTGATAAAGGCATCTAGGGAAAATCAAGAATAACCTTCTAAAAGTAAGCCAAAGGGAAATCACTGTAAGTGTAGTTATACTCAAAACTATGTTTATGGTGCTGATGCTGCAATGGACTTTTCATCTGCAACATTGGAATATGAGAATAGTCGCAGGGGATGAGGCTAAGGATGCATCTGGTATTGCTTTTTTCTGGTATGCCCAACAACAGATGCCTCAGAATAATAGGACAAGAAAGTAGCAAGGGGGGAGAAGGGACAGATGGACACACAGACATACAGATCATGATTTTCCTGCGCCAGAAGTGCTACCTTTGTTTTTATTAGCTTTAATAGATTTTTAATTGGTTTATTCACTTGCTTTTTGTCCTGTCCACTTTGTCCTGAGACAAGGAGTTCTATAGCTAAACTACATGAAGAATTCTTAAAACAGAACGAAGGCAAATGTTTGTCCACAAAGCCAGATTCCATCCTTTTACCTGTGCAGCGCAGTACCTTGTCCTGTAAGAGTCAAACTAAGTTAAACTCTTCCTCTCCAAAGTCATTGGCTTATGTTTCATGAGGCCAGAATCCCACTGCATTATTTAACTTTGTATAAAGGGAGGAGATACAGTGCCATGCAGACTCAAAGCTTTTACGCATTAGAATTCACTTCTGTTGTATTTGTATGTCTAACATTAACAAACTCACAAACACACTAGATACTTATTCCTCAGTTTCCTGATTTCTGCTCCCGAGTTTGCCAAAATTTGTAATACATTTTTACTTCTTCCACCTGTTTTAGATTTTCTAGCTAGGCATACTTGCATCTAAACGCTTGAGGGCCTTAATCCAGTCATCACATTCCAAGAGTGTATTCAGGTTTAAGGCGTGCTACCTTACCAGCAAGAAATCCTGAATTTCCGCTGGTGGACTGTTTGAAGAACTGCTCCCTTCCCCTGTCATTCTGTTCAGCTTTTCCCTGCAGTCAGTCCTTTCTGGGATACCACATAGTGAAGAGGAAGAATTGAGTAAACTCAGCTGACTTAGCTAGACTGTCATTTCTACTCTGGGAGCTGGGTGCCTAACCTGAAGGCATGGCAAAGCCAACTCCCTCCGTCGACCTGGATTCGAGTGCAGTTACAGAAAGGTATAGAGCTGTGAATGATCATCCTTCAGAAAGACAAATCCATTTATATGGATTAATTGGATTAATGCATGAATGAATAATCCATATTATTGATTCTGTGTATAAATGATCACAGAGGAAACAAAAAAATCCGCTTCTTGCAGAGTGGGAGATTGTTCTTTTTTTTTCCTCTACTCAATACTACCTGCACATCCAGAGTTTTAAGTAGCATTCCATAGTTTTTTCCATAAAGAACATAGAATATTTGTTGCTTTCGGCCTCTGGTCAATGGTGATGATTTTCTGCAATAACTATGTTCAGGTAGGAGAGGTTTAAAAATTCTCCCTGAAATCACAATCATTTTGTTGCATCAGCACTGTGATTTGCAATGTTGAGCTCCAATATCTGTAGTTGTTCCATTAGTACTCTTTGTGAATCACTGTGTGTCTGGATGTCAGTACATGTCCAGTGTATGCTCTAGGCGTAGAACTGTAGAGAGAAATTGTTCTCTTTTGCGTGTAAGTATCAAGGGGTCTCCTGCCTATTGTCACGTAGGAGGACTGGAAGCCCTGGGAAGTCTTGAGCCTTTAAACTGAGGGCTGAACATAGACAATTTATATTCATTTCTTAAAACATACTTCAAAGAAATCCATTATTTTCTTTAAAGTGAGACTTCAAACCCTGAGTAGCTTTAGGTACTCATTGCCAAGTAATGTTTCACCATCACATTCTCCTATATAAAATTAAAAGCTTTTCTTCCACACTCTGTAGAAAAAAAAAAGGATAAATTGCCTGTCACTTAGATGAAGCAGCACAACTGACTGTACAAAATGTTGCTAAGTGTCCAGAAAATGGGCAAGAGAGAATTTCCCCTTGCCCCCTGATCTCCTAATCTTTTTCCTGTTCTAATAATCTTGTGTGTCCCCTATAACGGCAGAGCAGACATTCTGAAAGAGCAGGGTGATCTGCAAAGGAGCAGTGTCCCTGTTAGTTACCACTCAGGTAGGTGTCTCGAGCAGTGCCCTGTCTTGCGCGGGGCAGCTCCTGGAGCACACAGACCCCCTGAAGGCACCGCGGGCCGGCAGCCCTGCTCTGGGCTCTTGCTCACAGGCCTCTTGCTAGCATAGCTCTGAGCGGGAGAAACCTTTGTAACAGTAGCCGTGACATCTCAGCAATGCCAGCTAGGCAGCAGTCGCCCCCCCCTTGCATTCATCACAGTCAGAAACTTTGAATGCCAGCAAGGGGGGCAGCGCACTATTGCTTTTAGGCTTTAATGCCTATGTCAGCTCAATATATCTTCAGGGAGTGATGATTCCAAAACATCTTGGCTACCACTGCTCACAAAAGCCATTTCCCATCCAAAACAGATAAGAAAGCAAAATTACAGCTATACCTCTTATGACACTTATTTTTTACGGTATAAGTGCATTTGCTCAACTATCTTTCCTCTAGGAAGAGAGAGAACCACACTGTTTTCTTTGTATTAAATGCTTTTGAAGACCTGCACTTGTCAAGTAGAAAGAAAGGGTAGAATTCATTAGCCTAACTTCAGAGCTCTCTACCACACACATTTACATCTTAGCATGTCACATAAATGGCATTTTTAGGAAAGAAAGGAGAAAAGGAGGCAATTCTTGAACAAGCTATATAATTAGTTATGAAACTGGAGAGTGGTCCTCCAATCAATTTAGAAAAATAAACACTATTAAAGAATATTAATTCTCTCCCTCTCTCTCTCTCTCTATATATATATATGACATAGATTTCTAAATTGGGGGAGATGAATCTCCTCAAACTGTCAACCACGGTGTATGTGCAGTGTGTGTACATATTTCTTTAAACTGTAGCTGTTCTTACTAATGTATCCTGAGATATTAGCGAAAAAACATCTTTGAGGTGTATTAGAAACACACCAATACCTGAAGTAAAAAACAAACAATTCCATCATTATTATGGAATAAGAAACCTATGGGCCACTATTAAGATATAGGTCTCAGAGTCCAGGGACCTGACTTTGAATATCAGTTCCAATATAGACATTTCATAATAACTATAGGCAAATCATTCAGCCACTTTGCTGTTTTTGCAGTAAACCCCCTACTGCATACTACTATGGCATACCTCATACCTCTGCTTAATCAGGTTGTTGCTCATAGTTCTCAGGACTAAGTTAGAACACTGTCAATTCAAAATAAGGACTTATATGTACTTCCAAAGCTGCCTTTCACTGGCCTCCTAAAAGTCATTTTAATACTGTGATGCCTGTTTTTGAACTGTGTCTCTCTGTGCAATGGGAAAAACACTCAAAAAAGAAGGGAATAGCTGGTGTCTGACAGTCAGCCTGACATTCTTCCCCATCTTTTTGTAGGTCTGTTCACTGGTGAATCATTTTTTCATGGTTATGGAAAAGGTCCTTCCTATGTACCTAGGGACCTATAAAACTGGTTATGTACTAAGCACGATCAAATGCACAAACAAAACAGGAAGAAATATTTTACCAGTAAACCTCTACTTAACTGGTAACAGTCATCTTATAAAAAATTCATTGTCAGTTTAGTGTTCATTAAGTGCCTTGTGATTCTTATAAGGAAGCAATACAAAACAAAAAAGCAACAAAAAAGCAATAAAGAATAAATGGTTTAGAGATAGAGAATAGTATCTATACAGCATTTCGACATGGAGAACACTATCGTTTGTAACATCAGTGGATTTTTTTCCACTTAGTAAGCTTTAGGAGGGACGAGGCACCTTCCCTCTATTGCTAGTTCAGTTTTGAATGTATCGTGGGGAGAATTGTAATTCAACATCCTAAGCTATCTTGGATTTATAATAGAAAGCAAATCAGTGGGGAGAGCAGTGCAGAAAGTGATACGCAACACCACTGTTGAGAGGCCAGCATTGTCCACAGCCCATACAGAGTCCCCTCACTGATGATCTAGGTAAATCTGCTTCCACCCATTGCCTGTTGTTCAGAGAAAAGAACTGGACATGCCAGGCTGACGTGTAAATTCATGAGGCATTCTGTATTTGCAGTAATGTTGCTTAGACTCTTGATTTAGGACTCAGAAGACCTGGATCTGCTGCTGCTGTTCTGCCTAGGAAGGTGGTGCAAATCACATCACTGCCCTGTGTGCACAAGCAAGTAACAGTAACGATGCCAGGGCATTGAGGTCTCCCAGAAACAAGTGCTAGACAGACGTTCAGGGAACAAGTCCAGGCAATGTCTGGGGAAATCCAGGTATTACATGTATACCTGGTCCTGAGTTTCAGTCTCACAGAACTTTGGGACAGTGATAAAAATGCATCTGGGGGCAGTGAAAACTTAGCTGTTTTTCTTTAAATTCCCCGGGGAAGTGTTTGTTGCAGAGGAGAGGTACCATGCAGCACCCACCTCACTCCCGTGCGGGCTAGAGTCAGCTTATTTTGCTTGTGTTAGCAATGTCCAAATGAACTTTTTTATCTTTGAAAGCAAAATCTCAACTTTCAGGTCACGGTAACAAGCTGCTGCTTTTCCAATTATTTTTGACTTTAAGCGAAGTTAATGCTTTAAGAGCATCTGTTTTGTATTTTACATGGGGAAAAATGTATTCCTTTTTAAGCAAGTCTTGTGCTGCAGAAGCTGAAGTAAGCCTGCAGAAACAGAGTCGGTAGAATCAGCATTGCTACCACTAAGCGAGTGCCAGTCTGAATAATTTTTGTATTAGCCAGTCTATTCTGTGACAGAGAGTTGGTCTGGCTGTTTGCAGAGTTGATGAGGTGCGTTATCCTCCCTGTCCATTGGGTGTACGTTATTCAGCACCTCCTGCACACGCGGGGCGCTGAGCCAGCCACTTTCCGGATCGCTTTTACCCCCCTCCCCACGCGCCCCACGCGCCCCACGCGCAGCGCGGTGACACGGGGCCGGGCGGGCCCCGCCGC
>VWPW01022475.1:812317-827495 GCA_013389825.1 Crypturellus undulatus
CCGAGCCGGGGGCCGCCTCCCGCTGCCGCCTCCGGGGCCGCCGGTGGCTCCGGAGCGCCGCGTCCCGCCGTTCCCCGCGCCCAGGAAGGGGGGAATCGGTAAAGGGCGCCCGCTGCTGAGGTGACGGCCGTGGCGCTCGGTGCGAAAGGACAGCGTGCTTTCCCTCCGGCGTCACAGAGTGAGTGCGGGAAATGCATCGCTTCTCCTGTTTCTCACTGATATGGAGTGTCTTAGTGAGGGAACCAGCAAAGACATCATCGATCAAGGTCCAGGACGGATCTGTCGCTGACACGAACCCTCGCGCTGCAGCAGCAGGTGACCGATGGCAGAACTGAATGCGGGCGGGATCCGTGTGCCCGCAGCCCGGAGCACCGAGGACATGGAATAAAGCCCTGCGGAAACCACTCTTGTTTCTCCTCCAACTAGTATTTTTTTTTTTTTCGCTAGAGCTAAATTAATTAGAAAATCATACATTGCAAAAAATTGGCAAATCCTACATGCTGTGAAAGGACTTTCTTTTTCACTGATATAAATTTCCACTAGACAGAAGTGTTTCTGTAATGAATTGTGTAAAAACCCTTTGCAATCCTCATGCAGTTTAACATGACTTCATTAGAATGAAAAAAAAAGGAGAAAAAATGCTTAAATGCAGTATCAAATAATGGCTTTCAAAAACGAAAAAAAAAAAAAAGAGGCCTCTTGTCGGAAGTCTTTGGTGGAGCAGAAAGACTGAACTCTCTATTAGTGTAAATATGGACAAAGCCATGAACAGCTATACAGCTGTTCACAGCAATTATGAGTCTGTGCAGTTAACCTCTGGGACAGGTTAATCTTTCTGGGCTTTTATTTTAAAGAAAAGGAAAAAGAAATACTGACTTTCCAGTTCACATTTCCTGCAGTATGTTTCAGTCCCACACATTCTGTATGTATATAAGGAAAAATATCAAATATGTGATAGTAATTGAAACATATTAAAAACATTCTAACGCATGCTGGACGCAGCACTGACGGCGAAACACTGGCCTAGAGCCCGTGTGTCCCTCCACGGGAGTCACACGCAGGAGACCCTCCTGCCCCAGCTCCGTAACGCGGGGTGGCCTCAATACTCAGTGCGCTGTTTGAGCAGCAAGTTAGTCTTAAAACCCCAGTCCTGAATCACTGCAATGGCTCATTTCACATCCTGTCCTGCATATCTTCATTCAAACCCATTGGCAGGAAATTTGGGTAATGTAGCCTGAATTAAACATTAAGTTTCATCAAAATGAAAACACGACAAATCTAAATAAGCATTTGGTGTCCTTGGGGGCCTTTTCCCTCATCTTCTATCCACTACAATTTGATAGTAAAACAGAGTGCCATGACTGAAGTTTGAGAGCAGCTAATAGAAAATACGTGTAAAACGACACGTTCAGGCACCACAATAACATCCTGATTTACACAACTCTCTAAATGCCCCCCATTGGAATCACTTCCAGAAGAGTTCTCACTCTCCTTGCCGCAAACTGAAGCATGGCCTGGAATACGACCAAAACAGGGTATTTTCTGGGTTCAGCCAAACCATCTATAACCAAGGAACTCCTCTTCCTACCCTCCCAGCAGCTCCTCGCTGCCGGCTCGAACAACGGATGTGATCCTCCCCTCTACAACTACTTGAAAGGAGATTGTTATGGGGCGAGGGTTGATCTCTTTTTCAAAATAACTACAGATTGGACAAGAGGAAATGGCCCCGAGGTGAGAACCAGAGGAGGTTCAGGTTGGATATTAGGAAGAATTTCTGCACGGAAAGAGCGGTGAAGCATTGGAACAGGCGGCCCAGGGACGCGGCGGAACCACCATCCCTGGTTAAAGAAACGTGTAAAGGAGGCTCACAGGGACACGGTTTAGCAGGCGTGCTGGTGATGGGCACCAACCATGATCTTCCTGATCTTCCAACCACCACGATTCCACAAGTCTGCAGAGGCGCCGGCGGCTCCACGAGGCTGCCGAGGCGGCTCCGCCTTTCGTGCCGCCCGCCGCCCCGCCCCCGCGCGGGGGCTGCTCCTCCGCCCGTCTCCAGTGGGCGCCGCCCACTCCCGCGGGGGCGGGCACGCGTGCGCAGCGCACGCAGAGCGCGGCGGCCGTTGGGCGCGTGACGCGGGCGCTGCGGCTCGGTACCGGGCGTCGCCGAGCGCGGCCGCCGCCCTCCTCCTCCTCGTCCCATCGTGTCCCTTCCCTTCGCCGCGGGCCCGCCCCGCCGCCCATTGTCCTCGTGCCGTGTGACCGGGGCGGCTTCTCGCCGTTATTTCTGCTTAGTCACCGCGCGAGAGGTTAGAGCCGCAGCCGCCGCGCGCCACGGCAGGTGCCGCCGAGAGGCCGGCTGCGCCGCACGGCTTCGCCATGGGGACGGACGCCCCGCGCGCCCTCCTGGAGCGGGCGACCACCCTCAACCTGCAGACTGGCAACCTGCTCAATTGGGGCGGTCTGCGCAAGAAGTGCCCGGCTACCCCCGGCGAGGAGGTGAGCGGGAGCGGACGGCCCTCGGCGCCGCGGCTTCGCCTCAGGGCGCGCGGCCTCAGGGGACGGCGGGGCAGCGGGCGGGCGGGCAGGAGACGCGGGGGGCCTCGCGGGCCCAGCTGTGGCGCCTGAGGAGCATCCAGGCACCCTTCGTTGCTGCCGGGAGCAGGCGAGCCCCGGGCGCGCGAGAAATATCCAGAATAAAGTACGGTTTTCCGGGCACTTCAACGCATCCTGTGGTATCCGTTATCGCGATAAAAACGTTCAGGTGGTGTGTGGGTTTTTTGTCTGTTTGTTTTTCTGTTTTATGTGCCGCAGCCTAGTTAAGAGTCAGCAGGTTAGTGGTTGTTTAACTCGTGTTCTGTCGGCTCTGTCCGGTGCTCAAAAGAGCAGCACGGGCAGGGCTGGCCTCCTTGCTGGGGTCAGTGCCCCACGTGCGGTGACCACGTTCTTACAGCTGAAGTACCTGGCAGCCGAGCGAGGAGCCCTGTAATAGCGGGATGAGGCTTTGCTAGCAGTAGGCTAGCGCTTGGCACCTTCCCCTCGTGGGGAATCGCCTACCTGGTGAAACTGAGAACTTCACAATGTCCAAGTCTCTTGCTGCTGAAACCATACCGTGTTTCTGATCTTGAAAAATAACAAGTGCTATCGGTGATGCTGAAGGAGATTACAGGTGCTTTTTTAGCAAGAGCGAGATTAATTGGTATGAATTTACATTGTGACTGACAATTACCTTCTTTGACGTTAAATTAACCTTAATAATTCATTATGGGTGACAGGTCTCAGCCATTGCTTGTGCACTTTCTCTCTTTTTTTTTTTTTTTTTTTTTTTTAAGACAACGTTTTTAAGATAGCCTTTTATAAAAAACTTTGGGGGAAAAAAATTAAAATAAGAGTTTAAAAATATTAATTTATCTTTAGCAATGTATGCCAGCAGTTAGATAATCCTGTGCAAATGCGTGGAATCCTTTAGCTGTAGCCTTCAGAAGCACTGTATTTGCTGTCTCATCATGACACAGTAATCTGAAAATGGTCACTTAATTATGAGAGCTTTAACTTGAGCTTCTTAATGCTATATAGTGGCATTATAGATATTGAAGTCTGTTGAGTTCATACAAAAAATACAAAAATGGTATAAAAAAGGCTATATAGAAAGATGATGTAATAAGAAGGAAGAATTCATCATATAAAAGTTATTTGTTTTAATGTGGAACAGGGCCAAAGTAAAAAGTTACCTTCACGTGGCAGCCTTGTTCTGCCCTTTGTGAAATAGGGCTAGATTCAGCATCAAAAAAGCTGGCAATATCGTAAGACAGCCTTGTGTCAGTGGTCTTGGAAGATTATTTAAAAGTGGTACATACCTAATCAGTTAAGATATTTTCCTTCATTGTTTACAGAGAGATCTGTGGTTATACATACTCTCTGCTTTTGAGAGTTATTTGCTCTATTTAGTGTAATTTCTGTGCATTTTTTTAAGTGCAAGAGTCTAAGTTCTGCAGAATATGAACTAAGTCAAGAGTTTGACTTTTTGTATATGTTGGGAGGAGGGAAGCAGGGAAACCATGTGTGCTGGGACATAGGTTAGTGTGTACTGACTTGGGGCCTGCAGAGCGTGAGAGTTGTGTAGTAGTTCTATGAGGCATATGTTAGCACTTTTCCTTGGAGGAAGAGATAACATAATTTACATCAGAGTGTACTGAAGATGTTCCAGCTTTGGAGTTAGTTATTTGGTGGTGGTGGTGGTGATGGGGGGGGTTCATTCTTGCTTTGCTTTTGATGCAGTTTGTTTTTTGCCCATTTTTAAATGGCTAGGAGCAAATATTTCAAACTTGTATTCACAAAAATTTTTACTGTTTTGTGTATCAACCACTTTTATTTGTGGCCAGGGATGAGTTGGCTTTGATACTTGTCAGTTCATACAAGCTGCTAATGTTATTTTGGCCTCTCTGAATTGATATTCGTTGCATCAGGAAATAGCAGTTCAATTTTTTCTATGTTGATTTTAAAAAAAAAAGTATCCAGACAGATACAAAACACACTGCTGAAAAGTGAAGTAAAGTAGTGCCTCATAAAGGGCCTCAGCCTGCAATAGGTAAAAGATTTGACTTTATTTAAGTGAAGGATACCTTTACTTAGACACTGAATAACAATTCCTGAGCTTGGAGCACTGAAGTGGCTGAAGCACTGGTGCAGTATGTAGTTAATTAGCTTGTTGAGACTTAGTAGTAATGCCATATTATATTTAAGAAGACCCATGATTAAAATGGATGAATGAATTCATGGATGAATTCATGGATGAATTTTGTGTCTGTGGATGCAGGAAAAATGCAACTGCAAGATAGGATCTTAATTTCCATCTTCAGTAATGGATGCCTTAAAGGCATTAATAATGTGGCACAGTGGAACAGGCAGGCAGTGAAGGACAAGGGTTAGATGCCTATGGGAGAAAAAAATGTAATGAACCTAATGAATGTATTGAGTATTTAATGAATCTCTCTGAATGTTTCTAACAATGTAGCACATATGCTGTTAGCTTTCAACTATATTCAAACTGCAATCTCTGCATTAATAAAACTAGTTCTATTTTCTTTAGAAGTGTTCTTTAAAGATGGCATTGACCTGAAAAATACATGAAACACAGTGCATAAGTTACTATTAAAGTTCCTTGTGAAAGAGGAGAAGAAAACAAGCAAGTAGTGTTAACTAGTTTGAACAAGTTTCAGGTAGAAACTATGAAGGAAGAATGTTCTGTGGTTAAGGGAATGGTGCCACTAGTTTACCTTCTGTCGGTCCTTCTTATGCACCTCTGAATCACTGTATTTCTGTGCAAATATAATATAACTATACTAGAATATGAAAAAAATATTTTATAGGTGCGGGACTGCATTCAAAAAACACTGGGTGAATGGAGCTCAAAGATTGGACAAGATCTAAATCAGGTAGGAGATGTATTGCATCTCATGCATGTGTGTCATGTGACCAGCTAAATATTTTTTCTTTTCATATCTTTTAAAATTAAGCTATTAAACTTCTATAAATGCATCTGCAGCTCCAGTTATCTTCTTAACTCTTCTTTTTTTTTAATGTTTCTTAAACTTGAAAAGGCTAGGAAATACTGTGTTAAACAATTGTGTTGAGAAGGACATTTCTTAGTAAAATAGATGTCTTGGTTAGTAAGATTTCAAGCTTGTTATTGGGACATGGCAAAGAGCATTTGCTAGTGTGCTTATTAGCACACTAGCAAAAAGTGTCAGTAGACAATTTTCTAAACTTTGACTCTTTCGTAGAGGTGATAAACTAGATAGTTGAAATTGTCCAGTTAAAAGACAACTCAAAGTGTAGCCTTGGCTGTCTCAGAAACATTCCTGAAGATTCACAACTAGCTGTTTTTTATGTCTTTAAGAGCTAAAGTTGATGGATAGTAATTAAAACCAAGGTCCTGGCCAAATGACATCAAGATCTAGTGTATTTGCCTGCTTTTATTATTATTATTATTATTATTATTTCCAAATAATGAAGCAGTAAGGAGCTGCTACTGAATACATTATTTGCTCTGCAAGATATTAACATTTCACTTAAAAAGTAACTTTCCTGACCTCTCTTTTTTTTTTTTTTATTCATGCTCATTGGTTCTTGGCTAGTGATGGCATAAAGTACTAATTGCTGTATTCCACTATTCCACACGGAGTGTGGCGAAGCAGTAATTGCTGTGTGATTTCTATGGAAAATCTCATCACTAGGGAAGTGAAGATAAATAATAGATAAACACTATAGATAAACATGTCTGCATAAGATGTAGCAATCCTTTTAAAAATTTTAGTGTAAATTAAGTTTTTCCTTAAAATATTAACTGCATAATTATGAATTATTTTATGAATTATATTGGTTCCTGATAATTAAAAAAATCTTAATTTTTAAAAACATTTTTTGTATGAGAGCAAGAATTAGGAAACAGTTCTTACTGAAGGGTTTATATATGCACACATATATAAAAAAGGCACAAACCTTGTGTACATAAAACTTCAAGAAAAGTAATTTTGTACCAGCCGACGTAAGATTTCAGTCTAGCTTTAAATGTGGACAGTGTGTGAACCCTCGGAAATGTTCCAAATTTTTAATATAGTTATGTTATAAAAATATTTGATTTAAGTCTGTTTTCAACACTTTCATGTTTGGGTTAATTGAAATTATGAAATAGTATTATAAAGCATTCTCCCCCCCTTTTTTTTTTTCCTTCCATTTTCATTATTTTTAGCAAGACACTTTGAATATTAGTGATCTGTTCACATCAGGAAAGTAGAGCTCTGCTAAAGTTTATTTGAACAACGCTGCTCAGTAATTCATTTCTGACATTAGGGACATATAGGTCATTTCATGCATCTTTTTTCCTTCACTCTCCTCATACAAGTCAAGCGTTGGGTTAGTTTATTCTTTGAGTCACTGCAGTCTTATACTACTTTTGTTTCTGACTGTCATGCAAGACTTTCTTGATGAATCTATCTTAAAAGGGTTCTTGAGCTTCATACTGTCGTCTGGCGATGTGTTGTTCCTAAATCTAGTGTGCTTGCTACAGGAAACACTGGAGGTTCTGGAGTGTACTGTAGCTCAAGCTATTGAAAAAATAAATCCTGAAGAAAGAGATGAGTTGAAAGTGTCAGGTAAGAACAGAGTCCAAAAATAAATCCAGTGGTCATAAAAAGATCTCATATGTTGTTATTAATAGTTTTCATATATTTTTCTTGTTTTGTAATTGCTGAGTAAAATAACACTGTCCTATTTAGCTTTGATTTTAGATCAAGCTTTGATCTAGATTTTGGCCAAGAAGGTCCAGGAGTAATGTTTCAGATATTAAAAGCTCCACATTCTTACACTATAACTTCCATCCTCTCAACAGATTTTAAATGTATTTTGTGAACCTTGGTTGACTTTTCTGATGCAAATTATTAAAGTTAATTCTGCAATTAAGAAATAGCATTGGAAGCACATTTATTTGCATAACTTTTCCAGGTTGAATATGATGAACTTGAAGGAGGCAGTCCAAACTAACACTAGTACATTTTGAGTCTCAGTAAGTTGTGAAGAGGTCTGTTTGTGCTGTTATGTTTGGGGCTTTATAAACAGGATGTTATGATTACCCCTCAGTGTTTAAAGTCTAGCTTTATGGCTTATTCAGATCATCCATTAAATGTTTTCCTGTTTTGAGACTACACAAACTTTTAGATTTAAGAGCACAGTGTTTTTATTGGTCACCTTTCAGAATAATTTTTCAGTTTTCTGAAGTGGCTGGTATACCGAGTTTTCGGGTAGAGGGTTCTTAAGAATGTATAGTGTATAGCAAAAGTAGTAAATATCTGTTTGGTAATGACTGGCTTGTTTTAGTTGCTGATTTCAGTTTCTTTGAAAATAGCAAAACTTTTCATCGTTGGATCAAACTCTGCATCAATCAGAGATGCAGTTGGCATGGGTAAGTGTGAGACTCCTACATGTAGTAGTAGGGTTTCATTCTGATTTTAATTTTTAGGATCAGTGCTATAAACAACTGGCCAAGTAGTTAAGTTTTACTGAAAATAATATGTGATGGCTGTACTGATTTCTAAAGTCCTACTGTCTCCATAACTGTAGTTTTGAGCAATACAAGTACTGAACTTTACCACTTGGGAAGATCAGGTCTGAGGGATTCTCAAAGAAAAGTGTTGGGCATCATTCTTTTCTAGTTATATCCTGGTTAATAGAGTCTTCACTCTAAATCATAGTATCATTTGCTAAAAATGTACTGAGTCATCTTGCAAGAGAATATTTTATTTAGTAACTCTAGTTTTAATCTTTTTACTAGGCAGAAAAGAAACCTCAAAGTTTGCATCCTTTATAAATCTCTGTGACATTCCAAGACTTGCTGTTTCTCTCTTGCAGTTTAATTTTTTTTAATGAGACTTAGATTTTCTGATCTGTGTCTTGTGTTTGGGGTATAACTGGTGGAGAAAGTTAGTTAGAACTTAGTAAGAAATTGATGACTATCAATTCCTTCTCAATTCCATCACTGTCTTGAGGAAAAATATATTCTCAAATGATGAATGGTGAATTATCAGAGTGAAAAGTGGAAACAGGAGGTGTTTCATGTATTGTGTGGTGGTTTTATTTTTTTTTCTTTTCTTTTTTTTTTTTTTTTTTGAAGTGTCATGGTGCTTAGGTCAATTTTACAGTATTTTTGTTCTCTTTCCTCAGCATGTTCTGCACTCGGAGTTGCTCAGTTAGATTCTGTCATTATCGCCCCACCTCCTATTGAAGATGGAATTAGCCTCTCCTTGGAGTATTTACAACCTTATTGGCAAGAGCTTGAAAATCTAGTTCAAAACAAAAAGATTGTTGCTATAGGTACCTCTGACTTAGATAAAGTACTGTTAGAGCAACTGTACCTATGGGCACAGGTGAGAAACCTTCCTATTCGTGGCATTTCCGAGACAGTTATGTCGATGGCTATGTTGTTATAAATTTTTATTGTAAATAGTCTTGTATATAAAATAGCCACGTTATTTTCGTGTATTTTTTTGTCGCTCTGTTGTTTATGAGGGAGTATTCAAGTGTGGTTATCACTTGCTCTGTGCTCTTACATGAAAACCAGCCAAGATTAGAACCTGGATCTGTTTGGTAAGAGGTGTTTTGAAGTTACAAAAGATTTGAATCTTGACTGCTCTTATAATCGGAAAGGAACATAAATAGAATTGGAAAGGAATATAAATATACTTAAAAAAAGACTTTTGGTTTTATTTCAGTGACTGTCTAAAAGCACAGCCTTTTTCAGCTTTATTACTTTTGGAAGGACTTTTCCTTAGGAAAATACTGCTTAAGTGATAAACTAAGTATAAGAAGGAAAGCAGACCTTGAATCAAGAGGCATGAAGTTTTTCGTCCAGTGTGGCTGTTTGCCTCTATTCATGTTTGCGTGATGGAGGTCTGTAGTAGTATCCTTATGTAAGCTTGTGAATATACTGTTTTCTGATTAGTTCTTTGAAGGCTTCTCTTACTGTTTTTTTTATGTATGTTTGTTTGTTTTCCCCTCTATTTTGTGCTCTTTTGCAGTTTATGAGCATACTGTATCTGCATAAGAAGCTATACTAAAAATCTTCATTTGTATTCATCACAGTTTTTGCATATATTGAGAGGAGAATAGCTGGGGGCATTTGTGGACACTTAGGTGATGTTCTAGGGAGCACGGCAAACTAGAAGCCAGAATGTTTCACTGGTAGATGTTTCACTGTAGCAGTGTTTCTGTTAAAATAGAGGGTGTTGGGAAACAACTGAAAATACATTCATACTTTTTTTCATAAAAGTGTTCTATTAATTTCAGGTGAAACCAAGTAGCAACCAGGTAAATCTAGCTTCCTGTTGTGTTATGCCACCTGATCTCACAGCATTTGCAAAACAATTTGACATACAGCTATTAACTCACAATGATCCAAAAGGTAAGACTTTACCAGATACTTTAATAAAAGACTTTTAAATGTATTCTGTACCAGATGTGGAGTAACTTTTCTTTGACCTTCAAATGTTACATCTGAATCCAGCCCAAAGAATTCTAAGCATACCCTCATAAAATATTTCTATTAAGTTCCTTAGTCTTTGTTCCTACAAAGATGGAAGCAATCTTCTGGGCTAGGATCCTCTTTTGAAATAGCTCTAACTGGAGTAATCCTGCACACAAATGCAACCAAGCATTGGGAACTATGTATTGCATACTGTTCAAAAATTACGCATTTACAGACAAAAATATAGAATTAAATGAGCTGTATTGCTGAAGTTCAATAATTGAGAAATGTAAGATAGTTGCAGAAACTTTGTTTGAAATAGCTTGTGAAGTAGCATTCATGGCCAGTTGATTTTGATAATTTAGTTTTGATAGTTTAAGTGAAGAAGTGACTTTTTAAAAATCACATTGTTATGAGAAGTTAGTGTAAATTCTGTGTCTTTTAGAACAGTGTTTTTTTTTTTTTTTTAAGATGATTGAGGGACTTTGAGACTTTCCTTTAGATTCTAGAACTGAATTACCAGCTCCCTAGAATACTGTGAGATCTTGCATGAGCTTCTCTTTTGCCTTGCCTAATGTTCCTTGATATAATATATTGCTGAAATTGTAAACCAAAAGTCTTGAACAATATCTTGCTCATTCCCTGTTTTCTTCATGACCAGCTGTTTAGAGTGTTCTCTTTTTTTTTTTCTCTTTTTTCTGCTTCCCCCACCTCCCTTGCCTCCCCCCCCCCCCAAAAAAAAAAAAAAGGGGGGGGGGGGGGGGAGGGAAATATATATAATTCAAATTGTCACCATCCCTCACAACATCCTCCTGGACAAGCTCCGGAGGTGTGGGCTGGATGAGTGGTCGGTGAGGTGGATTGGCAACTGGCTAGATGGCAGAACTCAGAGGGTGGTGATCAGCGGTGCAGAGTCTAGTTGGAGGCCTGTGTTGAGCGGAGTGCCCCAGGGGTCAGTCCTCGGTCCAGTCCTGTTCAATTTATTTATCAACGATCTGGATGAAGGCACAGAGTGCTCCCTCAGCAAGCTTGCAGATGATACAAAGCTGGGAGGAGTAGCGGGTACTCCAGAGGGCTGTGCTGCCATCCAGAGGGACCTGGACAGACTGGACAACTGGGCGGTCAAAAACCTCATGAAATTCAACAAGGCCAAGTGCACGGTCCTGCACCTGGGGAGAAATAACCCCAGACACCAGTACAGGCTGGGGACCGACCTGCTGGAGAGCAGCTCTGCTGAGAAGGACCTGGGCGTCATGGTGGACGACAGGTTGACCATGAGGCAGCAGTGTGCCCTCGTGGACAGGAAGGCCAATGGCATCCTGGGGTGCATTAAGAGGAGCGTCTCCAGCAGGTCGAGGGAGGTGATCCTGCCCCTCTACTGTGGGCCCTGGTGAGGCCACATCTGCAGTACTGTGTCCAGTTCTGGGCCCCACAGTACAGGAGGGAGAGAGCTGCTGGAGAGAGTCCAGCGCAGGGCCATGAGGATGATCAGGGGCCTGGAACATCTGCCTTATGAGGACAGGCTGAGGGAGCTGGGTCTGTTCAGCCTGGAGAAGAGAAGGCTGAGAGGGGATCTGATCTGTGTCTATAAGTGCCTCAAGGGAGGCAGTGAGGAGGATGAGGCTGGCCTCTTTTCACTGGTGGTCACTGACAGAACCAGAGGAAATGGCCGTAAATTGAAGCATAAAAAGTTCCACGGGAAGTTAAGGAAGAACTTCTTGACAGTGAGGGTGACAGAGCACTGGCACAGGCTCCCCAGAGAGGTTGTGGAGTCTCCTTCTCTGGAGATCTTCAAGACCCGCTTGGATACAGTCCTGTGCCACGTGCTCTAGGTGGCCCTGTGTGTGCAGGGGGGTTGGACTAGATGACCTCTAGAGGTCCCTTCCAACCTTAGGCATTCTATGATTCTATAACCCCTCCCCCATTATTAGTAATGAGTTTGTTCAGTGTTGAGTACACATCAGCACTTGCTTCTGCAGCACAGAAGATGAATGAAAATTTTCTCTGGCAATTTTTACCTCCTGTGAAGTCCAAAATCAAACCTGCAATTTCATACTGTATCAAAATACTCTTGAATACAAAATACGCAAAATACAATCTTGAAGTGGAGGAGAGGATTTGGAGTAGAGAAGAAAGTGAGGAGTGTTCTTTTTCTTGTGTTGCTTGTTAGTTTTTCTGTTTTGGACTGAAAAGAATATGGAATAACTGTCTGGAATTCTCCTTTTTCAAAAAATTTCATTTGATTTGATTTGCACCCTCTTGAAATATCACAAAGTAGAAAAAGAAAGAACTTTTAAGCCCACTTTTTCTTAATCTTGGTGCAATAGAAATGTTGGTAGAGCAGCAGGCTCTACCTGGCTCACAAATAAGCCTCACAATGGGAAGATTTCTACATCTTGAGATATCTGAGCAAGTTCAGTACATTGCTAATTTCAGCCTTGCTTTTTACGCACCTCTGATTTGTCTACCTGACTTCTCAAACCTAATTTTTGGTACATCCCACCAATGTTCTGCTGTTAGACTCGTCTTAATCTCAGTTAAAAAAAATCTCAAATAATTAGTTCTGATTGCTACTGATACAGCAAAATCAAGTGTCTCAAATTTCTGTGATATTCAGGAGCCTACCCCATTTTCAGAAGAATGGAACTATTTGGTGCAGTTCAGTATTTTTGACTGTAGGCAAAAGCCTACTGAGTATTATTTTTTTCCATCTGCTTACGTAACATAATTTAAAGCTTGAATATCCTTTTTTAACTTCAGAATTGCTCTGTGAAGCAAGCTTCCAAGAAGCTCTCCAGGAAAGCATCCAGACCACGAAAGCCCACGAATGGACTCCTTTATGGCTTCTCCGGTATTCGGTCATTGTTAAAAGCAGAGGAATTATCAAGTCCAAAGGCTTTATCTTACAGGCTAAAAGAAATGCCTCTTAAAACACTTCCTCATCTTTACAATAACTTGCTGTTTTAACTGCTTGGGGACAAGGGGAACATTGCTGCTTTTGTAGGAAGATTTCATAACAGCTGTAACAAAGTCCAAAAGTTGTCATTTTTCAGAGTGGTGTCAGCAGAAGTGTCTGCCGTGTTCTGATACTTGTTTTCTTTCCCAAAATACTCACCAGTTCATTTAAAATATGAAATATTTTGTTTTCATTAAACTCTTTTCTAACTGAAATTATCTATAAAGAAAATGTTCAAAATATTTTTCTTTTAAGACCACTGCACTGTAAAACTATCACTGTATTTTAGCTACCCTCAGGTAGTATAAAAAATGTATATTTTATTTTTTAACAAGTTGAATTTCTTTTAAATAATAGCTGCTAACTGGCCAGGTGCCTAGAGTTCAGACTTTCAAAGACTAATTTGTATAAACAACTCATCTATCATGAAAAATTATTTGAAAAATAAATTAATGTCATTACTATAGGCACATCAGCTGATTAATCTGTATGGATGGGAAAATTGGTTCATTTTTAATACATTATAGAAGATTTTTATTTTGGGGGTGAGGAGAAGGCATTTTCAGAGTTACTTTGAGTGTTACTTGAAGTCTTCCTGGCTTCTTGGTGCCTCTGATTTTTGTTAGAAGGGTGATGGCATCTTTATAGTTCAAAGTACAAAATGTATTATGCTGTGATTACTTAAAGTAAGAGCTGGAAACAAGTGATGAAAAATCTGTAAATTGGAGATCATAATACAACTGGTTTATTCTCAACTGTGGCTTTTTTTTTTTTTTTTTTAAATTCAAGAGTCACAGAAGAGAGAGTAACTGTGAGGCTGCTTGTTGTATGATCACATATAGTGGCTGACTTGGAGGTTGCCTAGGAAACTTTGTTGCTTGAGTGCCATTCAGAAATGGCACTAGCATTACCTTCAAGCTGTGTGTGCTTCTGTGTGATGCGCTCGTGACGCGATCTGTCCTGCGGGCTTCTGCATTCGAGAGGCTGCTGCAGCTCAGGAAAGGCTACACATTCAGTGTTACCTTTCCCTTGAGTAGCCCTTTTCACTTCCTGGGCCTATACATCAAAATAGACACCGAAACTGAAAATTGTAGTTTGGCAGGAGCTTGATGCTAAGTTTCTAAAGTTAAATAAGCATTTTCTTAGTAACAGCGCTTTATGCTAGTACTTGTTAACTTTACGTGTTTTGAGCTTTGGACTATGAGGGAGTTAACTTCCACTATGTTGTCAGCTAGTGGCATTTTAATGCTTATAGGCACTGTCTAGAAGTATCAGCTTACTATAATACATTCCATTAATTCAAAATGTTAACTTTTATCAAGATATTTTTGAATCCTTAAATATTTTATCTTTATGTGGCAAATTCTAGGAAGCTTTCCTAGACTACTTCAGTTTTGTTAAAGAACAGAGGGAGAGAGCTGGAGCTAGTAATTAAACAATAAAATGTTTGAGTATATGGTTTGTTTGTTTTCTCTTAACCGAGATTTAGTCCTTCTTTTAATGGAGGGTTGTTGTGTATCAGATTCGCGAAATAAGATGAGTTTTGCTTCAAGCTTCTCTGCCAGGCTAGAGCTGGGCGCTGCTGGGGACTAACCACTCTAAGTGCTGTCTGTGTGCGGGGAGCTGCTGACATCCCGCACTGCATCGGGCTTGCTGGTGTGCTCAGTCTTACATATTGAAATGCTGCGGAACAAGAATTATGCTGAAACAATGTACAGGTTGTCCTAACGGGATAATTATTTATTTCCTTACTGTAAACCATTAACAATTTTCTTGCTATAGAAAAGTACATTAAGAGATCTTATTTTTGTAGAGTCACAATTTATCAGACTTCCTGATTACTGACTTGTTTTGCATTAAAGTGAGAGAGATGGGATTTCCTTTCATGGGGAGCTTGAATATTTGAATTAAAATTTGAAATTTATGTACACTTTTCATCCCTGCTGTGTGTGAATTCTGAGCTTCGTGGGCGAGGCTGGGGAGGGACCCCCGCCATGCCCGGGGCTGCTCTTTCGCCGGGCTGCCCTGAAGGGGGTGGGCGGGAAGCGGGCTCGCCCTTCCTTCCCTGCGGCCCTCGCCGCCCTCCCGTCCGTCCCTGGTCTCGGCGGGGGCGGCGGGCGGTGCCGGCCGGGCGCCTCCCGCGGAAGGGGCGGGGCGGCGCGGGCAAGATGGTGGCCACGAGGCAGGCGACGCGGCGCAGGGAGCCG
>VWPW01022475.1:827654-861511 GCA_013389825.1 Crypturellus undulatus
CTCTCGCCGCGGCGGGAGCGCGCTCGGCCTTGCCGCGCTCTGAGCGTTTCCGCGGCTTCCCCCGCGAGGCTGGCGGCCGGGCGCGTTGGCGCGGACAGCGCGGGGTCGCGCGCAGGGCCGGCTCCTGCCCTGTGGGGAGGCCCCTGCAACGGCAGAGTGCGCCTGCCTGCGGCGCAGCAGCCTGCGCCCGGGTTCCCCTCTGCCTGCCAGGGGACGCGCAGGCGGCGAGGAGACCCGGCAGCGCCCGAAGCACCTAGAACAGAATAAAACAGATTGGGTATTGGGCAGCCCAGCCATGTTGGGGTGCCCTTTGCCTGTTGCTAGGTCCGAATGTTTTGTAGTTAGGCATATCCTTTTTGAATGTTACCTTTGGGTTTGCCTCCCATGATGGTTTTCTAGAATCTTCAGGATTAAGCATAGGCATTAGTGTTTAGTAAAATATATATTTTTTGAGATTATTGTCTTTGTGAATAGCAGACTTTTTCATTCCCTTTCTAGATAGCATCTGCTGAAAACAGTACTCCTGTATCCATGAGGATGACCAGAGGGAGGAGTAAAGCAATTCATAGGCCAGAGGTAATTCCTGAATCCCAACTTGAAGAGCTGGAACATGCAGAAACAAAATCAGATGTCGGTGATACCTTAGAGTTGCAGATAACTAGAAATCAGAACAAAACTGTTGCAAAATCAATTGCTGAACCACAAGTTGATGGGGATGTGTCTGAAACTGAATCAAACTGTTCTTCTGTGTCTGGTCTTCAGACACCATTGATCATAAGGGTAACAAGAAGACGACAGATAGTAGTTCCTTATCAGCCAGATTCTCCTGCCAAAAGAAGGCAAGACAGGACAGCTTTTCTAAATGACTTAATGAGTACTCAGGATGAAGATGATGTCTCTGAAGCAGAGTCTTGTTCATCTGCTGTTTCTGGTGTCCGGACGCCTAATGTTACCAAAACTACAAGAAGCAGGCAAAGCAAAAAAAAAGTGCAATCCGACCCAATTTTTGAAGCCCAGGGCGAAGATATTTCTGATGCAGAGACATGCTGCTTTCTTACAGAACCATCTGTCATTACCAAACGAATTACTAGGAGTATGCAAATGAAGTCACAAACAGAAAACATTGAACAGATTGAGAAAGCAAATAAAACTGTTTCAGAAGATCAGACTTTAATTGAAGACATAGTTAAATCTGAGCCATCAACAATTTCAGATTCTAGACCTGTTGCAAAATGTATCTCTGAGGCACAGAACTCTCTTGCTCAGGATAATAAAGAACCAAGTTCACTTAAGAGCAAACAGTCCCGCCGATCTGCTAATACAACCCTGAGTGAAGTTGGGAGACAAGACTTTTTGAATGACAGAACACCCAGCAGTCTTGCAAAAGTAATGCAAGGAAGTGTCACTGAATCCCCTAGCAAAAAGGCAATAAAAGATACAGAGATTGTTGGCGCAGATGATTCAAAGGAAGTATGTGGCCAAACAGAAGAAAAGTGCAATCAAGTATATATGGTAGAGGAGGAACCAAACAGCATGGATCTTTCTTTGACTGACTGCATGAGTGTCAAACAGTTCTTAAAATCCCCAGGGCAAGTAACACCAAATAAAAACAAAATAAATCCAGAACAAGAAGGAGCAAATGATGAGGCAGCTGTACAGGAGTCTTTCAACCATGCTAATGAATCAAGCATGGATAAACAATCTGATGTAGTGAGCAGCCCACAAAAGGACGAGCTTGTTCCACAAGTGACTGATAGCATTACCGGTGAATCCAGAATGCTTGAAACTGGGATAGACAGTGGTGAAGATGAAACAGGACAATACAGTGAAGCTGAATCCCACGACAGCAAAATATCCAACAGCAAAAATGATTCTTTCACATTATTTCTGAATAAAGATGAAAGTGATGAATCTGAAAATAGTGATATAGCAGACACATACATAGAGGAAGAGGAACTGATTAACACAACAGCAAATAAGAGAACACCTTCCTTGAACAAATCTTTAAAAGAAAATACACTCCATGCTGAAGGGCTTTTTGTAATTGATACTGAGCCAGGCATGGGTTCTAGCCAACAGTATTACCTAGATCGGGTGGACCTAGTTAGTGATGCTGGAAGTAAGCGTGAAGGAAGTGCAAAAGGTGAGGAATCCTCACATGTGGAAGAGGCTGAAGAGGATTTGATAGATGAAGATGAGAAAGATGAACAAGAAGTGGTGTTGAAAAATAAGAATAATGTGTAAGTATCTTTGGGGAAATAACTAAAGAATCTGTATTTTATTTGGGAAGCAGATAGTATGTCTGCATACAGGCTAAATGATGTGGAATAAATGAGGGAATTCTGTCATCACAAAGTCATGCACATGAAACTCAGATTATAAAATGGAGTTACATATATTTAGGTGCCTAAATGTATGTGTGTATGTATATGTAGGTACACATTCAAAACTGAAAGTAAGGATTTGTTTGTTTAATACTTTGTGAAGGATTTTTAGAAGTGGTTCTGTTAGTTAAGCAGTAGTACTTCTTTAGAAGTAGTGCTCTTTATTAAACATTCACTTCATATAATAGCATGCTTTTTCTCTCAACTAATCTTCCTAAATATAGAGAATTCTAATCTAATCCTAATCTTCTAAATATAGAGAACTCAAAGAGAGATTTGCAGTAATATAATTATTAGAGAAGAAGAAAATGTTTTCTGTGTTTATCTTTCTCAGAGGACAGCAGATTAAACTACATGCTTGTTAATTTTTTTTTACACTCTAACTTTTTTCTTTCAGTTTACATCTATCCAGCAGCATAGATCCTGGTTTGAATATTAAGAAGCTTGGAGGTTTATATATTAGCTTTGATGCAAAAAAACAAAAGTCTAGCTCAAACGTAATTAAACAACTGAAGGAGAAGAAGAAAGATGAGGTAATGTGTTTACAATTGCACAGTAAACTAACCACAGCAACACAAAGATATTTAATAATTCTGTTTTAATTCTTTATAAAGATACATCCTACTGCCTCTTTTGCAGAGACCTTTTTTTTTGTTTAGAAAGTGTAATTAAATGCTTTTAATACTGATAATATAAATATGTGACATAGGGAACTGAAAAGCAGTGCAAATACCAGAGTTATTCTGTACAATAAAGAGAACTTTCTTAGACCCTACATCATCTTTTGGTAGCTTCTGTTTAAACAAGTGAACAGTAAAATTCTCATCATATGACTGCTTGATGTTATTAGATTTCTTTTTCTTTTTTACAGCTCTTACAGAAGAGTATAATAACTCCAGATTTTGAAAAAAAAGAATGTGTTCCACCCTTTAGGGAGTCCCTTCACCAGCTGAAGAAACAGCGCAAGGTGAGTGGAGAGCCAGTAACTCAAATGACAAAACAGAACATGAGATTGGAAACACCATGTCATAGACAGGCCTCACATGACAGAGGAACAATGAACTGTTAAGATGTTCATTCACCTATCTTGTGAAAAGCAGTCATGTAGAAGCAAAGTCTGTTTGCTAATTGTGTCAGAGGTTGAAAAAGTAAGTTCTGATGTGGTATCAGACCTGAGAATCCCTCCCTATTTTGCTTAACTACAACTTTGATTAAATGTGTGCTTTTAAACTGTGGAGTTCTTTTCAGTTTTGTTTCTCTGTAGATCTTAAAAGAACAACTTTTACATATCTTGACACTTTCTGCCTTGCGCATTATTTTAGGCATTTAAGTACCAATGAAATTGAAGAGAAAGATAATGCCCTTGTGTAGTACAAATCTGTGATGAATGTAGTTCTGGCGGCCTACTAATAATAACGATCATAAGATATACTTTCTATAGGTACAAAGATAATTTGTAATTGCTCTATGTTTTCGGGTGATGAGGAACCCTCTATCCTGTCATGGTTATTGAATGTAATTTAATTATTCCTGTTACCATATCCTAGGCAGAGCGAGAGAAAACAACCGGTGATGGATGGTTTGGTATGAAAGCTCCAGAAATCACAAGTGAACTGAAAAATGATCTCAAGGTTTTGAAGATGAGAGCTTCATTGGACCCTAAGCACTTTTATAAAAAGAATGACAGAGAAGGTTTACCAAAATATTTCCAGGTAAGAAAGCAACAGTACTTAATACTGCTTAATGTAGTTTTGAGCAGTTATTCTTATTCTCTACCTAATTCGTTGGCAGCCTCTGCTTTCTCATTTAATTTTCTAGGATAATTATTCAAATATCTTTAAATTTTTATTATTTGGCTTCAGTTTACAACTGTGTTAGGTTTTTTTTACTGTACAGAACAGAGCAAATGTTTGATGTTTTAATCACTATCCTTAACCCTCAGTGGACTGGATTGTCACCTGTTTTTTCTTTCCACAAGAAAGAAAATATAGAAAATAGAAAATAATAAGCATTTATTTTACTAGTTTACGTATTCTGAATGGCATCAACTCGCTTCTTGATAAGCTAGAATTTCTGCTGCTGTAGCTCTCAGCCCGGAAGCTTTCTGATGAGGAAAATAATTATTGAAGAATATATAGAACTTGACCTGGTTTCCATGTATGTATATCTGTTTGATTAAGTAACATACTTGAGGCAATGGTTGACATTTCTCAAAATATGACTGTTTTGCTTCAGATTGTTGTATGTGTTTCGAAGTTTCTGAGCATGAAAATTTTGGGACAGAAATGTTCAAAAAATGAGATCAGTCAGTTTTTACAGATGAAGTAATTACACTATGCATCTCCACTATGAAGTAGCTAACATGCCAGCTGGTACAAATCTGATACTTTTCAAGTTGGAGGCGTTAAAATAGAGCAGGGTTTACTACCGTTTAGTCATCTAGCAGCAACACTGTGATGATAGAGATAGGAAAGAGTTAACAGAGTCAAAAGGCTTTTCTTACCTTCCTTGGAAAAACATTATAGCCATGCAGTTGTTTAAAAGCTGAGAGCTGGATTTGGCTTATTAAGTTAAGTGTTGATGCAGCAGTTCAATCTTGAAAACCATATAGTTTCAAAATGCAGACCTTCTTGAGTGCCCTAAAAATGCAAAAAAAAAGTTATTTTTCATATGAAACACTGCTTACATCTTGTCATGTTTTACACTTTACCACATTTTTTTTTTTAAAGATACCATTCTTGTCATTTACATACATGTATTCTGTCCACATTGTCACTGGGGTTATAAAGAAAAATAGAGCAGAACTCTGAACATCTTGCTGTTACACTAAGACTGTTTAAAATTTTTATTTTCTAGGTTGGAACCGTGGTTGATTCTCCTGTAGACTTTTACCACAGTCGAATCCCCAAGAAACAAAGGAAGAGAACAATTGTTGAGGAGTTGCTTGCAGATTCTGAGTTTAGAAGGTATTTAAAAATGGTTTTGTAAGTCTAATCCTATATGTGTGAGAGCTGTATTTTAACTAGACTACTTTTTTTATTCCGTTTATATATTTAATACTTTAAAGAAGTTAGCATAAATCTGTTCTAACAGTTCTGCAGAACTGCCATTGAGAAGCTCTAAGGGACAGCAGATAATTAGACTGTGAGAAAGTATATTATTTTTATCGTCATAAAGCATTTTTATCCAACTCTGAGAGGTTATCACTGTCCTTGTTAAAGAAAAGTCAGTCAGCCCTGTTCTGGTTCATTTCAAAAAAACATGTGTCCACATGGCCTTACACCCAAAACAAGAACTCGAATGAGTACCTTATGTCTATGCATAAACCTTGTTTTGGCTGAAAGATAAATTGAATCCTTTTTGGGAATGATTTGAGAGAAAAATAATGCCTATACTGTTTGTATGAAAGTTCATGGGATTTCATTTTAAACAAATTGCAAAAACTGCTGTGGAATTCTGTCTTAAAGCATATGGTTGAATGAATTACTATTTTTATACGATAGTATTTTTGGAGTATATCCCATAGTTGATTGATTTTTATATTGGTTATTACATAATACTAGTCTTCATTTCTTTTTGTTTGTTTGTTTTTCTCTATTGTGTTACATACAATACATGATTTGGGATAGAAAAGTATATGTCAGGCTTGTCAAGTTTATATATTTCTTAATTCCTTTGCTGCTTTACGTGGCTTGTAGGGTTTTTGTTAGAAGTAACTTTAAAATATGAATGTATTTGAAATCTGTTCAGTTAATTTATGCTGTGAGTAATCGAAGGCTTCGGACAGATATTTTAGCATTAATGCAAGTATTCATCAGATTTAAGTCTGGCAGCCTTAAAGCCTTCTATCACTGCCAAATAATGTATCGTGATTCCCAGTGGTAATTGAGACAGGTACCTAAGAACCTGTCGTAGTGAAGCAAGTAATTCATACTTAGTAAGCATGTCCTATTCGCTCTTGAGTGTTACCCTTATCTCACCCTTCAGAGTTGAGTAGAGGCTGATTATCCTAAGTTTAAGAGAGTAGCATAAAAATGGGTATAACCTACCTATAGCATTGTTTACATTGATGAGTTTTCCCACTGAGAGAAATGTGTAGCAGTGTTTTAGCAAAATATTCAAATTGAGATTGCATATTCAACGATGAAATCATTGGATGTGCAAATATTCTTGATTCTTTAATCAAACTTATTTCAGAAACAAGTTTATTTGCATTTATAATGAAATCAATGCCAGCATTGATTTTCTTTTACATAGGTGTAAGTGTAGAAAAATTTTACTCATGGAAAAATGAGAGAATCTGGCAAATTTTGTATGTAGAGTGTTTTCGTTTCCTGCGTTTTGGTTTACTGTGCTTAAAAGTAAATTATCTATTTTGTTCAGATATAATAAAAGGAAGTATCAGGAGATCATGAGTGAAAAAGCAGCTTTTGCAGCAGGGAAGAAGAATCGGAAGAAGAAGAAGTTTCACAATTAAGACTTCAAGAAAAATAACAACCTGGAACAACTTGTCTGTTATAAACTGTTTTACAGAATGCTTACTGGTGTTTTTATTTTCTTAAGATTGATTGTGTAAATTGAGGTTTGGGGAAATTTCTGGGAATTTGTGTAGGGGGTCTTTTATTTTTTTAGGTACCTTTATCAGGTATCTAAAAGTAGATTTATGTGAAATACTTAATGTTAAGTTAAAAAGACAATGACTTGAAGACATACTATTCATCTGAGCACTTATTCCAACTTAATGAAGTATGGTCCACTAAGCTTTCAGTCTTATTTCATTAACTCAGTCGTGACTGGATTAGAAAGCTCAACTTGTTAAAAGGAGTATTCCACTTTGGGACTTACTAGACCAAGTTTTTCTGTGTCTGTTTTTCTGTGTTACTGGCCAGTTCTGTAGCAGAGGTTGGTGGGTGAGGAACAACCTGGTTGTAGAGTGTTTATTCCAATGGTGAAGATAAGGTTGAAAATGCCTAAATGCTTACACATTCTGCAGGTGTACATAGTGTTTACACTCATGCACACAACATACACACACTCTAACATTCGCTCCTTTGTTGCTTTTTTATTGTTTTTTATTATTTTGTAAATGATCTTTACAAAAATAACTTGCCAGTTGAGTGCATTTTCTAGGGTTATTTGCAGACTGTGGTCTGGTAGCAGACTTGGGAGTAGTTCTTCCGGAAAATTAGTAGTCAGTTTGGGAAGCCTTGCTACCATCATAGCACTAGAGAGAAGGTATCAGTTCTGTCTTTCTCCAGTGAGTTTATAACTCTTTGTTCTTGTGTGAAGCTTTGTGCTGTTTGTTTATGTTTTAATGACCTTGTTATTGTTATACTGCTGTTACAGTCAGCATAACTTGGTTACTGTCTTTAGGTAGCAGAAAAGACAGGAAAGAACAGAAGTAAAACTATCACTACATTGGTTTAGATGGATTGGGTGAATGAATGTCAGAAGATGAGGGAAGCTGATTCATTTTGTATAATGAAAACAGAGTTTACAATTTTTAAACAAGAAGTATACTCTTAACCAATATTTTACTTCAATTTTTTTACAATGGAGAATGAAAAATAGCTCATTTTTAAAGGATTGGATATTTGTGCTGCAGATGGCTAAAATGAAATGAGTGTCTGTAGATCATTGACTGAAGTTTGGAAGAATTTTTGCTGTGGACCTTTGACTCTCAGTTATTCTTCTGAAGTTGTCCATCAGTATTTACTACCAGAGAAAGACAGGAATCTAGATTTCTTTGAAAGGTGTTTGCTGCTGAGAGATGAATGGTGCAAAAAGTAAAGTGAATTCATTGGGAAGTATGAAACATACAAGTAGAAACATCTATCCCCATGTCTCAGCTAATATGTAGATGCTATTCTAATATGCTTGTATGTATGCACGATAAAAAAGCCAATAAAAACAACTATGGTGTCTTGTTCTGTGAATGAGGCATGGAAGCACAAGGAAGTCTGTATTGGACACTGAAGAAAGAAAACAAGGCACCATGGTAGTTGTCATTCTGTTGCATCTTCCACTAGAAATTAGAAAACCAATATACAAGTTTGAAATGCTTTGAGAGAGAAATGCAAGCTTTGGTGGATGTTAAAATGGAAAGTACGAGCAATATCTTTTGCTCAATAGCCAGGCAACAGCTCCTTGGAATCAGATTTAAGTTACTGGGGAGAGTTGAGTAAAAACAAAATGCATCATGTGATTGCATAAGCTGATGATGATCAGCTTATCTCTCAGAAAATAGTGAAATATATCAAAAAGCATATTTTGAGAATCTTCATAAATTGCAAGCAATGTTTTCTTTTAACTGTGCTGCCCGATGCATTAATTTGTAGTTCTGCCTTTATTGTAATGGATAATGAAGAAATTCCTCAGATGAAGGAGCAGTAGGTATCTTTTACATACATGTGCACACACTGTCATTTTACTGACTTGCTGAATGTCACTAGAATGTTCTGTGCAGATAAGAATGCTGTTTAATGTCTCCTGCTTTTTTTTTTTTTTTTGCTTGCTGCCGCTGGTTTTGCATGTTTTCCTCTTTTGCCCTCGAGGCAGGGGCTCTCCGATGGCCGTACAGCCATGTGAGTTCACGGTCCACCTGCTAGAGCCATAGTCAGAGCGTCAAGAGGGATTACAGTCGAGGCTGGTAGAGGTGATGTGATGGTGGTGGTGTGCCAGCAGGCATGGGAGGTTAGGTACAGCAAAACTACTGTGTGCTGTTCATTTTCACACTACTTTCTGCTTTCTTTGGGATACTTTAATATTTCTTTGCAGTCAGCTTAGTAGCCTTAAAACTGAAGCCATCTTTTCTTATTTTCCTCTTTTTTATTTTTTTTCTTTTTTTTTTCTTTTTTTTTCCCTCCTTTCTCAGTTATCTTCACTATCCTTCATGTGGTCTTGACTGTTTTTGAGCTCTTCATTTTTAGTAAGTTCTGCCTTTATCACAGGAGTCCAGATAGATGAGCCTGAGTAAAACTTGGACTTGTAGGATGAGTCAGTTGGCAGGGATCACGAGAGCTCATCCTGGCCACCCCTCCTGCTCCGCGGATAATGGCTTTATAACATAAGAAACTTTGAGGATGGAGACTGCACAGTTCCTCCGAGTAACCTGTTTCACTGCTTGACTCCCCTCATGGCAAAAGAGTTCTTCCTATCCAGTCAGGTGTAATGATTATTTTTGGTTATTTAACTGCTTCTTTGCCCATACATTCCTTGTTTTTTCAGTTAGTCACAAATTCCGTAACTGCCAACATTTGTCCAGTACGTATCACTTGCTGTAAGTTTGGCATTTTTCTATCAATGCACTTTCTTGCTGCATTATACTCAAAGCCTTAACTGCCTGAAAGAGTATATTCCCTTGGTGGCATTTTCCTCAAAACCCTCTTCATACAAATATTTTGTGGAACCTTTCCCTTATGCTTAAGACCATACAGCCTGTATCCCAGGAGAGCTTTCCCTGCCTGTGTGCTCCTCTGAACGAGCTCCCTGCTTCTTTACCGTGCACTTTGTCTTCTGGACTGTAGCATTTACTTTTGCTTGCNCCCAGGAGAACTTTCCCTAGTCACCCCTACCTGTGTGCTCCTCTGGAACGAGCTCCCTGCTTCTTTACCGTGCACTTTGTCTTCTGGACTGTAGCATTTACTTTTGCTTGCAAGCCCTTTCAGTAATACCTCGTGAATATTGCTTGCAGCATGCATGCAAATATATATACAGAAGGTTGCTCTGATTTTTTTTTTTTCATTGGGAACTAGGTAAATTCAGTGACAAACCGAGGCCGTCCGTAAGAACTAGGAGTAGAAGGGAAAAGAAATGCGTTGTTGGAAGTGCGAACAAGGAAGAAGATTTTGTCCTGTCATTTAATTTGGATGCTTTTTATGGGATGAATATTGTGAGGTTTAATTTTTTTGTATTCTGCGAATTCTGAGAAAGTTTGACTATTGCTTGCCACTAGCATTCCTGGGAGTGAGGTGAAGTTAGAATTAATGTTACCAATACCATATTTAATTTGCAAATAGACTTTTCCTTCTCTTTATTATTTTTAAACAGTGAATGTGATTACAGTTGAAAAGAGGCCATGGCCATCCAGGATATAAGATACCAAATTTCCATAATTAAAAATTTTAAATTTTCATGATCAAAGTCAAAGAGATTTGGCTTTAATGCTGCTGCTGCTTTGGGGGTTTTAGTACTTGTTAAGTCACTATTATTACAAAGGCAATTCATCTGTTTGTAGCAATAGTGTATGTGGGGAGGAAAAGGTGATGTTCACTAAAGCGTTAAATGCTTCAGTTTTATCTGCTTCTTCTTGTGGGCTTGTTTCGTTCCCTTAAAACTAGCTTTAACCAGAAATACCACATGGACCCTCACAGAAGTGCCTCCAGGCAGGAAGCGGGCCGGTTTCCTCCTCAAGAGTATTTTCGGAGGGCTCTTCTGGCAACGCGTCGGTTTGCTGCGGCTCCGCTCTCCGTAGCGCCCCCCGCCCTCGTTCCCGCTCTGCTGCAGCTGCTGCCGCGCGCCTCAGCGCTGCGGGCGCTCCCTGCCGGCGGCCGTTGGCCGTTGGCGCCCGCGCGGCGGCTGTTGGCCGTTGGCGCCGACGCTGAGAGAACAGTACTTCTCCGCGTCCCGACTTCGGCCATTTTACACTATGGTAAGGGAGGGAAGCGTTCTATAACGGATCCTTTTTAAGCGGGCCTTGCAGTCGAAACGGCGGCTTTGCTGCCGCGCTGGTCGGAGGTTGGTGCCTTTGTCTTCCGCTGCCCCCTTCTTCAGGCGGAGTGGGAGAGCCTCGCTGAAGGGAACCAGACGTGGCGGAGCGCCAGGCCGGCCGGCCCGATTACTGCGGCGCTGAGGGCAGGGCAGGAAAGCAGAGGGAAAAGATTCCTGCGGAGAGGGGGAGTGATTGAAAAGAAATACGCGACTCCGCCGGGACTCGAACCCGGAACCTTTGAATCCCTTCACCCGCTAGAAGTCCAATGCGCTATCCATTGCGCCACGGAGCCACCTGTTGAGTCTCTTGCGCGCCGCCTATAGAGGCTGCGCGCCGCCTCATGGCTGGGACGACCTCACCTCCGAAGCACCATAAGTTCATTCGATCTCGGACACCTCCTTAGCCTTTAACGATAATGTTGTGGGTTGATTTTTGTTTCGTTTGTTTTTGTTTGCTTTTTTTTTCATCTTTTATTTTTATCTAGTATGAATCGGTTTAGTGTTTTTAGCTGCTCTGAAGAAAAATCCAGATACAGCATGTGCATGCCCGCAGGCATTGCCCACACTTAAGCATGTTTTTACTTGTTTTGAAACACTGTTTTTTCATTCGTAACTAATGAATTTAAAATATTTATTGTCTGCACCCTTGACCATTTTAATATTTATCTGTATATTTAGAGAATAATGCGGAACCGTTTCCTCAAACCCCCATAAATTGCATAGAGAAGACTTTGTATGTTTGGCTCTTGTTGCACACATCGGGATGCTACATTAGTGAATTATGCCAACTTTGATTTTTGCATTAATGAATATATATTCTACCAATATTTTTCATTTTAAGTTATTTATAATGTGCTTTTTAGCATTTTTAAAATAAGTGGGAAAATACAATTTCAGAACAAAAAGCCTCTCAAATACTTTAAGGATGTGATTTCTGGCATTGTGGGTTTTTAGAGAAGACCCAAACAAGATTTCTTAAAACAACAGCATCTGAATTAAAGCAATCAGGAAAACTGTGGCTGTTTACCTGGTATCCCTTGCACTGCAGTTTTTGATGGCTTTCCAGTGCCACATGAGATTAAAAAATATATATGTGTGTGGGAATCTGAAAGACGAAACATAGGTGCAAAGTGAGATGAAGACAAATCCATGCAATGGATTTAGTCTCTAGCAATCTCTGCTAGAGACTACAGTAACTCATCATGAGGTGACATGTATAAATACTTCTGCCTGGGAAGCATGCCTGAAAAACAGTAACTAAGAATGTTTTTGAGCTCTGAAAATAATAATAATAGTAATAATAATAATAATAAAGGCAAAGCAAAGAAGAAAAAGAAAATAAAATGAATTGAGGAAATAATATTTCACTGTATGACAATATTTTAAATGTGAGTGAAAACATTACAGTATATTTAGATCATTGTGGCAAGTATGAATGCCTATTACTAAATCCATTTAAGGGAACAGTGTCTGAATTTTGTCTTTTTCTACCTATGTCATACAAATCTCAGTTTTAACTCAGTAATACTTTGAAACTACCAGTACCAAAAGGAGTAGAGAGAAACTTGACCATAAACTTGTACCTCAATTCTGAGGAACCAGGAAAAAAAATAATGTAAGGCAAAAAAATCTAATTAATGTAAGACAAACCTCATTAACAGAGCTTCCATTAGCAATTGTATCGGGGCTGAGATGTCCAATGCAATGTATAACCCAGGCAACTTCAGCAATGAAAGCACTGTTCTGGTTCGCCCCAGGGTTCCTCATACAGTCAGCCAGTGTGCAGCCAGCTGCAGGGCAGAGCTAATTAACTGCTTGATTATCAAATGGTTCCTCTAATGCTGCTCAGAAAATAGAGATTTCTGGGACTTCCATAGTTCAAGCAAATGCCACAGTGGAGTTAGGCTCTACCTGGCAATCTTTTGTGGAGCCAAATCACTTGGAAACATGGAGAATCCTAAGAATTGCCACGTTCTTGAAGGCTCAGAGCAGGTCAAGCTCTGCAGCCCTCTGGTCTGTACTGCTCTGGATAGTAGCAGTTACACAGCCTCCACAGTGCTCCTCATAGAGGAATGCTGTGTGGGGAAAGCTTAATCTGAGTCCTTAATGTCTAGCACCTCAGGCTCTATACTGCATAAAAGTGGAACTTTCTTTTTAAAGAACTGAGTTGGTCCTCGAAATAATACCCTTAAATTTTTGTGCTGCATACTTAACTGAGGTCTAACCAGCCAAGCATCATGTCTACATAACAGCAGCACCATACTTGTGGGAACCACCACTCAAATATACTGCTTGTAAATAACTAAGTTATTTAGGCAAAGTTCACCTTTCCTTTTGGGCAGCAGATGGAGCTGCTGCTTGAGAAACAGGGCAGCTCACTGGTTCACTACCAAGATGAGGTGTGGTATGTAAGACAAAAACAATACCTTGAATTAACCTCTTATTGCTGCTTCTAGCATCAGCTGAGGCACACTTATTTTGCAAGCCACCTTTTGTCTTAGCTCCTGTCTTTAAGCTCTGTTTCAGGAAGCAGAAGTTTCATGGAGACCTATTGTGTTGCTTTTAGTTACAGCCACTTGGAGAGCTGTCACTGAACTAAGCTATTTTTACCAATTGTAGATATAAGAAACTGAGGCAAGAATAGCTTGACACAAGATAATAAGTGGATCAAAGGCAGGGCCAGGAATAGCATCATCCTGTAGCACTTTTCCATTGATAAAAAAATGGAGAAGTTAATTATAAGATTGAAGTAACAGGAAGTAAACACAGTCTGGGTGTTTTTCTAGCCTAGATGTTTCCAGCTGTCCTAGGAGCGTTGTAGCAGTAGCACAAGCTAAGATGATACTTCGCTCTAATCGTGGAGTAAAGCAACCTGCAGCATGCTCTAGGGAAAAAAAATAAAGTGTTAGAATTTATTTTTCTTTTCAAGTCAGGTTTTGTTTGTATTTATGAATTTATTCTATATTATTCTTTTATTTCTGTATTTATATTTTCTTTATAGATAAGAAAGCAAAATACATAAAACCCAGTATCTAGACTGGCTCTGTTTCTCTGTTTTCTCCTCTGCCATGCTTTTCTCTCTTTTGAGTACATATATTTGGAGACCATTCATTGCAATTGCATCTGAGAGACTGACAGATAAAATAACATTTTAATAAATGCAGCTTATTGGAGTCAGAATCCAAAGTACTTTATGGTGAAGAAAGTAAAAACCATGATTGCAAAGTCTCTCTTCATCCTTGTTTCCCCTTGACTTTTTTTGCTCCTTGCACTGTTGATTGTTTTCAGTGGGAGTAATTGGAGTATTAGCACCTTGCCAGAGATTCTCAGCACCTTCATAAATCAATTTCAGTAATTAGAAGTACAGAGTTTTTCTGCAGAAGTGATAAATGCTTGATAAACATTTACTTCAAAAAGGCTCCAGTTTATGCCAGACCTGGGCAGAGTCCGGGAGGTGCTCCCTGAGCACCGTGGTGGGAAGTTTGGGGAAGTCCCAGAGGGTGCATCTTGTCAAGCATGAAGTGCTGCAATTTGCATCGAGACGGGAGTCTGTTTCAAGACAGTTTCTGAATTTTATGTTGTTTACACGGGAGGTGGTTTTTTTCTTTTGTTTCTTCTTTTTTTTTTTTTTTTTGTCGTAGGATATCAAGATTTGTTTCAGAAATGCATAGAATGCAAAAAAGATGCCCAAAGTGGTGCCTCCCTTTCTCTATATAAAGATATTTTTAAAATTGCGTTTTCTTTGTTATTCTTAATATTATATTTTATGGATATTTTCCAGTGGGGATTTGCTTTGCAGAATGATTTGATATTTGGTTTACAGACAGTTTTTGTTTAGGATTTTTCTGTGTTCGTGTAGCTGATCACAGTCAAAAGTAGCTACTATCTTTTTTTTTTTTTTTTTTTTTTCAAGCTCTACTGTATACATTGTAACCATTGCATTTAAGAAGCATGACCTTCTGTACAGGTATATAATTCTAAAAAGAAAAGGTTCTTTTGCTCTTTATTAACATTTCCATTAACTTTCAGTTCAGTTTTAACTTTTTAACTCTCACAGTCTCTCACAGCTCTTTTCAATGCTCTTTTGTGTACTATTAGTTGTGCCTGTCCTCCTGTACAAAGTACTTAACTGTGATACACTCTGAATGGTTTTCTTAGCTATACCAAGTACTCTTGGTCTTTGGCCTCCTTATGTTGGGATTTCTGTTTGTGTGGCAGCTCTTTATTCCTCCTTGGCTTAGTTCCACTTTTTTTTTTTTTTTTTTTTTTTCCTAGATAGCTGATTTCATTCACCCTATTTGTTTTGTAGGTATTTATTCCTGTTCAACTTAAGGTTATTTCTTTGGATTATGAAAATTTTACCTAGTCTCTCTCTATGTTACTAGTATTTTTCAGAGCAAACAAAGACAGCAGCAGCAGCTATTTCTTTCTCAACCTGATTGTCAGATTTGTAGGGTAGAAAGCTACAGTTTTCCTTAAGTGCCAAAGGTGTTGTAGAGACTATTTGCTTAAGTTAATAATTATTAAAGTTGGAGGTGCAAAGTTTTGTTCTTGCTATATTGAGTCATAGCTGGTAAAAAACATTGACTTTGTGTGGATACTGAATCCTGCTTACGTTTTGAAATCCAGTTATAACAATCTGAGGTTTTATTCTTTAAAATTACCATCGAGCCAGCAAGTATTTACTCAGTTGGGCTGTTCCATTAAATATTTTTTGTGTATCACACTATATTTCAGCTCCTCCTCTGCAATTCAGAAGAATATGTGCATGATATGGTGATTAAATCTTCAACTCACGGTTTCTTAACTCCAACCTTGACAGCTACAATGATGTAGGCAGTCTGCTCTGTTTCCCCTTCTGGGAAATACAGGTAATGCTTTTGTATTCCACAGGCTGTTGTGCAGGTTTGTCATCTGGAATGTTTATTCCTAAGATTTTGAGATGCTTTTTTTTGTATTACATACTCTGTTTGTTTGCCAATTCCTTGGACCGAATCTAACCAGAAGAGAATATAATAGAATCTATCCAGATTTCTGACAGGGATTATTTTTGAAATAAACACCAACAGCAAGTATACAGATTTGTTCTCAAGATTTCAAAAATGATTGAGAGAGGTAGGTCATGTTTTTGTGGCATATGTGCTTATTAAATTAGAACAACTTGAGATAATCAATATATAAATTTTATTCATCATCAAGTGTGCAGCTTAAAATCAATAAATTGTTTTGGGAATATTATCTTTTAATGGTATTTTCAGTCTAAAACATCTTACCTTTTCCTGCAATGTTTAAATGCAGTATGTGCTTTCTCCCGTCACCCGCATGCAACATGGTGTCCCTGTAGAGAATACCGGGACTGTTTAGGTATTAGTGCAGAGGAGCCATCTGGTTGAATGCAGTAACAGGTTAATGCTTTGTAAGTAAAAATGCTGCTTTCATTTGAATCATTCTGGATCTGGACTGCCAAAACCAAATCAGTGGAGTTATTTCAAGGTTGTAGTGATGCTAGTAACAGTAGAATTCGGCACAGAGTGCTTAGTATTTTGTAATGAATAGAATTGGCTTGGTATTCACTTTAACAGAGGAAAGGGGCAATTTTTTGCCAACATAACAACATTGCCAACATCCTTCGGTAGTAAATCTAAGCTTTAAGTGTTCCCATTAGCTTTTTTGGGGGGACAATTGCTTTTAATCTGCATTGACTGGAACCTGGGCTGTGCAGAGGTAGGAAGATTAAATCCTGCATACTCTTGCTTTTCTGTAAGAGGCTTTCATATTACTGGATGTATTCCATTTTTGATTTCCCAGGGTGTGACACTGGTTACACTGTATGGGTTGTTTTTCTTTCCAGCTAAACACTATGATAGAGTCAGTGTCCTATAAACTTTTCTGAACATCCCTTGATAAGTGTTGTTCCTAAGGCTCTTTGTGTATAGTCAGTGCTGCTTGTGGAAGAGCTTGCCAAGAATGTTTTCCAAGGATGAACAGCTTGTATTCTTTTAAATTTTGTTTTTCTTTTCATTCAGTTATTTTTATTTCATTCAGTTACTGACTCAACATATCTGAATACTGATTCTGATCTAATTGCAATATTCTTTAAAAATATTATTTTTAATAGAAACAATATTATTTTAAAACCCGGTTGTTTATGTGTTTTTATTTGTAAATATTATCCCAAACTTATATCTATCTATCCCAAACTCATTTGTACATTCTTCTCTTCCTTCAAAAAGTTGAGGAACAATTTTTAAGTAAGCTTAAAAGCAGAACATCAATCTTAGATTCTGCACTCTGTAATCTGGGAGGAAACTTTTTTCTCTGCTTTAACAGCTATAATGAGAGAACACAGAGCTAGCAAATGTTTTTTATACCTAAACCTTGTTCCACATTTTTCCTTCCAATTTTTAACAAATCTTGGAATTTAATACAACTTAGCAGTCTGCAGAAGTCACAGTATGAAGAAAAGAGAAGCTGTACATCAAAGGCTCTTCTGTGCAGACGGTGCAGACACAGGACTTTTTGTGGTGAATGTGCAAAGTTAGCTCTGCCACTCTAAATCAGCACCGATTTGTCTAAATTCTAGCACTGCAGTAAAATAACATCCTTTGTTCTTTTGGGGCCTTTACTTTTGTTTCCAAAATGCTGGCAGGCAGAATGTATTGATTTAACAACTTAAAAATGAACTTCCTGCATGCAGAACTGATTGGAATTTGCCCACTTATACTCTTATTTATTCAGAGATTCCCCCTCACCTTTGTGTGTGTGGGGGGGGGTGGGGGGGTGGGAAGTAGTGATATGTATAAATTAATCTTGATTTTGTTTGCATTAGCAATATATACCAGTCATTACAGTGTCAAACCCCTGTAGCCTCCAGCGTCTTTGGAACTTGAAAATTATAGGAATCACTGTTAGCTGAATCTCTTCTTTTGCCATAACCCTTTGTGTAAATAGCAGAAGTATAAATAATATTGTAAATATGCCGTTTTGCAACACTAAGGTGTGAAATCCAGAGAAATAGCTCGAAGAAAGACTGAAGAAAAACATAATCGCAGTCCCCATCAAAGATTGCAGAGGGTTTTGGGTGGATTTTTAAACCAGTTCTGGAGAGAGGTTCAGTGATTGTCAGTCAGATTTTGATGCAAGTGACCTTTAACCAATCTACTGCAGAATTATCGTGTTTTTGTGAATGTTGTGACAAAGAGGAATTCTGTTGTGTGTGCATGTAAGTAGAGAAATGGCTTCTTAATTTAACTTCAAGTACTAATCCTTTCAAAGCTAGTTTGAGGAAAAATTGATGCTTCTTGTATTTAGTATTCATTGCTGTGTAATTGATATTAGCTACATGGAAGCCTTGAGTATTTTGACTGGCCTTTCTACATCTCACTTTTCAGCAATACAGATACGTACTAGAGACATTTGTATATTTCGTCTAGTAGATTACCAGTTAGAATGAAAAAAGAATCTAAGAGCGTGGGTGAAAGCGTGAGCTATTCCATCCTGAGGCAGGCTGAGCATGCAGCCTTCCCGCTGCGCTCTGCCACAGCAGGAAGAGTTTCTCCTTCCAGAAGTTGGAGGAGGGCAGAGACTAGGCGGGGACCGAAGGAAAGCAGAAGACAGAAACATAAAGATGTGGGTGTTGGAGAAAGAGATTATCAGTGATGCTAAAGAATCTTCAGCAGGGAGTTGGTGTTGGTTTGGTGTGGGCTTCTTACGGTCACTCCTTCAGTGCAGACCCGGGCTGTGCTGACGGGGCAGCTGCCCTCAGAACAGGGCATAATTTACCCTCAAGAGCCTCTGGTTTCTTCCTTCCTGGAGTCAGAAATTTGTATTCTTGGGCAGTGTCTGAACTGGCAGAGCTCATGAGGCATAGTTCAGGCATGGAAATTCACACTTGGAGGTGATTTGACTTTAATATAGTTATATAAATATTATATAGATATAAAACCTATAAAATAATTATTTTTCAACTCAGATATTTTGACATTCTTGAGGTCATACCCATATACTTGCATTCCTTCAGGCTATGTATTATATATGTGTGTATGTGTAAGTAAATTAGGATGTTTTCTTTAAAATAAAAAAAAAACTGTGATGATTAATTTTAAAATGATATAAATATGCATCTCATTTTTGAAACTACCATAGTTTCAAATGAGACTATTCAGAGACTACCACAATCAAAAATTAACAGTATTTAATGTGACATTTAAAGTAGCTAAGTTTACCTTTCCATGGTATTCTGTTGAGCTCTGGACTGGGTTTGAGCTTGGGCTTGAGTTGGTGTAAATTGTTAGTTTTGAAATGTCTTATTTCAGTTTGTAAACAAGCATTTTAAGTTTTTGTTTGTTTGTTTTTTATATATCCTGACAAAGTCACAACTGAAAAATAGGAGCACTGTATATCATAATGGTCCATTCAATAATAGTTATCACATTTTCACTTATTAGTCAAGGAATCAAAAAAAAAAAAAAAAAACTCACAGAAGTGAAAAAGCTCAGTGCTTAACAACGCTGGTGTATGGCTTCTACTTCACATTAAAAAAACCCACTCATGACTCAATTATCACCATTGTGATTCATCCACTGCTGGCTGCTAGGCCAGTGCTGATTGGGCCTAGCACTTCTCAAGGTGTGTCTTGTAACAAGAGATTCTTGCATTTCTAAAACTACATAATGGACTGTGATATCCTCCTTAAATGGTAAGATCTATTACATATATTTATTAATCAATACCATCTAATTGTTATAAATGGCACTCACTAGTTAATAATGAATGTAATGAGGTGCTAGCAGATGTTCCCAAACCAACCTTTTGTAGGATTAAAAGCTAGAAATATCTTGAGCTTGATTCCTAATTGTGGTAGTTATTTATGTTAACATTTTTCTTAAAGCCCTAAACTGAACAAAATATGATTATATAATAGTAAAGGTTTTTCTAAAATCCACAAATAATGAGATAGAAGTCTTCATTGTAAAAAATGTACTTACTGAAATGCTTTGAGAAAGTGTTGCAATAAGATTTCTCATGGTAAACATTTTTCATAAAAGTTTATGTATTAAATACTGGCAAGTTAGGTAATAAAGGGAATGTTTCTTGTCATGTTGTGCTATCAGAGCATTTTTCACTGTTTTCAGACTTCTGAGGTTTTTTTTTTTTCTCTCCCCCGTCAATTTATCAATGTAGATTATTTGAAAAGTAAAATGAGCATAATTTCAGTAAATATTTTCAGTTATTTTTAGAGAAATAAGGGAGAAACTTGAGGGAAAATGCAGGAAATCGTTGAACATTTTTTTTCTTTTGTGATTAATAGTTTTATGTCAAATTTGCTATTAAGTTACAAGATGTCATGATTGTTTTGAGATAGACACAGTGGGATTGAAAAGACTTGAATCATGCTCCATGTAAATATTTGTGATCTAATACTGTTAGGAGTATGGTAGAAAAGGCTTAGGAAAACAGCAGCGGTAATAGGCACTCAGCAATGTCTGCTCTTCCCACTCTGACGGCAGTGTTGCTTCGAGCGTGTTTCACATGACTCTACATGTTTCTGCGCTTGAAAAATGTTGCAGTCATGGCACAAACATCAAGTGCTACGTGAGGAGATACAGGAAGTCATACTAAAAAATCAAAGAGTTTGATTTTCATTTTGATGTTATACAATGATACTGTCATTTTTAGAAAATACATAACTGTAGGCTAGCAAAGACTCTTTCAATTGTAAATACTTAAAATATTAAGTAAAGAGACAAGTATTAAATAATTAAATCTCTCACCAACCTATCAAAAATATAAAGATTTCTCAGATGCTTAGATAAAGGTTTATTGGTATTAAGTTACAAATGGTGTTTCTGTATATTTCTTGATTTTGAAGTAGCAATCTGAGGCTGTAGGATAATATAATCCTGTTCTTTAGCTACATCAGTAGCATCTCCATAGTTAATGTAATTAGTGAGTGGAATTTTTCTCAGATTTTTCACTTTGAGCACTGTTCAACACCAGAGGGTGCCAAACTGCAATGTAATATCTGCAAATTCATTGTAAGATGGTATTATATACATAATACAGCTTTTCTAAACATTGCGGTTTTGATCCTCTTAGCCTTTTCTTGTTTAACCACCATTATGCTGCAGTATCAGAAAATGCTCCTGACTTTTGATTTCCTTATAAAGATAGCAAAAAAATTCTGTCTCCAGCAGCTGGCACCATCAAAGAGACATTTTCAAGTATGTGGATAAACTTTACCTAGCCACATCATCAATTCATCTTTGTCTTGCTAGTCCTGGCTCTAGTTACATGTATAGGGGTCAGAAGCTGTAGTTTCTGTTTCTATATGCCTTACTATCAGCAGTTGGTAATAAGAACTTTGAAATGCATTTGTCATCTTAGACAAGTCCTCATGCTATGATTGCCTTTAATTCTATCATTGATGTGATGTTCTTGTCCAAGTTGGAGCTATCAATAGCCACCCACGTGCTTCTGTTCATGCTCATTTTGTCCAAGTCTTGCAGATAGCCTCTTTTTATACAAGGGAAACTTAAGACATTATCTGTTAGGAATTATCAGTACTACTGATGGAGTCACGTGCATTTCTGGAGCTTAGAAATTTGACTTCAAGAAATTAAATACTGAGACTTCGTTCCTTGAATGGGCAAGGAACATGCTCCGATTGACTGACAGAGGGCATTTTTCAGGACACTTTTATTTTTGAAAGGTGAGGAAAACCATCCCTTGTAGTCTCTATTGCTGAAGAGCTGCAGAATGTTTCTAAAGTTGTTTATAGTTCTGCAGTCAGTCAGGGAAGAGGAATGCTTCCTACCGAAGAATACTCTAAGACAATGCATCAGACCTGAGCAATGGAAAATCATGCAGGAGCTTATAGTCAGTGTGATAGTGGTCTGAAGTACTGAAGATCCTTCCTGTGTGTGAAGGCACACCTGATCAGTGCTTGCAAAGAAACAAATGCTTTTTGGTATCTTCCTCTGTGGTCACACTCAGTAATAAACTTTTTTTTTTTTTTTTTTTTTTTGCCTCTGCCGCTCATTGTAATCATCAGTCTTAGTGATTAGACACTTATCCAATTTATTGTTTTGAAGACTGATATCGTAATGCAGTGTTGGTTCTTGCTGTAAGTTACACCTTCAAATTGTGTCTGTGCTGCTTTATATGATTAGAATTGTAATTAGATGCCAGGCTAAGAGCTCTTTAAACATGTGTCCTTTATGTCACACAAAAGGGTTTTTGAAAAGAAGAAAAATAATCTAGGCACTGTTGGAACCTTTTCTGTATATTTTTAATGAAAGGCCTGTCACTTTATTTGCTTGAATAGTGTCATCAGATTAGTGCTGCTTTCTTAACTGTGTCTAATCTCATTTGACTCAAGCATCATAGAATGAAAAAATCAATCTAGCATAGATTTATTTTGAAATAAAGCTTTTTTTAGCGTATGTGTTTCATTAGCTGATAGGAATTAGCTGATGCTATTAGAAAGGAATGTGAACTAGCAAGTTGGATGCAACCTTATGAAATTATAGAGAAGTTTTGGTGCAGAAATCAGAAACTTTCAATCTGACTGTTTCCCTTTATGCTGGCATTTTTTAATTTAGCAGAGGTCAGCTAGAACAAAAATTTGTTTATGGATTTTCAGTAGTTCTTTCAATGCTATGATGTGTTTCTTCTAGCCAGTTTGTTTCACCTAGCTGTAAAATCAAAAAGATTAATATTTGCCTACATCTTGAGAACAACTGCAGGAAATCCTTAGAAAATCCTTTATATATCAATACATGAACGCAAGTGAAGTGAATTTTGTAGTGTTAGAGCAAGGACCTTCAGCCAGACCGAGTCAAGAATTTCTGTTTCCAAGGCTTCTCATTCTTGCTAAACATTTTTCTGGCATTATGTATGCATCTTCTGTGGTGTATTGTTTGCTGGAGAATGAATGAAGGCCCTCTGGCTCATTTATCCTATTATCCCACTTGGGATTTAGCTATGTTGTGGGAAATGAGAAAGTCCAGTGCTCTCACTTTCTGTTTTAATCATTAGGCTTGCTATAGCAATTCCCTCTTGAATTGTTTTTTCTCAACTATAGAACTTAGTGGTATTTTTAGAGAGTCTGCAAAAGTTGAATGGTTTTGACTAATAGCTAGCACATACTGTATGTTGTATAGTTGTGTTTTTGATGCTCTTCAGCAGCAGCAGTATGAGGAAAATGTGTATTTTTAGTAAATTTATTTCTCTTCCTCCATACTGTCTTCTTTTTCAGTTTGATTCTTTTTTTTTTTGTATTTTGCTTGTTAGCTGAAGTGAGAGCTATCATTTTATCATAACACCAATATAAAAGCCATAGTAGATTGAAAGGTTTAAAAGAAAAAAAAAAAAGAGAAGAAACAAGAACTTACTTTATATCTCGACAGATATAATTTAAGAATAGAAATATTTTTATCAAATATGAATGTTTTGATTTGCAAAGATGTATAAGATAATATCACATTTTTGGTCCAATCCTGAAAGGATGAGACATCTATTTATATTTATTATATTTATATGTAATTATGAAAAGCTTTTCTTTTTAAAATAATCTATTTTAATTAAAATAGACACGAGAGATAATACAGGAGTATTTTCACTAATATAATTGAACTGACACATAGATTGAATCTTTGTCTCAGTTAAAAGGCCAAATTTTGAAGTTACTTTGCAAGTCCACTGCTTTGTACATGTAATTTACTTAGAAGCTGCTGAAATAAAGGTAAAAATTTAATTAGATGCACATGGCTTGCTAAGAAAATAATATCAAATGTTTTTACAGGGTGCAGCATCACATGCACCTGGTTTAGACACAGGTTTTGTGAGAACAAAATAAATCTTTGTACCAATTTTCTTTCTTGAATTAATTATTCAAGAAATGCAAAGGCAAAATATGTTTGTAACACATTAATTTATGTTAATAGGGTAAACTGTAATAGTAACCTTAAAAAGTAGTTATTATTAAAATAAAAATGTTTTTATTTATTTTTTTATTTTTATTTTTTATCAAAGTTCCTTAATATAACTGAGATCCTACCAAGTGTACCAGCTGGCAGGGGCACCTCTGCACTGCACGCACATCACAGATGAGTAGCAGAGATAGTTGTCTCCATCTGAGAGCAGAGGTAAAGCACGTTAATTAAGTTAGCAATGAATAATTGGCAGAGAGCCTGATGCCCTCCTGTAAGGAGGGCCCTTGTTATTACATGGTCTGTAACATCATTCGTGGAGTAACTTCATCACTTCTCTAAAATGAAAACTGAATATCGCATTCCCGCAGCGAGCCCTTCAGTGCTAGTCTGTACCAGTATCTGTTTTTTCTCAGATGCAAAAGAGAAATACATGACTTGCTAATTTAAAAAATATTTAGATACTAAATAACAAAATGATTTTTAGAAATATTAATCTCTAGCCCATAATCCCTAATTTTCACTGGCATCTCCAACTGACACATTTCTTCAGAGTTAAGTATGTGATCCTTGAGAGCAAATATCCTCTATAATTTCTTCTTTAGAAAAACTGGTCTGATTGTTTTACTTTAATCTCTAAACAAATAATTTAAGATCTGTCTATGCATTCAGACTGTTCTGAACTTGCTGCTGCTTTATTGCATTTGGCAAAGGATCTTAAGCCATTTAGTTAAAGCAATCATAAGATGAAAGACTCCTCATTTTGGTAAACACTAAGTGGCAAAATTCATTAGAAGTTTTGTGGTGCGGTGGACAAAATATAACTGGGAAAAAGTGGCAGAAATCTGCATGGTTCGTTGAACATTTCAAAGCTTAAAAAATAGGATAATTTTATTCCACCACCAAACAAGGAATTAAAACATTTTAAATTGGTAAGTTATTTTGAAATCTACGATCTATTTGCCGGTCTGGACCTCAGAAAGTTGTATTTTTGCACTATATTCTCCTGATTTTCTTTTATACTGTCAGAACCGTTTGAAGTATTAACAATTTTAAAAGTTGCTTTTAACTTTCTGCCAAGACTTGATGAAATTAAGCAAATCAAAAAACCTACCCTTTAGTCACTTTGAAGAAGACATTATTTTACAATAATTTAGTCCAAAGACAGTGTATCTGCAGCTGTAATTCAAATGTGTTTTTTTTTTTTTAACAATGGAAAAATGTTTACTTAAAAAATAGAAACCTGTTATCTAACCAAATATTGACCTACTTTCAGAACAATTAACATATTTATGAAAACTTCCACAAGCAAAGCTGCACCATTACTAATGTAATGGGAGGGGTAGAGGGGGATTATAGTCATTCTTGTGTGTGTATATATATATATATATTTTTTTTTACCTGATCATGCTTTACTGGGTACTTTTAGTTTGTTTTTTGATCTGAGCTAGATTCCTGTTCTCAGAAGTTTCAATAACATTATAAAAGATCAGGATTATCAAAAATGTTTAGGAAGCTTCTCTCGCTACTTTGTCATGAAGTCTGGGAACCATCAATAATCTCTAACCCAGCTAGGAGGACTGGGAAGTGGAGCTCTGGGAGGGATTTGTCATGCAGGTAGGAGTGTCGTCACCCGGGTTCCTCTCTCCTTCTGGGTGCAACTCTCTTTGTGGACCTGTGCATAGCCTAACTTTTTCTGCAGAGTGGAAAAATTCCTTATAATTAAGTAGCTTAGGTGAATAGTTCTTTATATTGTAGCTTAATATAACTGTGAGACTTAACAACCTCCCAGAGCAACCTTTGAAATCCATTCACACTTTAGTACAGCAAGTACTATGTTTCTGACTGCTGCTCTTGTTTCATCAGTTCTATGTGTTAATGTCATCAGTTTTCAGATTAACACAGATACTAAAACCTGCAGGTTTTACAGTGTAGTTCCATCCTAATGGCAACTTGCTTACCATCATGTTCCTGTTGTAATGAATTTGTTGACTCTACAGTTTTGGAGGCTTATTAGAACACACATCTCCTTGAACAGGACCTCCAGGACAGGTGATGAGCAGAGCAAGGTTCTAGTTTCATTTTGTGGAACACTTTGGCTGAGATGCAAGTATGTGTTACTTTTGCATGCATATTTGTTATCCTGTTGTAAATTCTTAGAATTTCTGTGAATTAGGCACAGTAATGAAAGAAAATATATCAAAGGAGAGCTGTTGTTACTACAGTACAGTGTTAAAAAATAGCTCTTTCTGTCTTTTTTGCTCTTCTTAATGAGAATCTGTAAATCTTTAGATACCAGGGGAAAGGTTTGTTTGCCACTATTAGAGAGGTACAGAAGCACTGCAGTAGCTCCCTTTAATTCTTACTTGATACAGCATAAATTCTGTGATAGATATATGCAATAATTGCAAGATTATAGAAATGATACAATCAAAGGCAAAGTAGTGTAGCAGCTAGAAGCCTAACGTTTCACCTGGAATACGTTTGGTTTTGAACAATCTTAAATGCCTAATTTCTACCAGTTGCAGGTGTTTGATATTGCTGCAAACTTGGGCCTTGAGGGGCAATAAACCTTGTTTGGGATCAGGTGTGCCTAGAGTAGGCACAGTAGCCTAGCTTAGCCATTCATCCCTGTGTCTCCTGGACTGCATGAGTTGGGCTCTCCCCCTGCCTGTGCACTGCTCTTGCGTTACTGCTGCCAATACCGTGTAATCAGATAGGCAAAGCTGGGAGGTTTGGAGGTAGGTCTGTGGAACCTGATTTGAGGAATGTACAGAGGTCATCAGGTAAGGAAGGCCCAAAGGTGGTGACTGAGAGAAATCAATAGAATCAAACCTCAAGCTTGCATTTAAAGGTGGTTGTTAGCTTGAATGCAGTAATGCCATGGATCAAGGAGTAAGAAGGGGGCTGGAAAAAAAAAAAAAAAGGGGTCTTTTTGGTATCTGTAGAATGACGAATAAAACTTTTGTGCAGACAGACTGATAAAGCATGAATTTTACTGCCACAAAATGAATGAAAAATACTTTGAACAAATTTGAACGGGCACAGCAAGTTTAGACTGGCTCAGTGCTTTGTGTTACTCACCTGTGGTGATTTTTATCTGGCTGTAGGGAACCTGGCACTGCCCTTAACATATCTTCAAAGGGAAAGGAAACAGTGTTTGATTTACCAAACATGCCCTGTGTTCATGAAAGTACTTTTCCTAAGTAGTGAATTGAAGAAATTCTTGAGTTCAACACCAATGCTTTCTCCAAATAGGACTCAAATACCTGCTAACTATTTGATCTGAAGGTGTGAGAGAAAAATAAGCAATTACTTTTTGTTGACAGTCGTATTCTAGAGTACAGTAAGTAAAGGCTCTGACTGCCTTTCACAGGCTGAGATGGTTGAAGAGGTTACTGTCTGCATGGCCCAGTGTAGCTGAGCTCCCAGCAAAGCAGCTTCTGAACTGATGCAGTTTGTAGCCCAACTTTTAACATTGCTTAGAAACTCTGTTAATGTTAGCTGTCTTAAAGCAAGTTATCTGTTCTTGCGAGAAATAGCCTTAACTGCTGTAAACTCCTAAACTTCTGTTAATTTTGCCAATCTTTGCTAGGTAACCGGCCACTATAGTACTAAAGATTTTTGTTATTCATTGTTTTAGAAATAGTTTCTTTTATTTTTTCCTCACAAAACATAGTTACAATTTACTGAATTTTATAATGGAAAAAAATATTTCAAATTAATTTAGCTTACAATAAAAAGTTAAAAAATAAGGCTCTTAAAATTAAAAGACTATGACTTAGCATGAATATATTTTTCATGTTCTTTTTGATTGTATCATTAAGTATATTTTGTCATTAAGATTCCATTTGTCAGTTTTGTATGATTCAGTGCATAACTGGAACAGATGCAATCTATGTGAGTAATCAATATCAAATGTTTTAACAGGTGTCTTTTTCTCTTAATCCACTATTTAAATTAATATAAATAGTTTACATTATGGGTTGTACTTAAAATTGCAAAATAAAACTCAATACAGATGAATGTACAGGAGCTTAGGGGTACAGACCTGGCATGGCTTTGAAGCTTGGGGTACCAGGCTCCAGGTGAGGAGTGAGTGGGAGTGAGGAAAGGGAGGAAAAAGGGATGATAGGGAAGGGAGGAAAGAGTGATAGGGGTTGCTAATGAACGTGGTTCAGAGTCGTGGGACAGCTGAACAGTAAGAACGTGTGTGCGAGAGCGAGGGCAGCTTGTGACGTCGAGAGGCCTGGGACTGTTAGACTGAAAGAAGAAAGCATGCTCGGGTAAGAAGCTGAGACTTTTCAAAAAAAAATCGGCCAGGTTTACTCAAGCCACCTTTATCAGTGACTTAAGCTAAAATGATAAATTTAGCACTGGAGTATGTGAGGAGCGCTTGTATAATCCTCTTTCTTCTTTTCAGAGCAGTAACTTGCAACAGAGGGACATAATGTCTTAAAGCCAGCATTTGAAAAAAGTCTGTGTTGGTCCACTAGACACAACTCAGCGAATGCACGCATCTGCTTTCCTTTGTTACCTGCAGGGCTGTCAGTTTGATTTTTTTATCACAAGTCTAATGTGACATAGCACCCAGTTCCTAGAGTTAATCAATCATGTGAAAATCCCAGTCTCTTAAAAAAAAATTGTGTTATCTATAGAGAGCAACTTAAAAGACCTAAATTTAATTTGAATTTAAAAAATTCAATACCGAAAGACAAATAAGAACACGTTTATTGTTATTAAATAAAAGGTTGCAGGGCCTGATCCATGACTTTTGTGTGTGTAAAATGAAATATTGAATATGAGCTGTCTTACTAAAAATGTCCAGGATGTTAAAGAACATGGGAGGTGTGATACTGCAAGCCTAGTTTTGCCTTCCCTTACTGCAGGCTAGAAGAGATGGAGCAGAACTTATTCTGCAAGAAAGTTCAGGAGCCTATTGCAGTAGTTACTAACGAGCATCCTGAGAAAGTCTCTTTAACTGTTTGAACTGTCTTGGATCTGCACATTTAAAAAATTCACACAACTTTGCTTGCTTCCCCTTTTCCCAAGGTGAGGACCATTTCACATACCTAGTTTAGTGTCTGGCCATGCAAGCAGTAGAACTGGAACAGTGGAGATTAGTGCCATCAAGGCTGATAGAGATGAAGAAAGGTAAGAACAATGACGACAACAACAACAAAAACAGTAACAGCTATAAATTTTCTCTTGAGCCTCTTTCCCCACAGAGCAAAGCATGCCAACTTTAACCAGATTTCTTACTCTATGGCATATGCACTTACAGTCTGTTGCTGTTAGGTGCATAATAGGCCCTGGCTGTGCTTCAAGCTGTGGGAAAGCCGTACAGTTTTTCCAACAGTGCCTCTTGGCTCCAGCTCAGCATTGCACTAACACTTGTGCTGCTTCTAGTTGGCTTCAGCTGCAGGCTGAGTGAATTTCCATCTGTTTACAAAAGACTGCGTTGATATACTGAAGTGGAAAGGACTTGCTGGACTGTAGTGATCAATGTCTCCTAGTGAAGTGATTTGTTATTTTAGTTCTTTTTATTTTCCTACACAGAATCTGCATCACAAAAATACTGGTACAATTAAACTCAGTCTTCAAGGTGTCCGCTAAGGCATATACTGAACAGATTTGGAGATTTGTACTAGTCTGTTCAGGTGAGCTGCTATATTCACTAATACTGCATTTCCAGCATCCTGGAAGTTGCATTTATCTCATTTAAATCGGTTACGGGGGTAGAAAAGAATGCAGATGTAGTCAGCACCAGCAAAAGCTTTACATTTACCTAGGAAAGCCGTGTTCCGAAGAATTTTACTGTATCGGATTTGCTTCCACTAGGAGGAGTTGTCATCGTAGGCTTATGCTGTACGAATGCCAGACTTGTTGCGCTTGAGTTATGTAGCTCATTTGATCAAAATGTAATTATTTAGTTACATTGTGAAATATCTGTAAAATTCACCTATAGCTGACTGTCTTGTGGAACTTATCGCTGAATTGTATCAAAATAAATACAAAGGGGAATTTACAGTGTGTGTTATCTGAAACGCAAACTGATGTTTGCCATTTGCACATAGGGCAAAAATGTAATGTATTTCCTAGAGATTACCATTTCATGTTTGCATAGGATATTGTTTACCTGAGAATTGGCGACTTCTAAAGTCTACTTTAATGATTGGTCTTAGGAGGAAAACTTGAAATGAAATAACCAGCATGTCAAGAAAGCAAAAGAAAGGCAAGATGGGGGTAAAATTTAGATCTGATATACACAGTCCTATGATTTGTTGCTCTTATTAGGGTGTAAATAGTGCTTATGACTTAAATTTTTTTTTTTTTTTTTTTTTTTTTTTTTAGAAATTCTAATGAGACATGACTTCATTCATATGTTAAATTGAGTATAACATAGCTGTGGTCCAGCTTTAAGTGCTTCTTTTGATCTGTTTGCCACCCAACTATTGCAGAACTGTGGTAAGCATTGTGGTGTACAGTTTTACTTTGTTTCTTATGACATTTGCCAGTTAACATCTCTTTTCATCAAATAACAATATATCATAGGAAAATGTGTATTATAAGTTTTTTGTTTGTTTTTGGAAATAGGGTGTTTGTAGAGGCTTCTGTGGCAGAAGGAGACAGCTCTGAATCAAATCTGAACTTTCATTAAGAGAAACTACTTGAGACAATTCAGCTTACGTTTGAAAGACTTTGGACTCTTCTAGACCAAAGAAAACAAATGCTTAAGCCTGTCAGATGTCACAAACCAGAACTGAAATCATCAATGCTGTTTTCGCTTATCTAAAAGGACCTTTTGCCCTGAAACAAACAGCCCCAGTGACTTAGAGACGCCGAGCTATGCTCCTCAGCGGCCTTTCCTCTCCTGCAGTTACTGTTTCCACAACACAGTTGGCAGAAGTACCAAAGTCTGAGCCTTGTTTGCTTTATTTCATCGTCCAGGATGTATTAAAAGAGGGAATGTTTATATGCAGACTGTGATGTGGAATGGAGGAGGAATCTGTAAACTGCAGCAGATGAGTCTGAGAGGAGCAGTAGCTCAGTTTTAGTATCCCGAGTCGCACCTTTACTGTGTGGCCACTTCCACATCACTGGAGGCCTTCTGCCAGCACTGACTTTTGTGTGGGCTGTGCTGAGAGGGAAATCATAGACCTGATCTGTCTGAAAAGGACAACTCTTTGGTTTTTCTTTGCCAGATCAAGTCCTTCACTGTGTCCACGTAAATGCTAGTGCTGGCACACCAAAGAAATCAGTGCAGGGGAGAAAAGCACCTGGGCTGGGGGCTAGGAATAGAGCTGGCTGTAGCAGAGCTACTGTCAAATCTCCAGCCAGCAATGAAAGCAACTGCTGGCAGCTTTAGTCAAGTTCAGCACAGAAAGCCAAAACATTCCTTTGGAATCAAAATGCATTATTTGTCAGTTCTCTTTTCTTTCTTACAACTTCTATATACGTTTGGAAAGTTGTGAAAGATAGAGCTGAAAAAAAAGTTCTTTAGTACTTTGCTGGGACAGCAGTAGCTTGAACTGAACCATAGCAGTATCTTTGATATGACCAAGTTTATATATAATGTACCAAATTCCAATTGTCAGAGTATAAGAGGATACACAGAGGACAAAACTGTAGAGGTAGCAGTTTTATCAGTCATAGTTTCCCATTCTCTTCAACCACAGTCTTGGCCCCAAAAGTGCTTTCTCTGGACTGTGTAGTGCACTGTGCCAATAATTGTTTGATCAATGTCTGACATTTTGCTTCTGGTGACAGGTTGCTTTTCAGGTATTTCTGCTGCTTCTGTCTCTTGCCCTGCATGCCCTTTATTTTTTGCTAACAAAAAAGGTGGATCTTAGAAACATAGAATGCTTAAGGTTGGAAAGGACCTCTAGAGGTCATCTAGTCCAACCCCCCTGCACATGCAGGGCTACCTAGAGCACAGGGCACGGGACCTCATCCAAGCGGGTTTTGAAGATTTCCAGAGAAGGAGACTCCACAACCTCGCTGGGCAGCCTGTGCCAGTGCTCTGTCACACTCAATGTCAAGAATTTTTTCCTTAAGTTCCTGTGGAACTTTTGGTGCTTAAGTCTGTGGCCATTTCCTCTAGTTCTGTCAGTGGCCACCGCTGAAAAGAGGCCAGCCCCATCCTCCTCACTGCCTCCCTTGAGGTACTTATAGACTTATAGATCAGGTCCCCTCTCAGCCTTCTCTTCTCCAGGCTGAACAGGCCCAGCTCCCTCAGCCTCTTCTCATAGGGCAGATGTTCCAGGTCCCTGATCATCCTTGTGGCCCTGCGCTGGACTCTCTCTAGCAGCTCCACATCCCTCTTGTACTGTGGGGCCCAGAACTGGACACAGTGCTCCAGATGTGGCCTTACCAGGGCCCACAGTAGAGGGGCAGGATCGTCTTCCTCGACCTGCTGGAGACGCTCCTCTTAATGCACCCCAGGATGCCATTGGCCTTCTTGGCCACGAGGGCATCCTGCTGCCTCATGGTCAACCTGTCGTCCACCATGATGCCCAGGTCCTTCTCTGTGCTGGTGTCTGGGGTTATTCCTCCCCAGGTGCAGGACCTTGCACTTGGCCTTGTTGAATTTCATGAGGTTTCTCACCACTCAGTTGTCCAGTCCATCCAGTCTTTCTGGATGGCAGCGCAGCCCTCTGGGGTGTCAGCTACTCCTCCCAGTTTGGTATCAGCAGAGAGAGAGCACTCTGTGCCTTCATCCAGGTCATTGATGAATAAATTGAACAGAATTGGACCAAGGATTGACCCCTGGGGGACACCACTGACCACAGGCCTCCAACTAGACTCCCCACCGCTGATCACCACCCTCTGAGCTCTGACATCCAGTCAATTCCCAATCCACCTCACTGTCCACTCATCTATCCCACACCTCGAGAGCTTGTCCAGGAGGATGTTGTGAGGGATGGTGTCAAAAGCCTTGGTGAAGTCAAGATAGATGACGTCCACTATTCTCCCCTCATCTATCCAGCTGGTCATCCCATCATAGAAGGCTATCAGGTTAGTCAAGCATGATTTCCCCTTGGTGAATCGATGCTGACTAGTCCTGAGCATCTTCTTGTCCTCCATGTGTCTGGAGACAATGGCCAGTATGAGCTGTTCCATCACTTTTCCAGGGACAGAGGTGAGGCTCACTGGCCTGTAGTTGCTCCTTGCCTTTTTTGAAGACTAGTGTGACATTGGCCGCCTTCTAATCCTCCGGCACCTCCCCTGTTCTCCAGGATCTTTCGAAGATGATGGAGACTGGCTTAGCTACGACATCCGCCAGCTCATGCAGCACTCTGGGGTGCATCCCATCAGGGCTCATGGATTTGTGGGTATCGAGTTTCCTTAGGTGCTCTCTGACCCAATCCTCCTCTACCCAGGGCAAGTCTTCCTTTCTTCTGGCTTCTTCTCTTGTCCCTAGTGCCTGGGACTGAAGGGCTGCCCTTGGTAAACACCGAAGCAAAGAAGGCATTCAGCAACTCTGCTTTTTCTATGTTATTTGTAACCAGGGTGCCCATCCCATTCACCAGCGGACCCACATTTCCCTGGTCTTCCTTTTGCTGTTTATATATTTGAAGAAGTTTTTCTTGTTATTTTTAATATCCCTTTCCAGATCGCATTCCAAACGCGCCTTAGGTTTCCCATCTCTACATTTCCTGACTACACTCCTGTATTTTTCCCAGGGGGCCTGTCCTTTTTTCCATATTCAGTATACCGCCTTCTTCTGCTTGAGCATTGCCACAAGCTCCTTGCTNTCCAGATCGCATTCCAAACGCGCCTTAGGTTTCCCATCTCTACATTTCCTGACTACACTCCTGTATTTTTCCCA
>VWPW01022477.1:0-61292 GCA_013389825.1 Crypturellus undulatus
GTTCTAAGTATTTTTTATTGTATAGTCCTCACCAGCAGGTTAACCCTCCCTCTACACGCACCTACCCTACAAGATGTTCGTTTATACCCGTTGCCTCTTTGCTAATAAGCTTTGAAAAGCAAGTTCGTTAACGTGCTGATTGCCAGCCTGTGCTTTAATGAGCCTTTCTCAATGCTTCCTATCTTATCTGCAGCGTGATAAGTACAAAACGTTCCTGTGACATTGCTATAAATCACATTTTATTGATGCAGCCCAATCCCAAATGGCTGCTGCAGTTTGAGGGTGTCTGTTTGCTCTGGAGAGGTAGCAGGGGGTAAATACAGGTTTTATTGTACAGGGGGACATGCGATTGTGTGGGGAAATATCAATATTATATAGAGTTCTGTAGATGTGCAAGGTTATTGCTATTTGAGTGCTAACTTTATATGAAATGATCTTTAGGAATTTTTTTTATTCCATTCTCTCAGGACCACATATGAAAATGACTGGGTTTCCTTTGCAAGAGGTGAATCATCCATCGCCTGCTGCATCAGGGACTGTTTCAAATAACTCTTTCCTGTAGCTGTGATAGAGAGCCAGGGTGTTCGTCCACCGATGGTGAGAAAATTACCTGCAACTTTGAACTTGCCCGGATGGGTGTTGCTTAGTGATGGTTTCTAGCTGCTGAAAATCCTGTCCCTATATGTTATTTAGTTTGTATTAGCCACAAATCATTATCTGAGTTATATTAGGAAGGGAAAGTTAACTGAAGACACCCCATAATCTGCATTTTTGAAGCCTGCAGGCCCTCGTGTGGGTATTTTCCCTGGAAAAGCTCATCCTTTCTGATGTCTTCCCCTCCAAGCCTCCCCCTCACCGGGGTGTTTTGAAGGGTCCTGCCTCTCCCTTTCCCCAATCCCTCCAAAACTGGGAGTCTTTTCCGTAAATAAATAAATACAGAACCCCCTGGAGCAGGGAGCGTGTGTGAGACCCTGTTCTTCCTCCCTGGGCTGAAGTTAAAAATTATTCAATGCAGAATTCCTGGCCTGGGAAGCAGGGGCTCTGCACTGTACCAGGCAAAGATGTTCACCAGCATTCTGCTGCTCCGCCAAGGCTGAGATAACAGACCCTGCCGAGCCCGGCGGGGAATAAATCTGCTGTTGCGAGCGTCTGCGGGGTGCTCATCTCCCACCTTGTTTTTCCTTTGCTTAATAAGGTATTTGCCCTGACTTTTAATGAAAACAAGGCCAAATGCAGCTGCATGTTGTTGTTTTTTATTATTTTTTCATGAGTTAATGGCAAGAATAACTGGAGAGAACAAGTAAGTGTTGGGTTTATTTGGGTTTTTTTATTTTTGAGCCTCCCTTAGGCTCTGTTGTAACTGCTTTGCAATGTGCGGAGGGAGTTTCGGAAATAGTTTAGGAAAAAGGTAGAAATTTCNTAAGCCTCTCTTAGGCTCTGTTGTAACTGTGCTTTGCAATGTGCGGAGGGAGTTTCGGAAATAGTTTAGGAAAAAGGTAGAAATTTCTGAATTTTTGAGATGCTTAAGTGAAATAAGGCTGAATGGCAGCAATTCTGCTGTCCCAAATGGCTTTCCTGAGGCTGTCATGAGTAGTAGAAATGTGATTCTGGTCACCAGGCTTTGTGTGCTATGAGTTCTGGCTGCAAGTTGATTTCCAGCTTTCCGATCATTCCTGAAATGGCTCAGACTGATGTGGGTGCTGGAAAAGCAGGAGGGATAATACAGTGTAAGGAAAAGACAAAACAGTTTCTAATATTTTTCTCTGTAGAGATGAATATTGATGGCAGCCACATCTTGGGTGTTTACTTTGCAATGTGAACTTCTTTTGCTGGGTTTTTACCCTAATCTTCAGCCTTGTTCAGAGGGATCCTTCAGGTGTTCGAGTGTTAGCAGCTATATGGGGAGATCTCCATTGCCGTATAGTTTTTGTGGAAAGAAATATATAACAACTCTCTGGAGAAAAAGAATTTAGAATCTGTGTTCTTCCTGATAAGCAGACAGTTTAAAAAAGTGCAGGGTTGCAGTTGTTAGCCAGATGCAAATAACTGCATAACTAATTTTCAATAATTTGAAAATTAGAGGTATAAAAATGATGTGCTGTTGCCTCCAATTGAACTGGGGGGTAATAATGAAAGCAATATTTGCAAAATTCTTTCCCTGCGATGAGGAATTTTGTGCTAGAATTCAGGATTTCAGGAGCTTTGTCAGTGTTCCTTAATCCTCCTGGGGAGGAAGAATGGCATGGTACAAATGAGAATTGCTTTTTCTGACCAATAAATGAAATAGGGTGATTCCTGTTGACCAGTGGCATCGTGTCTTGGGATACAAAGTGCCCTTGATGTGACAAGTGCCCCTGGAAGGTCTCATGTTCTTGCTGCTTAGGACAGCAGTGGCAGCTTCTTCTCTCCATTAAGAACCCAGCAGAGCAGCAGCGAGNCTTTGTCAGCGTTCCTGATCCGTAACCCTCCTGGGGAGGAAGAATGGCATGTTACAAATAAGAATTTTTTTCTGACCAATAAATGAAATAGGGTGATTCCTGTTGACCAGTGGCATCGTGTCTTGGGATACAAAGTGCCCTTGATGTGACAAGTGCCCCTGGAAGGTCTCATGTTCTTGCTGCTTAGGACAGCAGTGGCAGCTTCTTCTCTCCATTAAGAACCCAGCAGAGCAGCAGCGAGTGCAATGATGGCATCAAAGGGAAACGCTTCCAAATTTAAGGTAACTAAAGCGTTTTTTGAGGCTGTTTGGGGCCATCATAGCAGACCTGGTGCCGAGGAGGGACCTCCTCATGGCCATGTCAAAAAAGCCTCCTGATTCAAGAGCCACCAGCTGTGGTCGTTGACAAGCAATGGAGAGACTTGATGTGCTGAGTGACATCCAAGCCACCCCTTTGGTGTCCAGGTATAGTAAGAAGCCAGTGCTGCTCCTCCTTCAGGGGTTAATAAAACTACAGGAGGAAAACGCCTTAAAAACCCCAGCGTTGGCTCTGCCAGACATTCCTCCAGCCTGGCTGATAACTCGGGTGTTCCTCGGTGGGCAGCTGATAGCAACGTGCCCGTGGGCAAGGCTGCAGCGAGCGCCCAAGCTCCCTCCAACCGAGTCCCTTTTGCAAAGCAAACCCACGTTTCTCCTTGGAGCGCTTGCAGTCTCCAGAGGTATTTTGCTTTTTTGGGGACTGATTATGAAAATTCAGCTTGGAATGGGCTTTTGTTTAGGCGAGAGGCTTGCATCTGTGTACCTGCACCCAGCTGAATATTTGCAACGTGGCTTCTTGGCTGCTTGCAAAGGGAGATTTGCTGGAATTTGCGGCGTGCATCGGCAGCTGGTTGGGTCTGGAACTCCCTTTTCCTGCAACCACAGGCCTCGTATTCTGTGTTTTGTAGCTACTGGTCTAGGCTTCAAGCAACTCCATACCACAAGAGTGGGTAACTATCAATGGAATAGTTCAGTGCCTCCTCATTTTGAAGTTATTTGAATTAAATGCATGTTTTGATTTCATAGCACTCCTAATTCTGGCTCTGCTGCAGGAGAAGCAGAGCTGGGGAGGGAGAAGAGGGTCTACGATGAATTCCCGCTTGGATCTCTGCAGATCCATGCCAGGGATGTGCAATACGGAGCTTGGCACGTCAGCTCACGTGGTTTCTCCTTCCCTAATGCAAAAAAACTGCCCTGTCATCCCGAGGTTACGGGTTCTCTTGCATCATCCTGGTAGGACCAGCCCTTTGGTAGGTTACGGTGACTCATGCAAGTCGTATAGTGTTTGCATTTGGGAAACTGGGAGGACAGAGCCTCTAACGGAGGCTTTTCCCCACGTTAATGCTTGTCCCTCGGTTTGGACCTGGCAGCAGCACAGGGTTTGGGTGAGGATTGCATCATTTAACCAGTCCTTCTGCCGTCCGCCTTTGGGATGGCTCTTTGCTGCGAGGGCTCAAATCTCACGAGCAAAAATAATCACCTGGTTGTTGCAAGGTCTGATGGTGCCGCATGGACCCCACACGGTTCCTGTGTCTCCTCTTGGTCTGTTTGGCATTAAGAGTCACAAAATCAGGAGCGCGTATTGCAAACACCTCGCTGATGCCTTGCTGGGGCGCTCCGAGTTGTCCTTTCCTAGCGGCTAATGGAAATCTGGCCTGGAAAAACCTCTGGGTTGGATTCCCTTCAGTCCCAACCCGCTCCTGGCTGCGTTTCTACCCTCCCTGCTTTATTCCTGGCCCGGGGCAGGGTGAAGCTCGAGTCCTGCAGCAAAATCCCGCTCAGATAAGAGCAATGAGTAAAAGCGGAGGTGATGCCTGCTGGCTGGGACTGCCGATCCTCCCTGCTCTCCCCAATCCACCCGCTGGGCATTTTGCTCAGCCCTGGGCATCCCTGAGGAAGGGAATTTAGGGAAAACCCGGATTCCTGCAACTTCCAGCCCACCAGGTTGCCTCCCATAAGAGGTCTCCCCTCTCCCAAAGCCCACGAGCCCCATGGAAGCTGCCCAGGGTAAGTTCCAAACCTCTCCTGCATCACCAAACTTGAACATTAAACCATATTAACCCAGATAAATTGCAATTGGAGCGATCTAATCAACTAATAAGGGGCTATCCTGTTAACTTTTGGTCTGGAGTAGCTTTTGCTTGTTGTATTTTCAAACTTTTTTCTTGTGGCTTTGGGAAGAACAACTTGGAATTTGTTATTTGTTTTTGAAATTGAGGTTTTAAAGACGCTTCCTCCTGAGCTGTAGCTTTGGGAAGCCTCTGAACTCTGCGCTGGCTTTGCTGTAATGGGCATCCTGCCTCTGTAGCTCATTAGAGCGAGTTTCGGGGTATTTTTGGCTCTTGAGGGGAAAAAAAGGTCCTGTTCTGGCCCTNACCTCTGAACTCCACGCTGGCTTTGCTGTAATGGGCAACCTGCCTCTGTAGCTCATCAGAGCGAGTTTTGGGGTATTTTTGGCTCTTGAGGGGGAAAAAAAGGTCCTGTTCTGGCCCTTTAACCTTGGGATGATCTCAGCATTCACCAAACTCAGTGCAGAATTAAGTGCATGATGCAAAATGCCCAGGGAGCTAAAAACGTCTTGAAATGACATGTGCAGCATCTCCCTTTCCATTAAATGATAGTTCACGAGTTTTAGACTGTACCCCTAACTGTGCTGATAAACAGGAAGAAGAAAAATGAAGGATAACTTCATATTATTCCTTATCTTTTTAAAATCTCGGCTACTGGGAAACACGCTTGAAATCTTCTCCTTTTTGCCGTTGCAGGCGGTTGCTAGTTTTCTTGAAAGATTAGCTATAAAGATAGCATTGTGTTTAACCTGCTTGCCCTGATTAGCAAGGAATGCTAATTAATAAAGTGCAAAAAAAGCAACATAAATCTAGTTCAAAAATTATGATAATGCAGCTTTTCAATTGGCAGCTTTGATTTTTATTACCATTATAGTTCCCTAGGTTTCTTTCACTATTCTACCTCATTAGGAATATATTGGATTTTTCCAGGTAGTTGTTTTGCTTTGGATATAAATGTTAATAGCCTTAGTGTGTTGGGCTTAAAGGATGAGTAAATGGTGTCAGAATTAATCATGGGCCAAATATTTTCACTCTTGTGGTATCGCTCATGCAAAGGATGCTATAGCCAGCTCCAGGGTGAATGTTTGGATCAGTTAGCTGGGAAACCTCTATGGAATATAAAAGGCAAAGGAAAAGCACAGTGGGGAAATCTAAAGGGTCTAATCTCTGCCTAAGCTTTGTCATCCTGTGCTGGAGCTGGGGACATTTGGTCCCAAATGAAGCCTTCAAACAAGGGTGAGGTTTTATCCCGTTCTTAGTGAATAGGATCTCCAGACAAATCTGGTTTAAAACACTCCATTTTCCATTTCCATCTCTCTGCCTATTCAGCATTGCTCTGATCCGCAATATAGAAATGTAACATCCAGTTGTGTAGACATCATTTTACCTGGGTTCTTCCATAAAACGTATCTGCTAATGGGTCTCCCTGGGTCTTAATTAAGCTCGGACTGTTCCTACCCTTCCAGCTGAACTTCCAGCACTTCTCGGATCCTGGTCCATACACCTTGGATGTGCTTGTAATGCCCAGTCCATGGTCTCCCATGGCCCATCACCTTCCTGGCAAGTGAATGTAACTCTAAAATGCAGGAAAAAGAAAAGAAAATATCCCGTGTATCCCATGCAAAGGGCCAAAATTTGCTATGTTGGTTCCAGAAAGGCAGCAGAAAGGCAGTGGGAGGTTGGAGTGTGAATCCCCAGTCAAGCAAGGGCAGGAGCCCTGTGCAGACGGGTAAATCACTCGGGTGATTCATCTACCCCGTTCCTGTTAACTCATTAGTTTATATAACAGGGTACCCTGAATCACAAGCAAACTGGTTCAAATAGCCGGGGTCAGATTGCAGTTGCTTTAGCCTCTGTTTGCAAAAAAAAAAATCCATATCCTGGTATTATTCCAACAGGCTACAAACAAGCCTACCCTTTCTCTCTTACTATTTATCTAAGGGAGCAAACTCTATGCTATTAGGATAATAAATGCAGTCAGTAGAGACGTGAGCAGTGTAGATCACTGGTAATTGTAGGAGAAACACTTCAAAGAGGCTGAAATAGCAAAGTGAGGGGTTGAAATAGCAGCGAGGGGCACTCTAGGTCTTTTCTTTTTTTTTTTTTTTTCTTCCCTTTTTTTCAGCTCAATGCAAATGGCCAGTGGATCCTGTTCCAAAGCCTGGTTCAGTTCCTGAACAGCCCCTGATTAAACAGGAAAAACCTGTGAGTTGTTGGCTTGGAATCCTGGACCGGGGACAGGGTGCACTCGGGTGCCGCGTGCGCTTCGGGGCTGCGTTGGGATTTTTTAAAGCCTCGGAGGAAAGGGAAGAAACATCGAGGTCTCCCTAGAAGAGGGGGAAAGATCTAATCTGTTTCCACCCTGCATTCCTGGCGTTCCTTCCAGTCTGCTACTATAAAAGCCCTGAGTCCCACCTACAACATGAGTTTAGTGGAGCTACAGCAAAGCTGAACTCTCTATAAAGGCAGATTTTCCATANCGTCTGCTACTATAAAAGCCCCGAGTCCCACCTCCAACATGAGTTTAGTGGAGCTACAACTCTCTATAAAGGCAGATTTTCCATAATATGCATAGGGATCCTGTCTGTGTAGACCACAGCGCATCTAAATTGTGATATTTTTTAGTGCTCTGAAGAGACTATTTGTTCCTCGTGTGCGAATACCCACCTTATTTCAAACGTACTTCTTTCCCTGTTAGACATTAGAGCAGTGTCCTGGTATGGGAATGCCCTTTTTGGAGTATCAGGCTCCTTTTTTTTTCTGTTTGAACATGATGACTCAAACTTGGTGCAAATCCAAGGCAAATAGAAGGTGCAGGCAGCAACAGCCGGTTAACCCCTGCGTTTCTGTGAGCGCAGGTATTGAAACAGGGACTGCCCCACTGTGTTCCCTTTTTCCAATGTCTTTTTCCATGTCCAGTGTTCCTGACCGCACAGATCCCAATTGCAAATCTGTTGCAAATCTTTAAACCTCTGCAGCATTTAACTCTTTCCTTTGTAAGTCAATAATACATGACTTTCTTGAACTCCCAGAGATTCCCATTTCCCTTCAAGAAAAGGCTGGAAGTCTCTCCCTTTTTCATTCCCTTTCCTGTGGGGATATTTTTTCCAGCTTCACTTTGACAAGTCACTGAAGAAATCAGTGATTCTAATCATTACCATTGGTAATACGGGTGCATTTTCATAGCTAAACACCAATATCCTGCCAGGTGTCTCAGAAACAAAGCGAGTGCATGGAGGAGATGCCAGCAGCACACGAGCAGCTCCCATCAGAGCTCATCTAGGCCCAGAAATCAGCATTTCATAACCAAAAAAGGGGCTTGAATAGTTTGAATTGCCTTCTGTGATTTACTGCAGCGCTGATTTTATTTGCAAATGAAGGCAGGAGCACAGAAATATTTGTTTTAATATTCAAATCGTTATGGAAAATAGAATGCCTCAAGGTGTTTAAAAAAAATCCAAAAGGGGGGGAAAAAAAGGAAAAACCCTCTTGAATTCTTTGCAGCTCGATTGTCTTCTATGTTCTAGAGGTTGATGAGTGGTCCATGCAGCCCAGGACTGCTGTGCCTATAGCATCCCTATAGCACAGTGAGTATAGGAGGGGGAAAGAGGCTGCAGACGGATGCTCCCAGCTAATGAGTTATAGAGGCAATAAGGGATGAAGTAACCAGACTTGCAGCTGATGATAAATGCAGTTTTCCAGAAAACCTGTTTATTAGTTAATCTGAGAAAAGGGATGCTCCCCAAAGCCCTCTGAACTCAAACTCCTTTGTAGTTCTCTTTTTTTTTTTGAAGACGAGGCCAAGATTTTTTGTAGGTGATTCACGGTATTGTCACCCGATACTTCAGACTTTTGCTGGAGAATTAACTATTAGCCACCTCTCCCTCCCTGCTGCCAGTTTAAGATTAGGCCTGGTTCTTTTCCAGCCTGTGTAAGTCAATGTTCTTGCACAGACTAAAATAAATTCTTCTAAGGAGAAGGGGAAGGTGGCAGTTTAGCAGCCCAATATTTGATGCAGATCTAGGCAGGGCACAGACAGTTGTCTTTAGCCATTTTCTATGCTGAAATGGTGTATTTAAATGTATTTTCTATCGCTACCAAAGGGACACTTCCCAATATCACGGTGCCCAAGTGCTAGGACTTGATTTACTCCAAGCCATTGGAGTGAAATCTCTGGATTTCTGAATGACTAGATGTGTTAGTACCATCCTGTGCATTTCCCACAGGTTGCAGAGGACTTTTCGGTGTCATTTTGGTGCTTGAGAAAGACCTGCTCAGTAATTCGGTGCTCCTATATATTCTCTCCTATATCTCTCTCCAGAATCCTGCACAGTCACTAGATGCAATTCCTTTCTTGCTGAACACAGAGGCATAAGCAGGACTCGAGCAGCTTGCAGGGCATTCCCCAATTTATAATATAGGTATTTCAATGTGTAACAGCATCCTCATCTCATTTATACCCCTATAAAACATAAAATAGAAAAAAAGTGTGCCATACAGAGCTCAAAATGAAGGTTGAAGACAAGTGCACGTTCCTGAAGGAGGTGAAAATGCCTATTTATTTCAGACAAAAATGCTTAAGTGGATTTTCCCAAGGCTAGTTCTGCAGAAACAATTGGATAATGTAAAATCCTATAATCCTGTGCTCAAATACCACCTAACTTCTACAGCCTTCTTTTTATTTCATCATTTACATCCCCTGGCTTCCATTTGTCATTTGTTTTGCTGCTTCTGCTTCCCCAAAGGTGCCTCATCTCAAAGGAATGAGATGTTTGGAGCCAGCGCCTGGAGGCCCCATGTTAATTTGTTTTACGGTCCTTCTCCCCGAGCTCTTTCCTCCTATTTTTTTGCAAAAGAGAAATTCCTTTTTCATCTCGAGTAGCTGCTCGAAACGGCGAGTTGAAAGTGTCACAATCCATCACGTTCATCTTCCTGTCTAATTTCCAAGGGGTCCAAGCGACTTGGAAACTCGAGTCCAATTTGCAGAGCTGATCAAAGCTCCTCTGCCAGGTTTGAAGCCCTTTCGGAGCCACATCCACTGATTTGAAGGGCTGCTGTGTTGCTAAACACTCACCTTAATGATTTCAAGCCTTAGGGCAGCTGTCCTCAAAGGTATGTAGCTTCCTAGCATCCACTACAATCCCGCATGCTCCGAAAAAAGGATTTAGGAGGTCTAGGATGTGATTATCATCTAATGCTCTGGTCTAAATTTGATGATGAATCTTTCCCCACCCCACAGATCTAAGGTTAAACCATGTAAATCTTTGGGCAGACACTGAGCATCTCTCTTTGCCTTCGCTCTTCCCTCTTCTCCTAATCCCCAATGCTATTTAGGAATCGGATCTTGCGGTACACGGATAGATACTACCCATAAATTCTTATTTCAGTTACTGACTTGAATGGTCTTCTCTGCCCCTTGCACATGGACTTGAACAGCTCAGGCAAACCCTGGTNAATCTTTGGACAGAAACTGAGCATCTCTTTGCCGTCACTCTTCCCTTTTCTAATCCCCAACTTTATTTAGGAAGGACTTGGATTTGCGAGATGGATTCTCTCCTTTAAATTCTTATTTCAATTACTGACTTGAATGGTCTTCTCTGCCCCTTGCACATGGACTTGAACAGCTCAGGCAAACCCTGGTCCTCGAACACTTCAAAAACCCCATTACGGAATTATTTTCTCCCAAACCTACCTCTATATACACAAAACTAGGGGACAAGGGCTGCTTTCTCAGTCCAATGCAGTGAGTCTCCTGGAGCACTTTTATAAACAGTTTTCTTAAGACTTGAGAAATGTGTTTTCTACCTTCCCATTACAGATTTGAGGTCCAAGTTCACAGCGGGCAACGATTCCCATTATAATGCAGTATAGGAACACAGTTAAAATGACAGTGAACTAAGCAATGGGGATTCCAATGACTTCAGGCTCTGACGTAAATCACTGCGATAAGAAAAATCTGCTTTTGTTCAGCTGGGTGGCAAAAAGCTGCTTTTCCCTGCAGCATTTGCTATTATATTGCAATATTGATATTTTATTGCATTGTTTGTCATTATAACAAGCCGCTGTTCTTTGTCTCTTGGCTTGCAATTTTAAAATCTCCGTGTCCAATTAGCTCCGTGGGCAGCTTTCGAAAGGAAATAAGATGGGAGGAGAAAGAGAGCTGGATCGAATGCCGCAAGCTCGATGAAGCCGGCCAAGGTTATCTGGGTAGGTTGAGTGTGATAGTGACTCACGCGGGAGCTTCCTGCCTGGAACACCCAATTCCCACTCACTGCTCTGGCACAGGGTGTCTCAGGCTGAGCCCGGCTCAACTTTTTGGGCTGGGAACAAGTTTCAGTGCCCCCTCCGTAGGGGCGATCTTGGAGGATGCCAATGGAGAAAGGATGTGTCCCAACGGGCTCTGCCTAATGACGGAGCCGCCTTTTAGAGACAGAGTGTTTTGCCGAAAGTAAAGAAATATCCCAGGTAATCCAGAGCAAAGGAGAGCTCTGGATGGTCCTTCCCAATGCAGAGTCTATCTTACCCCAAATACCCAAACTCTGTCCTTTGGTATCCGTATCCCAGCCTTCCCAACCATGACATCATATTTTTTGCATGATCATCTCACCGAAAATTGAATGATTTTTTTTTTAAGGACTTAAGGAATGAGTTGTATGAATGTCACAAAATGTTAGTTTTCATAAATTTCTAGAAATACAAAATCATTTTTTATTTTCTTCAGAAACTGAAGTGGCCCTGAGCCTACTGACCCCAAACTCATGGCTTCGACGAATCACATGAAGCCCTTTTAGAAGTTATTGGGATAAATAGTGACTTTATCTTATTTTAAACAGCAAAATCAAAACCATTTTCCTTCTAGAGTTCCTTATGCCTCCCCTTTTTTCTCTATGTGGTCTTCTATCAGATTTTTCCTGTGTTAGATTTATTTTATTTTTGTCTTAGAAGGCCAGACACTTGCAGTGTTTGCAACAAGCAACAAATTCTGGGGAATTTGCTCATACCATCTGCTTTACTAACTTGGCAAACAAGAAAATTTAGAAGAAACAGACTATGTGTCCTGGCCTGGCATATAAGATGATTGGTCTTATTCTGTTTCTCTACTTTTCTTTTTTTTGACTCCAGCTAGAGATTTTTTAGGAATTCAGCACTGTCATAGGGTTAGTTATGGAATGAATTATCCGTAGTTACAGGTCTGTGTAAATTAACTAAGGGAAAATGCACTGAAAAGGAGCTCTTATATTCTGAGAATTATGATAAAGTTTGTAAGAAATAACTAAAACTATTAATGTTAAATACTCAGTTTTGGTGAACAGACCTTTTGTTTTGTGTCTAAATAAAATGTTAGGGAGGCTGCAAATTTAAGATGCAAATTTAAGTGGTTTAAGAAGCACTTTAATTCTTTTTATTGGCAAAAGATGCTGTCATGTATACTTGTGTGTGCAGGCTGTGAAGATCTCCCAATATGTTTGCTTTAAAAGGAATAATAATAATAAAAGGCAAAGCCCCATCTGAGAGCTGATGTAAGGCTCAGCCCTTCTCCCCTCTCCAATAATTACATTATTCAACGGGATGGAAAAAGGAGCTGGGGTTAATTTGCTCCAAGTTGGTGCCATTTCTTGTCCTTTGGAGACCAATTAGTGCAGGGGAAGGCAGGCACAGAACCAGCGTTGCCAGGAGGGGGACACTGGGGCTTTACACAACTTTTAAGACTGCAAGATATGAAGAAATCCGTATTGACCCTTTGGAGGCCATGGGAGACACACAGAGCAGAAACCTCAGGGCAACCTGGAAATGGTGTGTGCGATAGCTGCTGGTCTATGGAAACTGATGGAATCGAATCCCATGAGGATGATTCCTTATAAAATCTATAGGTTTGCAGAAGGGTTAAGTCTTGAAGGACCCATCACGCTTAGGCTAGACCTCCAGGCGCTGTGGTATGTCTTGGGAGAGGATGAGCAGAGCATTCGGTTCACACTAAGGTCTTCCAGGCTTTATTTGTGTGGATCTTTAGGATTTGCGATCTATAATGGGCTTTTAATCCCTCGCTGCCTATCGCAGATTTGATTCCAATCATCTCGGCTGGGGATTCATCATGGAACCTTTCCCGAGAGCCTGGGAAAACAAACCTGGGCCTTGGAGAGGCAATCGGACCTAGTCCCGGGTGGGAAGAAAACTAGAGAAAGGAATAGATGGTTCCATGGTGCCAATCCTCCTTTTTTATTCTGTTTTTACCTGCATTTTCTCTTAGTTTTGGCACAGCTCCCACTGCCTGCAATCTCATTTTGGGTTCTGCTCTTGTGCGTCTCTATCCCCATCTCTTGCTGGAGCAAAAGCTCCCGTTTCAGCTTTGTTCCTGTAATTACAGTGCAGCGCAGGATAAACTGGGAGAGGAGGGCTATAATTAGGATTTTTCAAACAGCATTTCCTGCGCTGACTACTGATTTGCCAGGCCTGCCCCTGTTATCTCGTATAATACCTGCTTCCACCATGCTCTAATGACACAGATGAGGCCAGGTGCCACGCAGGCACAGTTTTTCTTCCTTTTCCTTTGTGGAAAGCTTCTTCCTTTCCTTCTTCCATTTATTTTTCTTCATTTTCTTGCATTTTTCCTGCCGCTTCAATGCTGCTGTCAAGTAAAACACCCTGGAAAATGATAATATCTTGTGCTGCTGTAGCAGTTTTCATCTCAAGCTTTCAATGTTCAGCATGAACTTGCTGTGCTTTTCCTTTTTCCACTTTCTAGAGGAGCAGAATCTTAGTGTTCTGGTTCTAGGTTTTGTGATAGCAGCATCTACTTCAAGTCCTTCCCAGTGGAATGGATTTTCCATGCAGAAATAACTGATTTTCCCAGGTTTGCAGCCACTTCCAAGACAGCATTTGGACTGTGGAATCCAGAACCAAGTCCACAAACTGCCTCTAAACACCCTTTCCAAACACCTATGCTCCAGGTCTCTACAAATTCATGACACTTTGAGTGGAACATCAAACTGTCCCTTAGGATTTATAGGATCAATATACTCTTTCCCATATAATTACAATCAATAATTGTATTGTAATTAAATTGTATTAATAGGGAAGGAAAACCAGCACAGCTCTCCTGTTAACGAGTTAAAAACCATAACCTTTTCTCTTGCTAAGTGTTTCTCTAATCTGAACATGCGATTTGAATAATGTGTTGACACATTTGTTAATTAAAAGGATTCTTTTAACACACTTTAATACACGATTCTTTTCTTCGCTGTTTATATGAAGCAAAACTCTAGCCTCATTTTAGGTTACTGATGCCCTGATAAACCTAACAAAAATAATCTGTTCTATTCACTTCTATTTCAATATACTTTTTTGCATTTCCCAAAGGTTTGCAAAGACGCCTCCACAACCTCATCTTTGCTCATGCTTTCTCTAGGTCTGATTAAGTTTCTCGATGATTCAAATGACCAGAGAAATGACATGAAATCAAATCTCAATTAGCATAGAGCCCATCTTACAACAGGTAGAAATGTATATGCCCCACTGTGGGACAGGAAGAAAAAATATCTCTGCTGAAGTACAGAATTGGATTAAACAATTTTTTGGATTAAATAATTTTTTCTATCCACTTTTCAGCTAAGCACTTAAGTAAAAAGGGTTACTGCATCCATATCCTATTGCTCAGCTATTGGTGATGACCTTTGGGTCTTCAATTTGCAGTTTCTTAGGATTTGTTCAGTCAGGTTTGTGTTTTGCGTTGTTGTTTGGCATTCAAATGTGCACTCAGTGAAGCAGCAGTTGGTTTCCTCATTTGAATTATCCATGCAAAGTTGCTCTCTGCTTTTGAAGCTGCGTTTTACCGAGTTGCTTCTTGGCTCTTTGTGTTGCAGAGGATCTAATGGACCTGCAGGGCTGCTGCTGAACCATCCCACATGTTCCCTCTTCATAGGCATCATCTGCACTTTCCTGGGGGACAGGTAGGAAGAGCAGGTCACCAATGACAACTGTCAATAGCAGGAAAGCTGTTATTGATGTGCCAGCTGTTGAAATCTTATTTTAATACCATATGTTTTTGCAAGGACATGGAACACACTCTTATCTTCCATTTTCCCTGTGCTGCATGGTTATAGCCATGGGTTTGATCTTCCTTCTCTCCTTTATTTTGTTTTTTTATCACCTCTGTGAGTAGGAGGTTGGATCCTCCTTGCCCTGGTGACGCACTCCTCATTTTACAACTCGAGTTGAAACGATCCCAATGGAAATGATTTCCTACAGACGAGCCAAGCCTGGAAAGGGAAACGGGATTAGCTAACAGTGGCCCTGATATAAGGCTGGGAGTTTCTGTTGGAGAGGTGTTTTTGCTTCCCTTGGGAAATGGGACCAACTGTGCTGCAGAGAGGACTGGGACAGCATTCCTGGGTGATGGAAGTGTCACGAGTAGCAGCAGAGACCTCAGCCTCTTCGGAGAGTCTCCTCTGCAGGTGCACGTTCCCCATCACCCTCATCCCTGTGATTTGAATGAGTAATTCCTGGTGTATATTTGGAAGCAGCTGCCTCTGACAGCCCGGCTGCTACATTCAAATAGAGGGAAATAAAAGAAGGGACGGGGAGGTCACCTCCTTTCATGGATTCTGAGCAGGAACATGACTCAGGTGTGCAAATGATGCTGCATGAAGGTACCTCCCATTGCCATGCGCTGATGGTGTATGTGCATTTGAAAAGGTGAATTGCTATGGAAAGAGTAGGTATTTGCCCAATTTGGGTAGTTTTTACCTTAAAAACAGCCTTCTGCAAAGCTGCCCAGGTGGAAAGTCTTTCTGTCCCCAATAGAGAAACCCCAGCTCAGCACGAAAGCGCTTCTCCCCACCCAAGGCTGGTAATCAAACAACCTACGTGCACATTCAGCCCAGCCCAAAGGAGTCGTTTGTGCAGAACGGAGCAGCAATGCGACCTGCACAAAAAGGCAAAAGAGTTTTTTTTGCTTAAAAGTAGTTCTGAGCAGTTGGTGCTCAATGCAGTTGATCCAGACTGCTCAAAGCCCGGGTTTAAGCAGGGTTTTAGCTCTGTGTTTGCTACGCAGCGGTCTGTTGCTTTAAACAACAGTCTGTTGTATCAGAAAGGAAAAAAAAAAAGACACCAGGAAACAAGGTTTCTAAAGCTGCTTAGGGAGGGGATCTTATGTTTGCTCAGCACAGTATGGATTTTTATGTCAATGTTAATGGTTGCACGCATCGAACGGGCCAGAAATGAGACTGGGCTTTTTCCTTGTTTGCCCTCGTTATTTTGCCCTCGGCAGAAGTCGCAGGATTACAGTTTGGATGCATCAGCAAGATTGCTTCTTTTGCAAGGCCAGAAACAAGGTGGATTTCCATCCGGTTACCTGCCGGGAAACCTGATGGAAACTCTTTTATAGGTGCCTTGCTCCAAACTGAGGATCCATCTGTTTGTGGGCTTGGGAATGCTGAGAAGGGNCTGCCTTGCTCCAAACTGAGGATCCATTTGTGGGCTTGGGAATGCTGAGAAGGGAAACATTATTCGCTCAGTAAGGCCTTTAACTTTATGGAAAGGATTAAAAAATCCTGCAAGAAATTGAGCAATGTCATGGCTGCAAACCAAAATTCAATTGCTGGAAAGGAAGTGGCCAGCATAAGCCACATAAACCTTGCTAATTCACCGGGGCTAAACCTGCTTTCCCAAAGTCAACACCAAAATTCTTGCTATGCTTAATGCAATCAACACCCTCTGAACTGAGTAAGCTTTTAAACGGGTGGGTTTTTCCTCTTATTCAAACACTGTGTGTCTTTTTAGGGTTTTTCATGGGATATTCAACCTTCTGCACCTGAGTGCACGCTTCAAGCTGCTGCTTTCTCTGTTCGATGTATGCTTGCTGTTGCTGTAAATGTGAGGTTGCACGCTTTTAGGAGCGAAAATTATCCCCACTGCTGTAGGTTTTATGGGTATTTATGTTGTAATTCCCTCCCTTGCCTGTTTCTGACTGCAGATCTAGCAGGGAAGTCTGTTCAAAAGGAAAGGTGTGTCTGGCTGATTAGCTGAGTCGCAGTCACCTGACGCAGAACAAATAGTTCCTGACCTGAATTTTATACTCCCTTTATTTACTTAATATAGAAACGTTAAAATTGGACTGCAGTAAACAGCGGCTTTCGCTCATTCCCCTTGTATAATCTGTAGTTTTATGCAGAATCCGACTTGATGCGTGTCCAAGGTTGAGTCGCGGTGGTTTTGCTGCTGGGTGGTTTTTCCTTCGCGGATTCACCAGCTTCCCGGGTGCGGGATTTGGAGCACGCGGGAACCTCGGACGCTGTCCCAACACGCAAGGGACGTGTGCCGGGGCAGGGAGGCAGCGCGGCGCTGCCGTGGGCTGGTGATTCAGCCGCCCACGAGGCCAGCAGAACCCGCGCGGTGACTCTCACAGTGCTCATGGATGGCACGAGACGCTGGGGACAAGAGCAGCTTTGCGCTGTCACGCGAGGCCATCGGCTCCACCGCAGAGCAGAGCATCAACGCGGGGACTGCAACCAGCTCGGGTGGGCAGAGACATTGTGATGCCCCTTTGGCCCCGCTGCTGATGGCCCTATTAAAACAATAGAAAAAAAAAAAAGCTAGATTTAGGATTCAGCATTGCTTTGCTGGAAAAATACTCATGCATTTAATTCTTGGAAGTGTATACGCTATGGAATCCTCATTCCATAGTGAATCCTTGCTTCCTCTGATGCTGTCTCCTCGTGCAATNTTTGGCCCCACTGCTGATGGCCCTATTAAATAGGTAGAAAAAAAGGCTAATTTTTGGATTCAGCGTTGCTTTGCTGGAAAAATACTCATGCATTTAATTCTTGGAAGTGTATATGCTATGGAATCCTCATTCCATAGTGAATCCTTGCTTCCTCTGATGCTGTCTCCTCGTGCAATCTTAGCATTTCTAGCTGAGCGCGGTGCTGTTGGTCGCCGTGGGTTTTTGCCAGTTCATACCTGTAAAACTGTCTCCGTGATTAGTTGATACCAGTGCAGCTACAGAAACAGACAGACGGATGGGACTGCTCCTAGTGCAGCCTTTGACATCCTCATAAATCCTGGCTGGGCTTTGTTCTTATTTACACTCACAATTCCATAGTAATTCTAGTCTTGCACCGGTGTCACTGGGTGCAGAAAACGCTGGTAGTTTTAATCCCGCAACGTTCCTCGGGCTATTGTCTGGCTTCAGACAAAGCAGGTGGGAATTCAGCTTCAGCGGGAGCATGAGCTTGGAGCACAGAGGTGGCTCTTTACCAAATCTTACCAAGAATTCCCTGTGGTTTGTCCAGCAGGATGTCAATCTGTAAAAATGTTCAGATAGAGCAGCAGCATTTAGTGGGAGGTTTAAATATCAGGGATGCTCCAAAGCAACTCGAAATCTCCCATCACATTAGAAACCCTGCAGAACAAAGGGCCGTGCAGGGATGAAGGAAGAGGAAGATGACGTGAGCCGAAGCCGCATGCAAACGTGCATTTACCAGGGCTGGTGGTGGAACCGTTCGCACGGTGCCTCCCACAGCAACAAAATGTTGGGCTGCTCCTACCTGCCCAGGGCACGGGAGCAGTGGCTGGACCCGTCTGAATGCAGGAGGGATTATCCGGGCAGGAAAACACCTGCTTCCACTTAACTGATCTGCGAGGAAACAAAGGGCAAGAAAAGCTATAGCCCGAACAACACGGGATTGCATGAAAGCTAATATGTAGCTTCAGGTTGGCAGTTGGCAGCCTTAACCCTCAATTTAAAGCAGCTGAAAGTCCCAGCTCTTTGGATCTGCAATCTTGCTGCTCTCAAGATGAAAGACTTTGTTTTCCTTCTTTTTTTTATTTCCCTTTTCACTCAACTCTGGCCAAATGGGGAGCAGGCAGATGGGAGTGCAGGCAAAACCAGGTGCCAAGCTGCTGCGCTCCTATAATGGGCAGTGGGAGTTGGTGGAGGACTCAACGTGAAGGAAAAGAAACTTTTGGATCATTGTCTAGGAGCTCCGTGATCCCCTTTTGTGCTCCCTGGAAAGGCAGCAACCCTCGGAGGAAGATGGAGATGGTTGGGAATGACTAATGACAACAGAAGAGCCGTCAATTTAGATACAGGTTGGAAGTCCTGGCAATGGGAAGGAAGGGAATGTGATCCTTTCCTTGGCCTTGCTCCTCAGCATCTCTGCAAACAAGGCATCCAGGCAGGATTCCCAAAATAATGTGTTGAATCTAAGTCCGTTTGGAAGGAGTGTAGAAAGGCTACGCAGTCATGTCTTGAGGTCCAATTTCCTTGCCTGAGAGCTGGGTTTTGTTCAGAAAAAGACCCCAAGTTCAAGCACAGTCTCAGTAGGCTCTTTCTTCTTATATTTGCTTTGATAGGAACAAGAAGCGTTGCTGTAGCTGGTTATATCAGAGACACAATGATCCTGCATTGGTGAGCAGAGCAGCTGATGGCCTTTCCAGGTCTCTCCCCAAAACGAACATTAAGTTTTTTATTCTGTGCATGCGTGCACGTAAACAGAGGAAGAAACCTTACTCCTTCCTTGTCCACCAGCTCCTGCCCTATGGAAACATAATTTAAGTCTGGCAGATTGGACTGTTGGCCTTAAGCGAGCGTGTTTACAAGGAGGGCGCAAAGAGGAGGGAAGGCGGGGAAGATTATTAAACTCTCCTTCCGTGTTCACATAAAGGTGGATTAGTCAGACTTGCCCGCGCGCTGTTTGTGTTGTATTCAGAGCACTGAAGGAAGAGTGAAGGGTAACCATGACCTTGCACTGGCAAAACATGTTTCAGACATAGGTTCTTTGCATGCAACCTGCCCCTCTGCGTTACTGCAGCTCTTCAAAAGGTTGCAAAGAGCCATCAGCTTCTCCCCTCCTCCTTTACTTGCTTCCTAAGACATGGAAGTTGCTGTGACAATGACTCCTGCTCCGGAGCTGGCAGGTGGTGCCTTGGGTTGAACTTTGCTCGCACAAACACGGTTGGGTTTCGCGTATCAGCCTACCGTCGCGTGGACTCACCCATCCATCTTTCGGGCAACGGATGGGGCTGCTCTTGGGTTGAGGAGCACCGTTGAGTGCAGGGCTTTGCTATAGACATACACGAGGGTCAAGGATGCTTCACATTTAATCTCATGCCCCAACTTTGAGTTGTTGACTCCAGGTAAGGAGATGAAACCGACTGTGATGCAGGAGATGAGTCTTGTGGCTCCAGCCATGGCCACCTTCATGTCTGCACTGGTGTGACCTCTTGCAGAGCTGCCCTAGGAACCAAGAATTGCAGCATTGGATCAGAAGTGTTGGGTAGCCTGTTTTTAAAAATCATTTCATAGAAGCTTGTTGAAACAAGATAAATGAACTGCTAGGAACAATGGCTGTGAAACAGTCTGTTGAAAGCTCTTTTTCAACACAAGAAACACACTGTTTGTAGGAGGCAGGAAGGTTCGTGTCCTTTCTCCATATAAAACCATGGGCGTTTTCCTTAGCCACGTTCTGCATTTTCTTCCGTTGCTTTGTTGCCTGCCAAAATTTGGTGTTGGTGACATCCTGTGGTGTGGAGCTACAGGTCAACTGGGTCCGAGTGCCTTTGAGATGTTTATCATATCAGATTTTAATATTTAGCCTTTCTATGCCAGCCTGTCCCCTACCAATGCCAAAGCAGAACGAGCCACCTTGCTGTGTATCAGTCATTCAGCATCCCGGGACATGCTATGTAGCAATATTAGTTCTTCTAATCTGATGTGTATTTGTAGGCAAATCCTGCAGTTTTCACCAGTTTTCACAGGTGTCATTTCAGAATGATTCTTGTTTAGTTCATCTGCATTCAGCTGAGAAAGGGTTATTGGTGTTGGGTTTTGGCTTGCTGATGGCCCCAATACATCTGGCATTTCAATAACCACCATAAAGAACATGTTTAGGAGCGGCTGTAATAAGCTGTACATTATCTGTCTTTTTGCTGCTGTTCTAGGGTCCAGCTTATAAAAGCAGGTTGTGTATTTGCATTCCCCAGAGCACAAAACAGGGGTTTTGCATACATGGACTTGGGCAAACTGTTGCTGCACGGGCAAACTCCAAACTAATTAACCTCTTTGTGCCCCATAATTTGCTCAAAAAACCCAGCGTGCAGTTTGGGGTATGAAAATTGCAACCTTTGCACCCTTGTAGCTGACTGTTTCGGTTATCACACATCTGTACAATGTCTCCAGGACTTTGGGGAAGAAGGGACAACGTGAATTTGAGAGCTGCATCTGAACCAGCACGAATTTACTGAGTCGTGGAATAACAGAATTTCTTCTCTAGCTTCATTTTCACAGGCCATGAATCTCTTGAGAAGTCTCCCCAGAAAAGGATTTCTTTACTGTGGCTGTGAGTGTTGGATAAAAGGGTATAACACCCTTGAAGAAATCAGTCTTGGGCACCTAGAGGTTTCCAAGGTCCCTCTTGAGCTAGTTATGAGCATAAGTTGGGTCCCAAGAGAATTCTTTTGCCAGTTCCACTAATTACCATGATAATTTGTTGTTTCATTAGCTACAGCTTTCATAGGAAACATGAGTGTGTCTCCTTCATTACGAGAAGAAAACATTTTCCTTATTTTTCTTTTTTTCTGTGATACTGCTGAGAATTTACTGAAAACATCCTCGAAAAGGGCTGAAAATATTATGTAGAGAGACGCATTCTTCGTTTTGTTTCAAATGTTCTGCTATTATTCATGGTTTGAACTGAACAGTTCATTCTGGAGCCCTTTTCCCCCATTGTTAAATACTTTCAAATTCATGGTTTGCTATGAAATAGAGTCCTTGTGTCATTGAGTCCTTTTCCCAAATATTTCTACTCTTAGTGGTTTGGGAAAACCTCAGCTCTTGTGAATTTACTAGCAGGATTGAATGCAGGTCTTTCAGCAAGATCTTGCATCCTTTTTGACCTTGGATGGTCTCCACGTACATTACTTATTTTCCTTGGAAAAGGAATCATCTACCCATCCATGTACCTGCTGATGGACTAGGACTGCTCCAGTCAAACCATTGCTCAAGTCTAAATCAAATTTTAGAATGTGTTATATTCTGGTTAAAGCTTAAAATAATTTTTCCACCTTGAACCATATCAGTGGCTTTGTTATCACGGCAGCGGGCCGATAACAATGGTTTTGTGGACGATTTTGCCCGGAGGTTCGTTTTCAAGGCGGAAAAAACGCCGCCCCATTGCGTAGACCTCCATTCCGAAGGAAATTCGGGGTGTGCGGAAGGGATATCTACGGAATTGAAGTACGAAATCTGCATCTGGGGGGATGATTCTCTCTTTGTGGAAGCGGTAGCGCAAGAGGGACCCGCGTGCCCCTAGAGAGGCCGTCTCCACCGAACGCGCCGCGGGTTTCGCCGCGGCCTCTCCCCGCGCGAGGACACACCTGTTCGTAGCTAGAGGCCATGAGATTGGCTGCGCGCGAGGAATGCACCTGCGCAGGGAGGGGAGAAGGGCTCCATGTAAGACGAGCCCCGAGACACCCTCCGTCTCTTCTCAATTCCAGCTTAAACAAGCAACACCGCTCTGGGCTGCGAGGAGAATCGCGCGCCTTGCAATCCTTTTTCTTCCCGTGTATTTTTATTTTTGCAGTTCAGTTTTATTTTATTTCGCTCTTTGGTTTTGTTTTATTTCAATATCGCACCGTTTAGAAATGTGGCTTGCAGGTACGGTTGTATTTTTACCTTCGTTTGTTTCCTATGAATCTCACCGCAAAAAGCTCCAAGTTCGTCTTTTCCAGGACGCGGGAAGATGGGAAGAAGAAGAAACCTCCCGCGTGCGCGTTCCCGATGATCGTTCCGTCTTTTTTTGCCTCGCTAACTGCTTGAAAGCTGATTTTTTTGGTTTGGGAAAAGGTTATTGTGCTTCCAGCACTGAAGTTACTTGAATATTTGTGCGTTCGCGGTCCTGGTAAGCCGTAGAGTCCAGCTACTGCGATGAAAAATGCTCGAACTAACGTGAAGCTGCTTTGATGCCTTTTGTAACTATCTCCCTCAAAACTCTCTTAACTTGGTGGGTTTAGAACTGTCCTCTTTTCTCTTCCTCCTCTTTGCCCAGGTAGATTAAAGAGGGTTTTGTTGGACTGTATCAGGTTTTGTCTGTTGTGGGGGAGGGCGACGCAGCCCCGTGAATTCAAACGTTCATTTTACAACTAGCCAAACCAGTTGGGGCAGGTAAAAGCAGAAGCCAGAAATTGAATAGGAGGCGGCCAACGGGGAAGAGGGAGTTTCGCCGAGATGTCATGGGAGCCTGGAGGGGAAAAAAAGGGGAAAAAGACACGTTTTGAGAGCTTTTCTGTGACCGAAATACAGCGATTTGGGTAAATTATAGGAGCGCGTGCGCTACGGAAAGGGAACGGCGTGTTGGGAAGAGGACACGGCTTCGGTAGGGCCAGCGCGACGTTCCTAAGGGCTAGCGTTTGGGTAGCGATTGCCATTTTTCTGATTTTCTTTCTAAATTAAGTGCTCTTTGGTTGCGTCTTACTGCGCTCACCAAGGGCCCCGTCCTCTTGTTTCGGCCGTGCGTTCCTTCCTTTTGCCGCGCGGGATCACAAATGAGTTTCTGCAGGATGAAACGGAGAGAAACCAGCCAACTTGGAGGTTTCCAAGCCGCGTTTTGGGGTTAGGAGCTGAGGAAAGGCCGTGCTCCGCCGCCGTGTTGCTGGTTCCGCCTCACGGCGCCGGGGAGCCATTTTGGGCTCGGTTTTGTTTTCCTCACCCGGGTTGTTCTCGGACGTGGCAATTGGAGGCCGGTGACGCCTTCCCCGCGCGCGGGCAGACGCTCCTCTAGGAGGTGGCCGTGTCGGCCATGACCAGCCCTGGCCACCACGAGTTGGCCACCAAAGAGAGATCCTGTCGCCCTCGTCCTCCGTGGTGAAACACATTTGCGAGGTGCCTAAAAACCGCTTTCCTCTTCCATAACCTTTATGGATGTGGTAGTTTGGGGTGGTTTGGAGAGGAGGGGACCTCGGGAAGAGGCGCTGGGATGGTGGAGGGCACCGAGGGAGCCAGTGCCTTCCCTCCCACCCCGCGGCCTTCTAGAAAATTCCATGAGCACAAAGCCGGGCAGGAGGGATTTAGAGAATCTCCCTTTTCCGCAGCAAGAAGCCCAACGTTGTCCTGATTTCAATGCCATTTGATTTATTTAATTTCAAGGAGACCTTTAATACCTCTTTTCTGAAAAATCTTGCCTAGATTGCATGAAATACTGCAAGTTTTTTTACCTGCCCATTTTCCATGTAAGTTTGTTTTTTTTTCCCCCGTATTTTCTTCTTGTAAGTGTTTAAACTCTGCCAGTTTAGCTTTTCTAATGGAAAAAACGTGATTTAAAAATGATTTTGCTTTATTCCAGCTTTCTCTAATAGCCGACGAGTTTACACTCGCTAGCACCTCAAAGACCGGTGTTAATAATGCAAAGTTGGGTGCTCTTCTCTACCAAAAAACCTCAAGGCAGGATTATTTGCAGGACTAGACGTTTAATTTGGATTTTGCAAGTTCAGGAATGGTGTTGGTCTTTTAAATTTCTGCTGATAACTTCTCAAATCTGAACTGGTTCTGCAGCTTGTGGATGTAGGTGTCTAAATGCTGGAGCTGGTGCTGTTGTGGGGTGAGATTTTTACGGTGCTTCTCTTGCTAAAATCATGCTAATTCTGGAGTTAAATTATTGAATTACTCCTACAAAATATTATTAAAGGAGAATCCAAGCTGCTCAAGAGCAGCGTGTGGTATGTGGGCAACCAAATTAAATAAATCAATGGTACAAAATTGTAGGCAAACTAACAATTGTAGACAAAATTGTAGGAAAACTAACAACCAGAATTTAAAAATTCCTTAAATAGTATTTAATACTATTATTATTATTATTACTGATACATGTTGTATAATAGTTGAGTGGAATTTTCACAGTTCAGAAAGAAAATCCTCCTTAGAACAATGCTGCTCACTTAATCACACAGTAAATGATACACTAAAACGTCTGTTATTGTATACCGGTTAATGACAATATTTGAAAATTTCTTCAGTACCATAGTCATAAAACATTAAATTTCTCCTAGGCTTCCTTTTTTTGTGTGTGTATGAAGGTTTATTCACCTAGGAAATAGATTTTTGTTGTCTTTAGTTTAAACAATGCAGAAAGGCTGAAGTGAGTTTGCTGCTTTTCTCCCAGGAAATTACGTAACGCCATTGAAAATTGCAAAACAACAAAAATGAAACACGCAAATTGGACATAAAATATGGGCGCAGCCAGCTGTTAATTTACTAGACATTTTGTTTGCAAAACAAGTCAATTAGGGTGTTCTTGCATTTTTGGGGCTGGTGGAAGTGACTTGAGGAAATTGCATCTTACCATTGGGCTGCACGTTTCACTTTAATTAGCTTTTTTAAAATGACTCTGTTATTAGCATTAGAAAATTTGGTTTGGGGAGGAGGTAATCTTTGTATTTTCCTTTTTCTTTCTTTTCTTCCTATTCCCCCCTTTTTTTTTTTTTAGCTTACTTTGGTTGTGATTGAAATAACTGCATCAATAACTACTCTGAACAGAACTTTTCATTGATGCTTTTACGCTTACAAACCCACGTTGGGGCTGCAGGTATAGCTTATCTGATGGAGCTCCCAGATATAAAGGCTTAAGTTTCTCGGGCTTTGTTCTTTTCATAGTCCCTGACTATTGATTAAGGCTCAACCCTACAGATTAACCAACAAGTTATTTCGCCCCCCTGCACATTCCTTTTCGGACCTGCCGCTACCTGGATAGTCTCTTCCCTGCTGCTCACGGGATAATTGATGTCTAATTGTTTTAAAGCCGATAGAAATTTTACGTTCGTGAGAAATGAGTAGAGGAGGCAGGTAAGGAAGTGGAAAAGAAGGGAGGAAAAAAAATACTATAGGTACAAAACGAATTACTCTTAAAACAGGAGTGGGGTTGGTTCAAGTTCCTTGTTTTCCCTTCCTCTTCAGTTATTCTTTTTTTTTTTTTCTCTCTCTCAAGGCCTGAGCGTTGGTAATAACGGTGATGATTAACTAAATGAAGTCGGTAACCTGGGTGACCATTAGGGTGGTTTTATATTTCATGGGTACCGAATAGCCGGAGAAAGCACAGGGAGGACTTGGAAAACTGGGAGATAGCAGGGCTGGAAGTTTTTTTTGGAGGGAGGAAGGTTGTTTTTCTGGTTTGCTTTGTCTTTGTTTTGGGCTCCTCTACGTTTGGTGCCTCCAGTGTTTCACAACGGTAAGACTCTAACCACCTTCTTCCTCGATTCCCTTCTCTTTTCCCTTCTCTCCTGGATTTACCTCTTTGGAAAGATCCTGCTGTGGGCTGACGTGTAGTTTCCCCATATTTCCAGGCCTGTTTGCAGAAGGAATTACCTTGAGAGAAAAAAAAGGGATAAAGGAAGGACTTAGTATTTTAGCTGCACACTGGCATACTTGGCTTGGGGGTTTTTCCTTTTTCATGACGCATCTTAGACTTTTCCTGCTTTTGTCCTAATAGGCTAGTGTCTCTAGCAATTAATAGCAATTAATTTAATGCTGTGACTACGTTTGTACCCAGTATATGAAAAGTAAGGGCCATGCTCTATTCAAGAAGAAATTCTCCTAACTCTCAGGCCTCTGCTGGGCATAAATTGCTTTTTTTTTCCACTTGTGAGCCACTTCACCTGGAGAACTTGCAGGGTTTTTTTTATTTTTATTTATTTTCAGTGCTAATGGCTCATTTTTTTTGGTAAGTATTATGTAAGTCTCACTTAAAATGGACTTAAGACAAATATGGTTATTTTCCGATGGAAAATAAACATGCCATCAGTTTCTAGCAAACTGCTTTATCTGGCAAGCTAGATAGAGGTGTGTGTAAAAGCAGAAGCTCGTGTTGAGCAAGTGGATGTAAAATGAGGATTCCTATGAGAAATGTGTGGGTAAAAGTGGCTGCAGGGCGGCTTCCATTTAACATTCCTTTCTGCAGGCAGGGTTGAATAATGGAATTTCTGATTTTTTGTTTAGTCCGCCATGCTTTTGGGGAAGTTCTACGTCTTATAGTTTGTCATTGCAAGTATTATTTTTAGATAACCGGTAGCTACGGTATATTGATTATTGAGTATTTCTGACTAACCTTAGGGAACACTAATGTTCCTTAGTTGGTGAAGGTCTTTGTAACTCTTGTAGTAAAGAAGAATTGTGCAAGTTCTTCACATGCCGTGCAGAGGTTACATGTGCTAAAGGGAGGATCAGGGTGGTTTTTCTCAGATATTATAGCACAGAAAATTACACTTCGCCATTTCAATGCTTATAAAAATCATTCTCCTAAGTCACACTAAGTGCTATCAAACTAGTAGAGTAGCAGCTACTCTGTTAACGAAACCTGTGATAAACTTGCTGCTAATTTTCTGGGCTCATTTTTATAAAAATAAGAGTTTTATAACCCCATTAACTTTATTAGGTGTTCTGGATTTGTGATATCTTAGTGGAGAGCAGGTTTTGGTCTTTGGATGGCCAATATAAACAACAAAATTGCCACTTTTTAATATGCAATATGTAAGAGTTCCTTGAATTGATGTCCTATAATTCATTATTGATACTTATTTTCTAGATGGAATATGAAAGAAATTAAGTTTAATAGAAATTGTATTGTACAGAATCTCACACAAAGGCTATTTCTTATATTATATGTTCTGTTATTGTCAGCAACTAGTCAAAATGAGAAAAAATATTATTATTTGAATGGATCCAGAAGGAGGCCTAGGCTGGATTAAAGTCTTTCAGGCAGAGAGAACTGGAGTTAAGATTAGGATTAATTTGACTTCAAGGTTTTTACTTGATCAGGAAGTGCATCCAAGTCAAAATGGTGAAGATGTTCTTAAAGCTAAATTATTATTGGTGTGTTCTTAAAGCTAAATTATTATTCTTTATTCCCCATCCCTTTTGACTTTTCTTTATATCTACTGCAGAAAGAACCCAGGTTTTCCTCTTCTATTGAGATTTCTGTCCTTTTAGGCATTCCCTACCTCTGGAGATGGTGCAATAGCGCTTGCCAGTCACTGCTTTGTGCATTCTGGCCTCAAAACGAGCTGTCCCAGTGAACCTTTAGGCACAATCCGGGTTTTACAACTTCCAAGCAATAGTCCATGGCGTTTCTGGGTCCGTGCTTTGGCTTGGGTCAACACAAGAGCTTTGTCTGGGTTTGTTGGAGGTTTCAATAACAAGAAATTGCCTTTAGAAAAGATTCACTGGGCACAAGGCAGGGCAAGATTGCTGTTGAATGCTTTAGGGAATAAATAGTTATCTTGAGATATATTTCTAGTGCAGTTGTGAGCTCATCTCTTAAAAGGAAGAGTATGGCCCCGTTTCAGCTGTGCCACACTTTGGGAATAACTCCGACCTGGTTGAAATACTGCTTTACCATCAGAAAATAGTAAGACATTGCCAGCATCTTCACCTCTTGAGTTAATTCCCAGCAATGGGGTTAATTCATCAGAAATGAAGAGATGATAGGCTTGAATTGCCCCTAGAGCATCTTTGAGATGGCAGCAGAAGTGCCAGATCACAGAAAATGTAGCTTGGTGGGAGCTTTTAAACATCATTTACTCTGGACCAGTGTAAATGATCCAGTGGCTTCTAGATTTTGTGTTTCCCCACATTGAGATTTTTAATTTACATTAGCAAGAAGGGCAGAGAGTTGGCTGCAGCTGCCTGTATCTCAACTTTTATTTTGCAATGTCGTGCAACTCTTATTAGGACTAAATATAAATGAGACCCCTTCTTGGTAAGTGCCAGTTTTGGAAGAGGGAAGGGAGGGAAGAGGTAGAAGTTATACAACCTGTATAAACGTTTCTGGGATACATTTTCCGAGTTGTTTCCTCCTCTCCCAAGTGCATAGGATTTGCTAAATGCTGCAATCACAAATGAGAACCAGCTACAAGATGGTCTTTTTTATGTCTCTCTCTTTCCCCCCCATTATTTTTCTTTTTCCTCTCCAAATAATCAGGCTTTCTAGCTTGTGGTATATCTGCTGCTTGTAGACCATGATCCTGAGATGCCATTACCATCTTACTGGGCAGCATTGGATGTTTTCTGGCTTTCTAATACTGCCTGGTAATGATGATTATGGTGTCTCGTGTACAACGTGGAAAAGGTCAACAGCGAATTGGGAAGCAGAGGTTAATGGCCAGGAGAGAAATTCATGCTTGACCCAAGCATGAATAAAGTTAAAATTAATTTTTTTTGAGTTTTAGGATAAAAGGGTAAAAGCAAACATGAGAATTATTTCAGAATTAGAATAAAATGTTAGAGTGAGTCTGTAAGTAGAAAACAGTGCAGGGCACTGAGCAGGGCATGCGTTTGATACTGCGGTGATGGAGTATATTCAGATGAAAATGTTAAGGTTTGCAGTTAGGGAGATGAATGCAGTTAGTCTTCTCCAGGCATTCTTTTTATTTACTTTCAAAAACTGATGGCAGAAAATAAATGTTTTATTGAAATTTAACATTTGAGGTTTCTAGTTTTGTAATCTTCCTCCTAAAACAAAATGCCTTTTTCCTCTACAATGGGATGACTTAAGAAATGGTGTCCTGAAATGCAAACACAGATTTGACTTTTTCAATTTTGCTCTTGTATCTTACTCTTTCCTTTTCACAGCAATTCCTCTCGACTCCTCCTGTCCAGTAGAATGTGCAAATAGCAAAGACATTGCCTTTAAAAATTTAAACTTTCATGCAACATGTGATTTTTTATAATCTTATTTTTACAGATATCCTTCTATATCCATTTGTCATTTCTTAGAGACCAATTCCTCCTGATTGTATTCATTACTTCCTGCTCTAACACGATAATGTATTTTAAAATATGATGGACTTGATCCTTATTTTGAGATTTCTTCCCACCAGCGAATCAATGTCACTAGTTAAAAATCACTTGGAAAGAACTAAATCGGTCTAATGTTGTCTTGAATGGTACCCGGATGTTTTTTGTTCTTTACTGAGAATTAAAACAATATAAGAGCCATTCTTCTCCAGCTATCAGCTATTAAAGGTACTGTAAATAATGATTTCCATGGTTCCCATTGAGAAATGTTATTGCTGTTGGGTGGTTTTATGTGACACATTATGGGCAGATGTTCAGGGTAGTTGCCAGGTGTTACCCACTCTAAAATGCAACAAAGCAGCATCGGGAGCCCTCCTGCCCCAAAGAATAAGTGGATTCATGGCTCGAATTGAAAAGTTTGGCTCTTCCTTCAAACTCAGGGTAAACTGAGCAATGCAGCATAGATGAAATATATTCCATTACAGCTTAGCTTTATACAAAGGTTGTTTATACCAGATAATTTTACAGGTTGGATCTACAGACTACTTTAAGGCTGGGAGAAATACTGCTTGTCATGGTATAGCACGTATGCAGCCCAGCTCGGATCAGAGCTCTCTTATGCTATTCCATAGGTAGCCCCATTGCAGTCCTGGAGAGATGAGCAGAAAGACCTCTTATCATCTCTATCATCATTATTTATTATGCTTAATTACATTACTCACTAACAAAAGCGAGTACTCAAGCTTCCTGTCACTGTTGGTTTTATTTAAGCTTCAGTTTTCTCCGAATTCCTTGAACTAAACCAACTACGATAAAGTTTTTATTGTAAAAGCAATGAACTGCATTAAGTGCTAAGCCTTCTTTGTCACTCTTTTGAGTCCTCCTTAGTGCTGTTTTCTTTGCATACCAGCTTTCAGTGTTTTTTTCCTAATTATCTGAGACTTAAAGCCATTGGTATTTTTGTGCATCAAAAAAGCAGTAGGGAGGGAGGAAGAGATGGGACAAATTATAAGAAAACTTATGCATCATGTTGAACTAGAACTTAATCTTGTGTTTCTATTTCAGATCTCTAGTAAATCTTTATATATATATATTATATCACCTTTGTCTCCTGAAATCCACCATGATTTTCAGACTATCCTTTAGTATCAAATGTCATCCTTCTCCCCATGAAGAACGTGGTAATTATTTACATGTCTAGTGATATAAGGTGACCTCACTCAAGTGATTTCCATTAGTTTTAGTGGAACCCTGCTATCCTGAAGAATGTGGAATTATTCCTAGCCGCTCCATTTCTCCAACTGCTGGACAGACTCTGGTCCTCTGTGGGCATCTTACTAGACAGTGCTGGATTTTTTGGCTCTACTCTAACACTGTCTGGTAACGATGTTTAAAGGGTGAACCAAACTACAACATGCATCAGGAGGAGCCCTCCCAGAAAGACTGTGCACCACAATTTAGGCCAAAGTGGAACATTTGGACAAGAGGGTAAGATGCTGACTGCAATATTATCAAGTATTTTTAGATATAGTAAACGGCTACGCTCATAAATTCTTGCACCAAAGGTTTTGTTTTTCTGCTGGAAACATCTCCATTAGGTGCTGCCAAACCTCGATACTGCTTGAACTGAGATGGGCAGCTCTGCTCTAACATAAAAAATATGTGGTTACATGGCAGCAGATGGAAAGATTTCCTTGTAGGCTCCCACACTTGGTTGTAGATGGTGGCTGGAGGACAAGATGCTCGTTGGAAGGGTCATTTTTCCACTTACAGTTCAATAACCTCCATGGTTGAACTGCCAAGGACCTTCCAGACCTATAACCTGCCCTGTTGTAGGCAGAGCTTTCAATGCACAGAGCAGGTGGGTTAATCACTCTAATTATCCCCTTAGAAACGAAGCAGTTGAACCCAGGAAAGGAACAAAGGAACAAAACCAAGCAGAGGAATATGAAGGGTTCTGGCCTCCCAAGGGCTCATTTCAACAGCTCTTTGCTGTGTTGGGTTGGGAATAGATGAGGTTTTGATTAGAAGCTGGGAATCCTTAAGGAAGGAATCATTCCTCTAAAAAATAACACACAGGGGAAGTTTAACCAACAGGTTAGCTGGAGAGACAGAGGAGCAAATGCATGAGTGAGGAGAGTTGTTCTCATGGGCAAGAGTAGGGATTTTAGTGACTTACTGTGATGGGAGTCAGGTCCTTGCTCAAATCGGCAAGAATGTGGGCTGGGTATTTAAAAAAAAAAAAAAGAAATTTTCTCAAGGGCAACCACTCCTGAATCCTGGGAGCTTGAGAAACTGGAAGAACTCCAGGGTAATGGATTAAGTTGGGACCTTTTAGCATAAAAAACTACCTTGGAATTCAGTACATGCACTATTCAGAGAGGCACTAGATTTGGTTTATGGGATGGGATTATAACACCTTATACCTGGTCACATTACAATTAAATTACAATTAAAACATCTCAGCCTGTCTTAAAACTGGATCTGGATTTAAAACTGGTGCTGGATCAAGCTCGGATTTGGCAATGGTCTTTTTTCCTTGAAGGTTATATAGCTCTCAGGAAAATGAGAGGGAGAATGAAGGAACAGAGAGGCATTCTTTGGTGATTAGCCTCCGTGTTAATAAGTAACTGGTTCACAAGGGATTGAGGAAATGGTGTGAAATTTGAGTTACTCTGCAAATTGGCTTTTAACGAGTATTTAAATAAGATGAAGTGGGGAATGTACCCTCCTCCCATCCATCTTCTCCTGGTAAAGCAAACTACAGGTGCTAAGGCTGGATGGGGTTGAGTAAGTCAAAATGAGGGGCCGTGCCTGTAATTGGGTATCCACGGAGCTGAGGGATATTTCCTTAAAAATGGAGAAAAAAGGGATATCCGCAGAGGGATATATGCTTAGGAAAGGGTTCATTCAGCATCATATAAGGGAAAGACAGTGAGTTATGAGAGCCAGGACTAAGCTGGAAAAATCCGCTTCTGCTCAATGCCTTCCTCTGCCTCCTCTTCTACTGATGCTCCTCTCCCTTAAATCCATTTTGTAGGAGAGTAACTCCATGGGCAGGAGTGATTCCCACCATGGAGGGAGAGCTGCCTAAGACCTTTTTTGCATTGGACTCGATTGTGCAAAAGCATCACTGAGGGGAAATCTTATTATTTAGTGTTGCAAACTGGGGATGTGGGATTTTCCCCCTTTTGTTTTTCATTGTGTTGGGGGACTGAATGGACAGCAGAGTCTTTCAGAGCAGCTCCAACAAGCACATCCACGTGCTCGTCCCCAAGCACAGGCATGGCAGGCAGGTCACAGTGACACGGATGCTCTGCACAGAGCTGGGGGTAAGTTCAGTTCTTGAATATTCGTATTTTTGGGCTCTGATACCAGTGAACTGGAAGCACTTGTGATTTCCTAAGCATACTGCCTCTTCAACAGGAAGCATTGCAAGTTAAATATTTACTGGCTGCTATTTTGTCTGTAAAAGAGGTTGTCAGCCTCTCCCTGCCCTACCTCTTTAGTCCTGGATTCTAGAAAATATGTATATATATAAAATATATATATATAAAAACATTAGTGGTTTCTTTAGCTTGAGTGCCTGCTGATTGCTGTCTTACCAGGCAAAGTTAGATCTAGCTATTTTTGTCTAATACTGTCTGGTAATGCCGTCAATCGCATTGGCAAAGTCTTCGTCTTGACTGAAATATGGAGAGAAAAGAAAAGTTGGTTTTTGTCAGAGGAGCCAGTGGAGTCTGTGTGGGCCAACAAACAACCCTGTGATGTAAAAGCTGCAGAAGCAAAAAGGGAGAGATGGGAAAAGCCAAGAGCACTAGCACGGCCCCAGCACACTGAGGGGTCAACGTGTGGTTATTTTATTTATTTTTTATTTTTTCGATTTGCTTTGCTACAAACAAGGAACATAGATCTCCATAATATCAATGCAGTCGCGCTCAGTGGTCAGGAAGAGTTCGCAGGTAGGAAATCTCCATGCTGGGATGGTCAAGCTGGGATTGAAGTTACAATAGCACTAAATAAGCCTCTAGTACAGTCGCATTTTACAGGATGCAAGTGGCATTCCTTCCATAGGACATTCTTTTTTGGGAATTTCCCTAGGTATATCCAAGGGTCTCATCAAGATACGCACCCACTGCACCTCCTGCATTTAGCTGTGCTATCCCTCAACCTCAAGTGACTCCTTGTTTTCCTTTCCTCTCTACGCCTCTCCTCATCCAACCCTTTGGATTTCATGGAAGCTGGAGATCCTTACTGGAAGCTTTGCTATTTCTCTCTACATAAGTTGATCAACGTGTTCAAGGGGTTTTTTGGAGCGATGCTCTTGCTTGAAATGAAATGTTTGACCTTTCAGCACCATTACCCTTTGCTAAATATTTTCAAGTAATCAATAATCACTTATATATTATCCAATTTACTGTTGCACTTCCTTTGAGTTTGTACCATTCATTTTAAACTTTTAAATTACGTGTTTATTAAAAGAATTGAATTTGAGTTCGGCGTTGGATTTATTTCGAAGCGACACAGATTGGGCACATCTTGCATTTGCTGCCATTGAATGATGGTTCTAACCAACCTTGAGGACACGTTGCCTTATCCTGACCTGGTTCATAATGTTGTGGCCAACTCTGTGGGTCTGACAGCCACTCATTAACATTTCATCCTTGGAGACATCCTTGATTTCTAATTAAAGGAGTTTCCAGAGTGCACGAGGAGGCAGGCACAGAGCAGGAGGTTTATGCCTTGGTGCATTCCCGCCTCTCCTATATCCCATTCCCATCATGGTGCATTCCCATCTCTCCTATAAGTCCTCAACAACTATCGTTGATGTTGAAGGCTGCAGGAATATTGCTGCTCTTCCTGAGCTGCAGTCTGGAACAAGCCGTGCTTGAAGAGTCCCTTATAATCCGAGGTGGATACCGCTTCCAAGACGGGTGGAACGACTCCGGAAAGAGATCCCTGGGGAAAACAAGGTGAAGAAAATGCAGCAACCCCTGCTTCACCTCAACTGATGGGCACCAAGGAGGCAGACACACGGGGATAAGTTTTCTGAGCTAAAGTAGCTGCACTTTTAAGTAACATTATAGCCCTGAAGGGCTTCTGAGAGGTCTAAAGGACCCGATAAAGCTGCCGTTTTAATACTGATCTCAAAGGGAAGGGACTTTATTAAACCATTCCTGTAGTGCCTTCAATTAGGAGCTAGGGAGAGGCTCAGCAAACACAGGGAGGAGGAGCAGCCTCCTTTGGATCTGTTCTGTTTGGACCTGAAACACCACTTTGAACAAACCTGTTTGTTTTTGTGTGTGTTTGAGCCTCACTCGTTACTCACTATCGGCTCCGACAGCCCATCCTTTCAAAAGACACACGGGGAATGACAAATAAATAAAAAACCAGCTTTAACGCAAACAGGGATGAATTAATAGCGTGCAAATCTTTCAGTCCTTTATTTCCCATAGAACACGTCTGAAAATCAGAGAGGTTTTTGTAGTGCTTGGGAACAAAGGAACCACTTAGAATTTGGATAGTTTAAAAATAATAATAAGACCAGGAAGAGGTTGCAATGCAGCAAAGCAAGTGTCTCCATTGCTAAACCCCACAGCAATAGAGAGGAGGGTGAAAAACATGAACAACTTTTGCCTTGGGGCATCATAGCACCGGGACCTGCCTTTCTGGCCACATAAGCCCCACTACAAATTCATTAGTGAATGATATCTGACTAGTTTTACCCATTTCTGTTTATACCGCTAGGAATTCTTCAGAGGCAGCAGCGAGATCCCGTTTCTACGGAATTAAATATAGGGTTAATCCCTCTTTTGCTGCCGTCGGAGCTGTGTTTGAGGCCGTTCAAGGTCAGAGCTGGAGCTCTCGGGTGTTGGGTGATTCCAAACCAGCCCTTCGGGGGAGTTTTGTGAACTTGATAAATCAGAGGCAGGAGTCCAATCCCGATCCAAGGAGTTGGGATTTGGTGCAGGTAGCTGATGGAAGCAGGGCAATCGGAAGGTAGTTCCGCCTGTAAAAAAGCCACTAGAAGAGGAGATTTCTTTTCAAAGAAGGATTTACAAACTGCGTCTGCACTAAAGGGTGGTGCCTCCTGCCTTTACGTTTCGGTAACATCACTGGAGGCATCGAGGGACACGTTCAGACTTGAGAGCAATGCTGAAAGGAAGCAAAGCAGATTTAAGGTGAAAGAGGCCGTACGCCTCCGTCTGCTGGTCTCTGCCGTGGTAGGAATCTTGCTTGCAAAACCTCCCAGCCCTGTTTCGTAGCAATAAGACCCTTGTTTCAAAGGTTCGTGTTGCTTTTCTGGGAGACAAGCAGAAGAAGGGGCAATTGGACATGATAGATGGGAAATAGAGGCAGCCAAGGAGGAAAATACAGAGGGAGAGAGTGCGTTTGCTAGGAATGTGGGATTGCAAGTGTTTGGCAACCCTGAAAACTAGTGCTGTTCTGGGAAATTTTGGTGAAACCGTGCGGGGAAACTGATGCTTCTGCATGGGGTATCCAAGCTGGGATTCAGCCGCTCCTCCCAGCTGCTCCATTTCCCCACTCGGGCACAGAAAACACCCATGAGAAGTGGATGGATTCGCCTCCTGGCAGGAGGATTTGCCTTTCCCCAGCTCCACAGTTTGACTTCAGGATTTCGGGTTTAATCATTAATTTGCACTAGCGCACAGCCTGCGTGCCGGCGGTGCGGCGAGGGGCACGAGCAGCACAAAGAGCTGGACTTTTAGGGCTTCCTATTTTCCTGAGCAACCCTGACATCTCCACATTATTACTCCGCGACTGTTTATACCAATTTTGCCTTTCCTGCTTCGTATTTCTCGTACAAAGTGGATGCCAAGGTGCATTGCTGCATGCCCCAAAAAACACATCCACGTTCAGGTGCAAACTTGGGTTTCCACCTCCCGGGTAGTGCTGCAAAAGCCTTGCAAATCCTTGCAAAAGGATGGGCTGTAAAACCACCGCTGCTGCTAGGAAAGAGCGCAAGGAAGCACAGGACGTGGGCTCAGCTGCCTTGGGAATTTGGGAATTCCTTGTGTGAGGGGGGATAGAGAGGGCGAAGCAGCTTCCAAGCGTTATTAAGCCCTGGTTTTCCGGGACGTGCTGTTCCGACCCTGCAGCGAGCGATCACAGGGACAGGCAGACCATACCCAGCATGAGTCAGCCCTGAAAAATCCCCGAATGCAGGAGATGGTCCAGATAGCGCCGCGCTGCCCGTGCCAGCCCAGCAAAACCTGGGCTGCAGCTGGCACCAGCCCTGGGTGCCCTGAGCCAGTCCCCAAATATTTCAACCTTCAGGTTTTTGGATGGAGCAGGGACAAACGCTGGGATGAGGATGGAGCGGGAGCCGCGAAGGCTCCTCTCCCAGCGGAGCTCGTGCCCGTCCCTCCGTCTGGGTCATTTCTCATTCTCCCGACGATGTGAAAACCCACCGGTCAAGTTCAGCAAGACTCGGCAGGTTGTAAAGGCCTCAAGGTGACTGCAGTCGAGTCGGTTTTTGTGTAAACAGGCGGCTGGGTGAAAAAGGGAGAGGCAAATGAATGTCCCTTCCCCTTCCTTGGCAGGGAAGGGAGAGCCCAGCCGGGATAAGGGCAGGAAACCCTTCTAAGAAGGGCAAGAAACCTTTAAGGATTCCTATAGGATCTCAAAGCACAGTGCGAAAGATACTGCATTATTCTTAGCAATTCTCTAAGGAATGTCTCGTTTCATTGCACACAGAAGGGAATCGAAGCACCGAGTTAACTTGGTTTCAAGAGAATGCAATAATAGCATTTCAAAAGCTGTAGCCTCAGCGAAAAAGCTGTAGCCTCAGTGTTTCCTAGAGGTGTGAGGTTTGCTGGAAGCATCTACAATCTTGCAGGTTGCCACCCCGAGCTCCTCTGTGGCCAAGGAGGCTGCGGCTGGAGGGTTGGCCGGGAGCCGCAATCCAGGACGGTGCAGGTAAGGGAAGGGCAGGAGCCCGGCGGCTCCGAGGAATGAATGGGAAAACACGGAGAATGTTCCCGAAGGTCACGGTGACCGCCAGCGAGTGCCAGGGTATTCAGAGCGCCTTGGCGCGGCCACCCGGGGCCAACCCGGAGACGGGAGCCAGGCCAGACTCCACCTTCCATCAACTTTCATCCTGCTTTTTTATTATTTTATTTTATTTTATTTTATTTTATTTTATTTCATTTCATTTCATTTCATTTTTTATTTTATTTTGTTTTTTATTTTATTTTATTTTATTTTATTTTATTTCATTTTCATTTTTTATTTTATTTTATTTCATTTTCATTTTTTATTTTATTTTGTTTTATTTTATTTTATTTTATTTTATTTTATTTTTTGGGAAAAAAGAAAGGCTACCAGGCAAGAAAAAAAACATCACATTTGCTGCTGCATTTTAATTCTTTCCCCCTTCCAGTTTTAATTATGAGCAGTTTAGATGTTCCACGGTAGGAAAGTCCCTCCGCGTGGAGCAGGTCTCAGCATCTCAGCTACAAAATTAATGAATACAAATTAATGAACCGTCCTACACAAACTCTGCCGTAAGGGGGAACATGGTAGTAAAGACCAGGTAGAGATTTGCAGGGATTTGGCCTGTCCTGATGGTTTGTGCCCAGGAGAGCAGGAAAGGAACCTTCCTGCTTTGCTTTTTGGAGACCTCCGTCTTGTCCTGACCTTAGGGGATTGGGGAAATCCATGGAGCAGCGAGCACCGATGCTCCAGCAGCAAATGATGCTTTTCCCACGTCGCTGCTATGCAATTTCCCTGGGATTCCCATGCCCTGGTTTCCTTAGCAGCCCCCTTGTTGCTGGAGAGCTTCATCTGAAAGCGCATCCTGTTGGAGAAAACACACATTTTGGGGGAAAACACCTGTTTTTGGAGAAAACCCTGTGCATTTTTAGCCCCGGAATCCCTCCTGCAGTTGCCAGCCGTATCTAGGCAGCTGCTGCTAGGAGATGGGCTGTGTTTGGAGCTCTGGAGAGGGTTTCAAACCTCCCCGAGAAGCACAACCCGACCCCAGCGGGTGCAGAGGGAAGCTCTGGGAATCACGGCGCTCCGGTGTCCGGAAAATCCCCCGGGAGCGCAGCCCTGCGGGCTGGGTCCTTCCCAAGGCGTTTACGGAAACCAAGCAAACGTTCTCCAAGCCGAAGGAAGGACACGAGGCGGTTAAAGCTTTGCTAAAGTCTCTGGAAAGCGCTGAGCAAAGGTTAGAATTTCCATTGCTTTCCGTTAGCTTAAGATATAGTTTAGCCTGGAATGAAGGGCAAAAATGCAGGACGTTCTGGTTGCACAAAATGCTCCTGATCTCCATGGAAATACTGGACATGGGTACCCAGGGATTTATGCTGGGAGCAGTTTGTGTCTCCTGCTGACGGCCGTGCCCATCTATGAACTAAATACCCCTTTTCAGCTATATTTTAATATTCAAAATGAATGATTCAAGCCTTTATTTCAACTGTAGCTTGGCAAATCCTCAGAGCTGCTTTGCTATAGACAAAAAATACCCGATATTTCTGAAAAATGAAGAGGCAGCTACTGGACATTGCTCATCCACAAACAGCCGATGTGGAGGGAGCACCCAGTTGGTTATTCCAGATTTGCAAGACATGCATTGAATGCTACCAAAGGGAAGGATGCAGGAAAAGCAGGGAAATATTAGCTCCAAAAGCATGCAGATCCCCTGCAGAGCTACCAGCAAGCTTGTCGCTAGAGATGGCCCTTAAGAAGCTACAGATAGAAAGTCAAATAATGTCAAAATAAAGGTTGCAAAGGCTGGCAAGAACTCCACGCAGTGGGCAAATAGCAAAGCAATTACCAGAGCAATTGAGCAAAGAGAAAAATGCCCCTTTTTGCAGACTTGCCCGGGTCATTCTGGACGGGCAGAGTGACCCGCCGTGATCTTTCCCGTTGCAGCCGGGGTGGCGATGGCCTTCGTGGCGCCGAAGAGGAAGAAGAACAAGAAATCCGAGGTGCAGAGGGGCAGCCGGGCGCAGGGCAGACCCTTGTCAGCCGGCAGAGGTGACCTGGAGCTTTGTGTTGACTATGGATCATCCTGAGCCCCAGGGCCAGGAGCTCTCTTGATCCCGCTATTAATGCACTTTATACTCGTCCAAGTAGTGGGCATATATATTTATATACATTTATATGTATATACACATAAGTATGTGTGTATATACATATATATGTATCCCGCTATTAATGCACTTTATACTCGTCCAAGTAGTGGGCATATGTATTTATATACATTTATATGTATATATACATAAATATGTATGTATATACATATATATGTATGTATATATGTATATACATATGTGTGTATTTATATAAAATATATATTTATATGTATTTATATACATATAGACACACACAAATATATATAATATATATACACACAGAGCCTCTGCACACACATATATGCGTAATAGGTGTGTGTACATATATATATACACACACACACACACATTTTTATATATAGACACACACGCACTATATATATAATATATATGATATATGCGTAATATATATAATAATATACATTTATGTGTGTGTGGGTAGTGTTCTCCATCACTGATATCGTGCCCTGGCTTGTTTGAAATGGTTGTAGAGTATCTTTTTATATAGGTAGGTGCATATTTATGCATATATATACACCTACACACACCCCTATATATCTATATATAGGGCTGTGTGTATATATATCTGTGTATGTGTATAGATATAGATAGATATGTATATATAGATATACATACACACACACACCCCTATGCATGTGTATGTGTGTGTTTATATATATATATATATGTGTATTTATATATACACACACACACCCCTACCTGTTTATCCCTATACATATATACCTATATGTATGCATACATATAGAGGGTGTGTGTGTATATACATTATACACATTATATATAATATATATATGTGCTATATCCTATATATATATATGTGCAATATATGTAATAGTGTACATGTGTGTTTATGTATATATGTATGTATATGTATGTATATATGAATACATGTATATATGTATATATACATGTAATATATATGCATATATACATATATATACATGTAATATTTACATACCTGCATACTTGTGTTTATATATACATGCATATAATGTATAGTGCTAATCCCCATAGGTATATATGTGTGTATATGTGTATACATTTAAACTATATGTGTCTCTATATAGTTTAGGCAGGAAATTCAAGGCAGGAGTGCAGGGCTTAGCACTGATAATAGGACATTTTGCAAGAACATTAAAGGCTTTTGCTCCAAGACTCCTTTGTGCAAAGCACTAAAAGAACAAGCAGAAATTTAATGTAGTTCCAGCTTAAAAGAGCGTTGACAGGTAGAGCACAACGAAGACATAAACCAAGGGCTTGTAAAGTACAAGCGATAACAGTGTCCAATATCTCCCCGCTTGTGTCAATAGGAGTTTTGCCGTTGACTTGGATTTTTCCCTCGGGTGATCACATCATTTTATGGAAGAAATAACCATAAAAGAACAGTCCAAAGAGTAGATAAATTCCAGGCTTGCTTCCTGCTGCCTCCTTCCCTGCCGCCACCCCATTCCAATGGGAACAGAACAAAGCCAGAGTAGAGGGTTTCTCTACTTACAGCATTTATTGCGCTCCCAAACTTTACGCACAGCCAATTTCAAGAGAGACCTGAGACATAATTTCTCAGCCCCTGCTAGAATTATGGTTTCCGATGTCATCTTTGAATTTTACCGGCTCATTTCTAACCAATACGAGATGCCAGCTTGATAAAGAGAAATTCAGCAGATGCTAATTTAGCCTCTAGAGAAAATTGGATCTAAAGGAGACATTTGCCATCCTCATACCATCTTGCTACCTTTCTTGTTAATGCCTTTAATCCCTTTTCCCTACGTGATTTAATTATCTTTTTTTCAGTACCACAATGTGCAACAATCTTTCTATAACAAGTAACCCTCTACCCAAGCTTTGCTATTTTAAAGTTAGTTTAATATATATATTATATATATGTGAATTAAAACAAATCTATCAGAGACCTTATACATGGATGAATCATGGTTCTCAGGCTTATTTTGCCTTGAGAAAGGAAGATCCAGGGATTTCTGCTATGTATTATATAGAAAAAATTCTTGATAGAGGCAACTTTATAATTTTTTATTCCTAGAAGGCCAACAAAGTTCAAATTATTCACAATAGTGAAAGAGAGATACAAGCTCTGTCATTCTCTGCTGGGAATAGCCCTTACGGAGGCAGCTCTCATTAACTTTTTACTGAAAAAAATCATTATGGGCTGCGTATTAATCAGCTTCTGAGCCCTGGGATAAGTCACAGAAGCATTTCAAGTCCCGACACGATCAGTTATCAAACGCAGTGAGGTGGTTTTCATGCACATCCCTGCAGTGGTTGGCGGCACATTAATATTTGCAATTTCTGCCTGTTGATGGAGCATCCGAGCTGTCCCATCAGGATGTGACACTTGTTATAAAACCGCTAGATTTTTTATTAGATGAATAAAAATACATCTGATTCAATGTATAGTGTGTGGCCAATACCTTTGGGAGGCTCTTCTAGCCCCTACCTGGCCCTACGCATCTCTCTGGACCCTGCAGCCCATCAGTATCCCATAGCATTCCCAATCAATCCCTCTGGACAGCTGGAATGACCTGTGCTCAGCTCAGTTCCCTTCTACTATTTCCTCTGTTCTTCCAATTAATATACCATGTAGATAAAATAAGAAACAGGTAGGTAAAATAAGAAATAATTTCTGAATTGCTGTAATAGAGGGTCCCATATCAATTTAAGGGCTCATTTCCTCCCCTAGCAGCTGTCTTAGTAGATCAAGAAGTTACTTGATCATCTCAAGTCTCTCCATTTCCAACTTTGCAGCTATTTCTAGCACCTTTGGAGTGAAACCCGATGTAGTCAGGTCTAAAGAGACTGCAACGTGCGGTGAGGAAAGTCCTGGAGCAAAACAGAGCGAAGAAGAGGCGCCAGATGTGCCACGGGGACCAGGACCGTATTTTTATATTGGTGGAGCTAATGGAGCTGGGCTGTAAGTAGATCCCCTTGAGAGACAGGGGACCCAAGTGCCCTTGGGTTAGTGTTAGGAGTTGAAGGGGTCTCAGCTGAGTCTTCTCAATGGATTTTGCTCTTTTGCTGTTTCCTTTTCCATACACAGCGTGAGCATCTACTGCCAGAGCCGGGGCTGGCAGCGTATCTATGACAACAGGAGAGAGGATTATGCACTGAAATGGTGTGAGACCAAGTGCCGAGAGACCTATAACAGCTTCAAAGAAGGTAGAAGTGTCAGCGAGCTTGAGTGGGAAAGGGGGATGAGGAAACACTCGGGAATGCTGAACTTTTGCGGCTCCAGAGCTAGAGAAATTTGCCTACAGGGTGGGCAAAGCTGCTACTGCCTTAAAGTAAATGGATAAAAGTCAATATTAACAAGGTTAGCCTCATCCTCCGGCTTCTGCTGCATGGAGCAATAAGGACAAGGTTTATTCTGGTTGGTTTTGCTTCCCTCCTACAGGCGAGCAGCTTCTCTACCAGATTCCCAACAACGGAATCCTCACCACAAAGATCGGGCTCTTAAACTGCCTGCGAGAGCAAGAGCGGGTCATGAACAAGATCACCTGGAGCTCCAATTACAAGTAAGAACTCTAATTTCTTTGAACCTCGGTCAGAAAGACAAGCCAACAAGAAGAAAATGTGCATAAAGATGTACATAAAAAAGTGTCTTCCTTGCTGATAAGGAGCCACGAAGAGCCTTGCAGTCATCCTTTTGGAAAACAACAAGGGAATTATGATGTCGGATGGGATTTTCAGCTTGTGTTTGGTTTGGTCACAGGTTTCTGAAGATGGAAGACTTCTTCCCAGAGTCTTTTCGCCTGGATTTACGGGATGAAAGGAATGCCTTCTTTGCGCTTTGCCGAGGTGAATGGGATGGATCATGCCAGCAATCAGCTTAAACAGCTACACGATGCTCTGAAGAAGTCATAAATATATGAACAGCAGCAGTCATTTTGTGTTTGCTGCCCACATATTGTCTTAATTTTGTGCATTTAAGACAATTTCAATGCAATTTAAAGTGTGTGTATATACATGCATAAAATACATGCATATAAACATATATTTATACAATTATATATATGCACACACACGTTTAAATGAGCATTTTTCAGAGCTCCCCAGTGGCACCCCAGTGTTGGATGCTGTACGGATGACTACAAAACAGACTCGTTTCCGCAGAGGGAGATATCTGGATCTGCAAACCCACCAGCTCCAACCAAGGCCGAGGGATTTTCCTGCTGAAAAACCGCGCCGCCGTCACCACGTACCAGGCGAAGCTGCACAGCACCGAGGAGGAGCAGCTCAGCAAGAAGGGCTCCTGCAAGGTCCCTCAGGCCAGAATAGTGCAAAGGTAGCTGAAACCTCCTAATTTATGTGCAAGAAGTGTGCTTGGGTTAAGCCATACTGGCCTCAAATTGTTGGATATTTCCCTAAGTTCAGCCTGGTACCTTCTTCATAGCCTATGAGATGTTTTCGTTGCATGGGGGAGAGGGTATTTCTCTGGTTAGATCTGCTAGAATATTTTGTGCAGTGTCCGTGTAGCAGAGAAAGGAAGAAAAATTAAGGCAGCAGCAACCAGGAGAACCATTTCAGCTCCTGATAGTTCCTGTCTCATTTGAACACTGAATTAACTTGAGGGAGATGTTCTAAATAAATCACTTCGGTGCTTGCAGATGAATGGATTAAACTTGCAAAGAGAAAGGCAAAAAATTAATGGAAGATTTTCATAATTTATTGCAGGAGTTGCAGTTCCGAGATGCTTTTAATTCTTTATTATGCACAGCAGCTCCTGGTACCCATGGAACAGAGCGTGACATCAAATGGCATCTCCATGACATGCCAGCGTTCAGATTGCCGTGTGCTAGTGACATGCTGTAATATCGGGGTGGCAAAAGCACATCATGTCCTCGCAGAACAGTAATACTTATTCTCACATTATATCCCTTTTATTTATATAAGCATCCAGCAACCTTTGAAGATAAAGGGAAATAATTCCCGGGCCGTGCCAGGGTGGCAATAAAAGCAATGTTGCTCCGTGAAGGGCTCTTTGTGCTCCGATATAAACTTTGTATATTCTCCAGTAAGCATTAGTAAATCTTTAATTACCTCCCACTCCAGAGACTAAGCACGACTTCTATTTCACATGAAAGAAGCTGCTCTTGGCACTGATATTACCTCCTCCAAGCGCCCTCTGCTGCCACTCGCCTAAAAAAGGGTGAAAAATAAGAGGAAAAGGATTGATTGTGCAGTGGGAAATGAGCAGATTTGGTTGTTTTGTGCAAATTTGGACCTGCCACGTGTCAGGGCTCCTTATTGATGTCGTTTTCTGCGCTTTTGCTCCTATAGATACATTCAGCAGCCTCTGCTCCTGGAAGGGAAGAAGTTCGACGTCCGCTCCTACCTCCTCATCGCCTGCACAGCTCCCTATGTGGTGTTTTTTGCCCAAGGTTACGTCCGCTTGAGCTGTACCTGCTACGACGCTGCTTCGGATGACCTGACCGCCCATCTGACCAACCAGGTAAACCAGAAACAACCCCAAAATTAACCCGTCTGTGAGATCCGTGGCTAAACATCCCGTGCATGGACCGTATATGCCTATAGAGACCTGTTTCTGCTCATGGGTTGGTAAAGGGTTGATCTAGGGATCTCTCAGCGCTGCAGTTGGTTCGGAAGATGCAGGGCTTGGCAAATGGGTAGATGGGGGCAAAAAAAAAGATTTTTGAAAGGTTCCCCTCATGCGAAGACTGGATACTCATGAAATAGGCATGGACTTATAGTGAGTCATGGCAGCAAATCTGAATAGAAGGGATATTGGAACAAAAAAGGATCCATATTGGAACAAAAAGGGATCAGAAAGAAGAAACTGGTTTTGTCTGAAATGTATTTTTCTGCACCCAATATGCTGCTGAGCTCTGAGAATGAGCAAAGCACCTTTTGTAGAGAGATATATCAGGCGATATATCAAACACATTCAATTCTTGTTGGAGTTTTATGGTTCCTGCAGAAGTGCATCTCAGGACAGCGGATTATAGCTGCTTCCTGCAATATGTGACATTATCAGAGCGCTGCTTGTTTTCCTGGAATAGTTTGTTTGCTCGGCTGGAGGGCCATCCACAGGGAATTCAGGCGCTCAGGTAGGATCCCAAGGCACCGCTGACACTAAACAAGGGACAGATGTTTATTAGGAGAACGTAAATTATCTAGGATCCTGCTGGGAGGAGGGAAACAAGATTTACCTGCACCTGAGCACCTGGTTGTAGAACAGACTTTTCCAAATTATACATAATTCCTCCCTCATCCCCTTCCTGCCTTTTCCTCCTGCTCGGAGTCAACAATTTTCCTCCTGTCAAAAGGGAAGACGAGTGGTGGTTGTAGCCAGGCCAAGAGGTTTTGCAGGGAACAGGGAGCTGCTTTTGTCCTAACGGGGTAAAAATCCCATTATCCACAAGCTCCAGGATTAAATGAGACAGTGGAAGAGGTTTCCTTTTTCCTTTCCTTCCTCACCCAGCTTTCCTTTAGGGATGCGTGTGCTTCCCAGACACATTTCCCAGCTCCTAGGCAGGTGGACACTATTAGCAACGGGATTTACTCCAGAAAACATCATTAATGTTAATTATTAATGGACTGGAAAGCACCACTCCCTGTCTGCCAGGCTGCGGCTCAGAGATGCCGTAAGGATATAAACACATGGGAAGACACACAGGGAGAAATGGGAATGGAGTGAGTGTCCCCACCATTCCTTCCACCCTTCTAATTTGGTCCTTCCCAACTCCAGATGCTTGGAACAACACAAGAGACCTGGATGTCCTCCATCTGGCTCCTAGTTATTCCCTGCTGGAAATCTAACCCTCCCTTTGCTCCGTGTCCCGTTTCTCAGTACATGCAGAAGAAGAACCCCCTGTACAACCAGCTGAAAGAGGAGACGGTCTGGCGGATGGAGCATTTCAACAGCTACGTTAATGAGAAGTTCAGGAAAAGCAACGGTCTCCCAAAGGACTGGGTTTTCACTGTGTTTACCGTGAGTACATGCAGGGCTACGGCATGCCAGGCTGCTCATTAGAGGAACAGGAATACAGAGCAACCCCCCAAGTCCCAGAAAACACCTGAGAAGGGACAGAGAGCAGTTTTCCGAGGTTTGTTTTATTCCTGTTACAATTTAAACCCAAACCCAAAGAGAAGCAAGCAGGTAAAACCTTTGTTAAAATGCTTTGGGGTTTAGAAAAACACTTTGAAAGCAAAGCTAGTTGAGGTTGCCGAAAGTTTCTCAGGGATCAGTAGCTTTTCAGCCAACTTTATGACTTTAACAGAAATTTCCAAGCGTGCCTTTCAGTTCCAAATTCAGTGAAACCTGGTATCACCCACTGCAAATTGCTGCAACTCATCACATGTGCAAGGCAGGGGAATCTGCTCAAAATGGGCAAATGTGGTTGCAAAAAGCAACATCCTTCCAAACCCAGAGAGGCCCTAGACCAAGGGGTGGTCTGTGACTTGCAGCAGCTCCAATTCCTTGAGTTTTGAGCTGATCCGCAGTGGTTCCTTCTCTCCCAGAAAAGGATGCAGCAGATCATGGTGCAGTGCTTCCTGGCAGCCAAACTGAGGCTGGAGCGCAAGCTGGGCTACTTCGACCTCATCGGCTGCGACTTCTTGATCGATGAAAACTTTAAGGTATTTATAATACGGTAACACACTGAGTATAATATTAAAGAGCAAGAGTGGGGCATGGTTGACAAGCTATAATGCATTTGTGTAATGCCTTTAATGCCACAAGAAGTAAATTGATGTGCACAAGAGGAGTACGCACCAGTGCAGCAAAGAACTCGCCCTGTTGCCGCAACGAATCCATCATAATCGATTCAATGTCAGCATCAGAATCTAGATTTCACTCTAAATTTAGCACTCGAGCAGCCCCTCTGGTTCATAACGTGCTAGAATCACAGCTCCCGCTCGCAAAGAATGAGCGAAAACCGGACAAGAAAAGCCAAAAGAAAGGGGAATAATCAATCCTGCCATTGCAGCTCTTCAAAAACCACCTGGCCTAAACACACCGCAAAACCATCTGGCCGATCCTGCTGTTGCTAAAGCAGAAAGGAATTCAACCCTGTCCCGGCGAAGGGCAGTGGGAACGGCAAACCTCAGGAAAGAATGGAAATAATGCGTGCGGCGCAGGGCAAGGCACCGCACAAAGGCCTCCTTTGTAGGGGACGTCAATGACAAGGCAGAGTAAATGGCAAAGACGCCGAAACCGGCCGCTTCTCACGTTGCAGCAGCGATTGTGCTCTGCAATGTTGGCGTGCACAGCCCGGGCTGTGTAAACCTTAAGTAGAATGGGAGATCCGATATCGCTCTATTGTGGCCATCCCGCCTTGGCGGGTTACAAAGTTGAGCTCGGCTTTGGCGAAAACACAGCGCTGAGANTTAAAAACAGGCACAGGAGGAGTCAGCTGCAAGCGCGGAGAGGGAGTAAAATGTGAATTTCGGCATTTATTTAGCATAGATTTGTCTTCCTTTGCCTGCCCTTGAAGCAGTAAAGCTTCTCCTGCTCCGTGGAGCGGATTCCCAGTGCTGCGTGGGCAGATATTGCAGCTCCCGTTGTGGCATCCTGCCCTCCCGTCTGCAGCACACCGTGACCTGCAAATAGCTCTCTTGGCTTAACACATTTTTTGTGAGCATCAGAAAGCCTCAGCAGAGTTTTTTGTTTGTGTTTTTTGGAGGGATAGAGGTTGGATTTAATTACTATTATTACTGAAGTGCCAGCTTTTGTATAACTCACCCAGTCCTTATGAAAAACCTGTCTTGCCTGCACAGATATGATGGGATTTGGGGGGCTTTTTTAGTACTCTCAAGGTATTCCTGCAGCCTGGACAAACACATTGCTGTGGATCCGAGATGCCCAAGCCCAGATTCCGTGTTTCTGACCCTCTTTTCCCAGATTTGGCTTCTGGAGATGAATGCAAACCCGGCGCTGCACACCCACTGCAAGGTCTTGAGGGACATCATTCCCACCATAGTCCACGAGAGCCTCGGTGAGTGGACAAGTCACAACCGCGTCACCCCATCACTTGCCAGAGGAAAAACTACGGTACAAATACGGTTATTTTTGCGTGCATCCACGTGTTTATTTTGAGGGTGTTATCCACATCCTTTATTGCATCGCCTGCAGCTTCACAATATTTTTCCTTGAAATGTTACCGGTCGAGTTGACGTAGGTGATGTGAATACAGGCGAAGTGGTAGTAAAATCACCCTTGAAAATAATAAAAAAAAAAAAACTTAAAAAAAGCAGTCCACAGATGTCGCAGATCACAAGTTGGAAACCACTTCCCCTCAGCCCTCCTTGTGCTCATGCACCCAGGTGCCACATGAGAACGCGGGTGTATTTTTGGTGTCAGGACTTTAGGCTCTCTCCTAACTGCACCTTCCTTTCCAGATCTGGTTCTGGAGATCTTCAACAAGTGCCTCAAGGGCCAGAACCTGCTGCCTTTGGAGACCCTTGGCCGTTTCGTGCTGCTCTACAAGGAAGATGCTGCAGCCCCTGGGCAGAAGGCAGTGAAACTCAGGACTTCCCCCTGCATGGGCAGATACCTGCGGCCCTGCACGAGCAGCCCCAGCCTCTTTGGCTCCAGCTCTGCCAAAACATTGGAAAACTCTTCCAAGAAGCTTCCATCCGCTGGAGAAAAGGTTGGCTTCTTGCGCAACCAGCATTCCCAGGAAAATATCCTACCTATCCCACACGTACAGCTCTTCGGGCAGGAGGGAAAAGCCTCGGAGCAGGCGCAGAGGGTGAGGGCTTTCATGAGCCCGGAGGACGTAAGAAGAAAATAAAAGCTAAGGTTGTATGCACTGTGTGTGTTCTGATGATTTTCATGTAATATAAAAGAAGAAGTATCCAACTCGCCTGGAAAATTAGTTACTATTTCTGTTAGTACTTAGAAAACTGTATTTTAATAAGCCAGACAGAATTTATAGGGAAGTTACAGAACTTTAGACATCCATTACCATGTTAAAACCCATCCCTTTCAAGAGCAACTTCGATCTTGCAGGTGCAACACAGGAATTAGCCAAACTTTTGTGTCCCCGCACACACAGAGAAGCTGCAACGACCAAGTTGGATGGGGAAATCCTCCGGTTCTCCGCATTATTCCTGGGATTTACCTGGTTGTACATCCAGGACCCTTTCCCATTGGATGCTCGAGGCTTTGCACGTTTCCCCTGGCTGCATGAAGACTCTTTCCTTGTCGCTTGGTTGAGGTGGCAGCCTCGTAGCAGCATCTCCGCAGGAAGCAGTGACGTCTGCAGGACCTGGCCGAGGGGGAGGGAGGTTGAAACCAGCAGGAAATGCTCAAATTCTGCTGCTTCGAACCCGCAGAGCATACGAATGAGCAGAAAGTGGAAGGGGACACATGCGCGCTGCCTCCCCTGCGCCTTCTCTGGCCGGCCTTCATGCACATCCACATGATCCGGTGACTGCAGCACCGCTCCGGGGACGGATCCTGCGGCCCCGGGAGCAGCGGGAACATGGGATGCTGCGGCCTGAGGCAGGCTGGATCTGCGGGAACGGGCCAGGACGAGGTGGAGCTGCTCCGGACGGGAGCTACTCGAGGCAGGAGCAGGTAGGCAGCGCTTTGGGGAACATGGAAATCACCGAGCACGGCCAAACAAAGCGCTTTTTCGTGCTTTCAAGCAAAACCCAATGGCTTTTTTCATGCAACCCCAACCCAGTGGCTATGATTGTTTTGCAAATGTGACTCCTTTAAAGAAAAAGCTGCTGCTTCCCTTTTTCGAGCCCAAATTTGCAGTAACACCAAATGTTAGGTACTTCCATCTGCAGCCTCCGTTCATGTGCCACGAGGACGGCTTGCACACCTCGTGTTTTCCCTTGGTGCTGTAGTTAATTAAGATTAACTGCTCTTAGCAGCTAGGAGTATATGTGCCCATTCCCTGAACCTTGTTGCCTTCAAATTGTGCGGTTGCTTTCCAAAAATCTTGTTGGCAAAACAATAGAACAAGTCCCCCCTATTTCCTTCGCCTACGGAGCCTGCACTAAAGCCTCTGTCTCTCCATGAGACCTTCTTTGAAGGGAGAGAACCAGCTTTTGAGAAACTGAGGGTGGAAACCGTTCTTCCTTGCAGATAAGATCAGTGAAAGAAAGAGATCTTGCTCAGAAAGAAGAGTTCGTCTGTTGTAAAACACAAACTTTAAGCCAGAATTCCAGGAATTAGTCTTCTGCAGGAGCACGGATTTCTTGCTTCTGTAATAGCCCATGGAAGTATTTTTCAGTAAATACCTTTCTATATTCCCTTTTGTTTCAGGAAATCATCCATTTCTGAAGGCCAGAGCGAGGGATTCCTCCATCCTAAGGATCCTGTGGCCCTAACAGAGACCCAAGATGTGAGTACGAGCAGCAGCTAAAGCTAAATTCATAAGTATAATCAAGGTGATGATCACAGGTCTCTATCCCACCCAATATAACATTATTCTAACACACTATCCCATTATAGTAAAGTGCCAGATGCAATACCATACACTTTTAAAAGCATATAACAAAATTCTGTTTTAAGGACTAGACATTTTTCCAGCCTTTTTTTCCCTACTGATATAGATACTTTTCTCATAAAATGAAATTTCTCCTTAAATGAAAAGGAAGGTCTTCATGGAAAGGCAGAGGGTTCAACCCACAAGTGCGTTGGTCATTGCAAGTCAGTTTGGGAATTTCGCTCTCCTTTACATTTTCCCACCTCTAACTCCAACATGTCCATAAGAAAAAAAAATCCATGTTATGGATTGGGTTGTGTTTTCCTCCTTCCAGGGAGCTTTATGGGGAAGAACACAGGAGGAACTAGTGGACTTACTGACCACACAGCCCATCCGTGGCTGGGAAGGAGTAGATATCCGCTCCCTTGGGGAGATGGTTTGGTCCTCTCTAGTTCTTCTGAGGAGTCATCGCATGGAGGTAAAAGTTCTTATAGTACAACCACATAGGCAGGAGATGTTTCCACCTCTGGAAAATTCTTTTATGACTAGCGAGATAAAAACAGCTGGGGGAAATTTGGACTCCACATACTCTCAAAACCACCATCAGATCCCAGTGCTTGATTAAGGCCATAACCTAGGGCCGTAACCGTGTCCTGACCCTTCTTTTCGAGAATTAATGCCAAAATATTCAGCTTTTTTCACCTGACCAGATTTCATGATCGCTTCTCTGATCAGCAAGAACTTTTCATTCGTTCCCAGGTAGGGGAGGAAATTGCCTTTTTGTTGAAATATCTTTTCATTCAAGCCATCTCTGTGGCTTTTGGGGATGACCGATCAAAACGAGGCATTTGTACTTACTGTTATCCTGATGTTGAATAAATGTCTAGAGTTCACACAAGGGGACTGAGATCTAGTCCAAATTTGCCATGGATTCATGTCTGGTTCTCTGCCTATGTATAAATATGAGTAAAATCTCCTTATATCACAGGGATGCTGCTGTTTGCTGTATCAAAAATCATTTTGAGAACATTTTAGGGAAGCTGGTGTAGAATCCCAAGGGTATTAACACCAACTTGCTGTCAAACCACGACCTGCTGCAGAGCAATCCAGCAGTTAAACACTACATAGCTCTTATATGTGTACATAAAGATATTAAATACTGCATCAGAAAAGAGAGGGGAAGGTGGGGAGCTCTTGAGAGGCATTTATATTCCTTCTATTTTTAATATTTAACATGTTTTGGAAGAAAGATGTGATGATGCTATTGTTTCCCCAGGAGATGTGTGAATGCTACATTGTGCTGTTCTCCTTCCACCTGCTGATCCTCTCGGTGGATCACTCCAAGAAGTCATTTGTGTACGAGGTAAAGCACAAGAATCCTCTTGTATCTACCGTATTCCCGCTCCTATCAAGACTTCCTAAACATCCCTTTGCATTTTGCAAAGCTGCTTTCTAACACAATTCCACCCCACACCAGGGTCTCCTTCCTCTTGCTGGGATGCGCATGAGAAAGGTGGTGAGTGCAATCAGCAACACGTTTGAGATTGCTGGTAAGTCTGTTCTGAGGGGTTTTAATCACATTGAATCACCTTTTAAGCACCTTTTAAGCACATAAGGCTGGTCCTCAAGGGCCAGTCCATGTGCATGGAAGAGGAGGGTTATGGAGCCATGTGGATACCCAGGGAAGAAGGGATTTGCCTCCTCTCCCAGTTTCAGCCCTGCCTTCTGGACTGGGCTCTCTAGCCTGGTCACCAGTAGTAATAACTGAGTAGAGAATAAGACTTAGCTACACGGAAGGAATTTGGAATCCCAGGTTTTACAGGTGGATGCAATTGCTCCACAGCCTTAAGAATTCCTCCTACACAAGGTAATATAAGTTATATGGCCCCCTTTTTTTCTAATTTTCTACTTAAACCAAAGAGGGAGCAAATGTTGATGACTGGGATGAATTGCCCCACTAGGCTCAAGGGTGTTTCACATCACAGATGCCTTCCTCAAGCCCATTGAGGTTTGTATTCCCCTGCCCAGGGTCCATGATAGAATCCAGACTCATCTGCTGCCAGAATTCAGCTGATTTGGACATGTGGGTTCAACGTCTCCAGCACCAAATCGAGAGGGCAAATGCCAACTGCCCCACCAATCCCAACAGCATCATCTCTTTTCTGGTAAGTGGATGTATAGAAAATGGGATGGGAATAGGGAAAAGCGTTGAAATGGGCTAAAGTATTACTGCAATCAGGCTAGAACTGAACGTAGCGTTACTTGAGGATGTTGCAACTTCAGTCTAGGTTAAGGCAAGTCAGCCTTAACATAGGTTTTATCACTGATAATTCACAACTGCTGCTCATGCTGTGCATGAGATTTTAGGAAATGTAGTGATATTTTTGTTCCTGGCTGTAATTTAAGGAGCCTATTGAAATTACACAGTCAAAAATTCAAGTTTCCTCTAACCAAAAATAAAAGACTTGCTTCTCTGGACGCAGTTACATAAATTCTTATAAAACATATTGCAACATCCCACAAGAGGGCAGGATTACACTGATATTGAAGCCACCTAAATATTTGTGATTGAAGAATTCCGGAGTACATCACACCTCTGGTTTTATCTCCTTTTGGTCTGTCTGAAAAATAAATTAAAAAAGGTGCCGTGTGATGAGCAGTGGAAGAGAAGGGAGCTGATGAGACACCTGTCCTGCAGCCCCATTCTGAAGTGGGAGGGAAAACCTATCCAGCACCTGGGACGGATGCAGCACGTGGCAATGGTGCAAGTTGCCAGCGGCGGCGTTGGGGTAAATACAATGTATTTGAAAGAGATAAAATTAATCCCTTCTGCCAAGGTGCTCAAATAACTGCACTCAGGGGACATAGGGCTATAAGGGACCTCACGTGGTCATCTAGCCCCATCCTGTTCTCATCTCACAACGTATTTCTTAAACATTTCCTTGCAAATCTGTCTGGTCTAGTCTAAAGAAGATTGGATGATGGATATTCCATCCCCTAAGATGTATTATCTGCCCCTGTTCCATAGAAATCTGAGGAAAGGCTGCTGATCCTGTTCCCAGAAGACCTGCTTTTCCTCTCTGTGGACAAGGAGAGGACCACAATCACGTATGAGGTAACAGGGGGAGTAGAGAAAATGGGCAAAGAAGCAAAGAGCTGAGAGGAGCTGGATCTTGTGAGCAAGGATGGGAGAGGAGAAATGCCAGAATATTAAGGACAGAAAGGAAAAACCCAAGGAAAATGTGAAATCATTGTTTTTCTTTACTTTTTTGAAGGGAAAACTACCCATAACTGGCATCCGGGCAAAGAATAAACCAGCTGTGCTGGGGGGGCTGCAGTTTGAGATTACAGGTAAGATGAATAAGGGGAGAGCAGTGAGGAACTGGGTACCACTCGGTGCTCAGCCTTGCATTAGGATGGGTTGTATTGTGGTTGTCGTCCAGTGAATGGCATCAGTTGTACTTGTAACATACACAAACGTATACAGCTGATCAGTTGTATACGTAACATATAAAACTGTCTTTTTGTTCTGATAACATTTGCTACATCTGGAGCAGCCAGGGAGATGCCCTTTAGGGTCTCGTGTTGGTGGATTCCAGGCTTCAACCCACTTCCCTGCTTCCATCCTTGTTACCTGTCTTTTCTTTCCATGGGGAATCTGAGCATTCTGTAGGTTAAAAGGGATGGCAAGAAATCCTCTGGCACCAGGGAGAGGAGATTAGTCTTGCACAAGGATTAACCTATGTTCCGTGGCACAAAATGTATTGTATTCTCCTACCTCCACGCTCTTCCCTGGTATCTTCCAGGCAGCCTGACAGACCCGATCCTGATCATCTGTTCCACCGCAGAGGATTACGAAAAATGCCTCTTCTACCTGCAGAAGGTACCGCTCAGAGAGCTTTACTGCAGAAATAACCTCTTCTCAAGACTGAGACTTTCACAGCCATACATAGAGCCATCTAAAATGTATGTGCCTCCCAACTTGTCCTCCTTTTCCGTAGAACACTTACTTAGGCAGGGAGTTTTCTTCCAGCACCTAGTTTTCATTGATTCCAATGCAAAATGCATATTGAAATAAGCAGGAGTGCTGAGGGGAGAGGCTGGTTAAGGCGGTTTGTCCTATTGCACAAAGCTGGAGACACATTATATCACTCTACACCTTAAAATAACAATGATAACACTACAGCTTCTCATCTGTTCCCTGGATTCCCTCACATCCATGTAAAGAGGGACCTTACCTAGGTGTGAACTTGAGGATTCAACCCTATATCCAATGTACCCTGTGCAGAGGCTTATAGAGAAGCCCCTATAGAGAAGAGGGAAGATGAATCAGGAATAGAAGAGGTGTTGGAATCCGTGTATTTATTAACCAAAATGACTGTTCTTTAGCTGAGCAGGGCTGTGTTTACCTGGCATATAAAATTCTTGGCAGAATGAGTACGCTCACGGGCTGAAAATATGTTCCAGGTGGAGGAAAACCTGGATACTCCGACTCTTCCGCCTCCGCCTGCCATCCCTAAGAAATCCCGGCGATATCCAAAGTAGGTCGTTAGCTTGGAGGGACAACAAGAAAGGTATGTGACATATGTCACCAGCACACAGTGACATTGCTGCAGGAACAAATCCCTTCCTAGCAAGTAAAGAGGGACCGATTATTCCCACGGCCAGGTATGCTGAATGGCTGTTGCGATCCATGCAGAATCTTGGGATTTTGACCTTATGCCTTAAAGACACGTTTTTCCCCGTTTACCTACTATATTTATTACCTGATTCTTCTCAGAAATATTGTAAAACACTGTGTAAATAATACGAATAAAACACTTATCCTGAACCTAAGCAACATTCATATTGAAGGACTTTCTAGACTGATGCAGGTAACTGTGTTGATTCACAACCACAGGGTTTGGGGAGTTAATCTCTTCCTCTGAAGCTGCAGGGACAGTGCAGTTCATAATTGTGATTAATCCCTTTTCTACAGCTTTTCTTCCCAGCCCAAACCAAGGGCAAAAATTAATCCTGGAAGTTTTCGCACTCAAAACCTTTTCCTGGTATTCTCTTTGCTGCCCTTCACCTGCTAAGAAAACAACACAGTTTCAATTTGGAAGTCAAACTTCTGGAATATAAATCCATATTTCATACACTTCATTCAGAGCAAAATTTCTGAATTTGGTCCTAGCTTTTACACCAGAGCATTAGAACTTCCCAGAACTCCGGGCAATCCAGCTTGTCCGGGCTTAAGGTTGTTGCTTGAATTCTCAATTTTCAGTTCTGGCACCGTTTCTCTTTTTACAGGAAGACGTGAGGGAGCCCCAGGCACAGCCAAATGAGGTCAGGTTCTAGGAAATCACAAACTAGGCTGTACTTGTAGTCTCTTAAACCTCCCCTGGTGTCACGCATCGTGATCCTGCCCTTCAAGCAGCCTGAAAAATCGGGTGTTAAAACAGTTTGCTCTTAAGGCATCAACTACCCAACTTGGAGACTGCGATGCTGTGCCAGATAGAGGGGAGAGGGTGATAAAAATACATTTTCCAGCATAAAGGGGACTTTTTCCACATGCGTGACAACAGAATTGCTCCAAAAATGTCTCGGTTAAGAGAAGTCCAGCTGCTGCACAGCTGGAACTCACCCCATGAGCAGGCAACGTTGCATGGGATCCACATCCATATCCTCAGCTCCCGGATGGATTTAACGGTGCCAAGGGGCAGCAATGAGATTGCTGGATAGGGAAATGCTCCCTGGGCTGGCAGGATAAAACACTGCTCAATGGCAATAAGTTTCAACCAGTATGGGCTGCCTAAGGATTTGTTTTGCAATTAGATCCCTCCATCCATGGGACTGTTCAGAAACAAGATTAAATATAAGAGCTGGATAATTCTAGTAAAAAAGTTGCATTTTTCTTTGTTAGCAACCCCCAAAAATACCACTTAAGGATGTCAAATTTTAACATTTGAAAGGGGATTCAAGCGAAAAAAAAAAAAATGCTATAGACATTTCATTGGATGTTATTAAGGGAAAAAAAAGAAAACTTCTAAGCGTATACACAGATCAAGCTGAAGTTAAATCAGAGCTCGAAAATCCCATCAACTCTCAGATTTGAGCTGCAAGTTGAGCCACGATCTGATTCAGATGGTGCAGAAATAACGGGACTCCACACTCTGGCTGTTTCTGAGTGGAAACTGAAGCATCAAGTTTGCTTGTTTAGCAGCTCCCTGTTCTTTGCTGAGCGCTTTCATGTTCTTTGCCACGAAATACAGCTCTTTTGCTGAAAATCTCCAAGACTTGAGTGATTCACACTGGGTTTTTCCCACTAAATCTGAGCTTTGAGATAGGAAACCAACAGCTTTTCCCATCACTGAGCAGACCCAAGGCAGGTGGGTAGGTAGGTCGGAAACGGAGCTGCTCTTATAGTGGCCAAGAGGCCACTGTGCAAATTCCCCCTGAATAATCTGGCTCTGATCAATGTGTTTCGATATTAACTGGCAGAATTGTCAGCTCTTCAACACCCGGAGCCCACAAGGTCTTGCACAGGGTGCTCTTCTCTGATAAATAGACTTCCATTAGACACACGAATCTTTCATCCCTCAAACAAGAAATTCTGGTGATATTTTCTGCCCAAAATGTGGCTACTTCTCTGAAATTCTCAGGAACGGAAAATATTATCAGCCACAGCTTCCTGCTGTTGTGATATTGGGTAGCTGAAGAGCAGCAGCAGGAAAATGTTAAGCCACAGGCTTAAAAAGGAGGAAAAGTGCAAGTAGAATGGTCTAAATGGCAAGAGTTTGAGGGAAGATTGCTGAAACAGCCAGAAAAGGGAACTAGGAAAGTAAAACTGAACTGTGCTCACTGGGAAAACACAAGGAATAAGATCTTTTCAGAACGAGACCTCCAAACCGCTGCTTAAATGCACATAATTCAAATCTCGAGTTTATTTTGCCTTCACAAAAGGCCACAGTGAGAAATCTTGTTGGAAAACATAATTTGTCAAATCCATGGTCCATCCAGAATGAATACAGCCAATATAGGAGGGGCAGTAGAACAGCTTTGATGAGAAGTTATTTAGATTCCTGAGCATATTAAATCCCGCAGTGTAACCACTTACAAGGCAGATCCAGCCTTGTAGTTTAAATCCAGTTATCCTGTTAAATCCAATCCCTTCCCCTTTATTCGGATGAACCTCACTTAAGAGCTTGTGCGTGTCTCAAAGCAGTAGGAAAAACCTCTCTCCTTTCAAGTGGATTTCCCATTAATTATGGGAAAAATCATCAGCAACAGTAATAAGAACAAGAAAGGAAAAAATACATTAAAAGTACAAGGTCTCACAATGTCCTTTTGAGGTGCAGAAGGAGTTTTGCATGGAGGGTAAGTTAAGGTGTAAGGATTTTGATTGCCCTAAATCAGCAGCCTGAATATTAAACTAGGACTAGGTAGGAATGCGGTGGATAAGGTTAATTCTTTGCACTTCGTTTTCTCTTAAAATTAGGTGAAATAATTGCAAGATTCAATAAAACACCCCCAAAATAAATAAATAAATAAATAAAAGTGTCTCCAGAGAGACACCAAGAGGTCTATGAGGAATGACAGTCTATGAGGAAGGACAAGAGCCTGCAGCGACCAAGGAGAGGGTAATTTTGAAATACAAAGATGCCATAGAGTAAAATGAAGTGAGTTCTTTCTCATGATCATGGCAGACATTATGAGCATGAAAGATCATAATTTCCCTCGTTCTTTGATAAATAATGTATAATCAGACACTGGATTGGATTGTCTAAGGAAGTCAATGATTTATCCCAATGGAAGTCCAATGGGCAGATGGATGCGGGATCTAGTTAATCCTCCCATAGAGAGACCGGCTGCGTGACCAGGTCCACCCTGTCCCACTTTGTGGCTCTTCTGTTGTTTTACCATACACATTAGTGCATTCAGTGCCTTCTGCTTCACATATCTCTTAGTTGGACACGGACATAATAAAAATAGCATGTCATTCGCACTTGGAATAACTCCCTTTGAGTATTTAATAAGGCAATTAGTACAACTTTGATACGATCGCTAGGCACAATGTGTTTTTCCCTTCATAGATGATGACACTATAGATCTTGACACTATGGACATACCCCGTCAAAGCTGCGATGTCCTGTCGGTATTATTGTATTTTCTGTAGCATTGAGTGATTGGTGACAGGACTCTGGGCTTCTAGAAGTGCCACAGAGACTTCTGCAGATGCTAAGGGCAATATCAGAGCCTTGCTCCCAAACCGAGTTGAAAATCATCAATGGAAAAAGCAGGAAACTTGCAATAAAGCAATGTCACTGAATGCATGTCGCTCTGAGTCTGCTTTTCCTCTACCTGGTAGGTCTGTTGGGAGGAAACAAAGTCCCCAAAGCCTCATTCCTTAGTGCTCTGGATATAAGGATGCTCTATGCTCCCAGCCCCTGACTCCTTCCTCTTGGAAAACCTGATTTCAGCTCTCCCTCTTTGCATCACGTTGCAATTCTCCTGTTTTCACTGCAGGTTCTGCGGGTAAAAATAGCAGGGCTTTTCCTCGAGGGTTTTGTATCCGTGTTCTTCCTCTGGGAACTGGCAGCTGTAAGAGTCTTCCTTATGATGTGGGCTATGCGACAGCCTGGGGATGTTATATTCTAGACCTGCAGCGACAACAAATAGAAACACAAAAGCACATGCAAGAAGTCTTCATAGATGCCAACGAGCTGCCCATTCCCAGCTTCTACCCGAGCAAGAAGCAAAAATGTGGTTGGGAACTTCATTAGGGAAACCAAGCAACCAACCCCAAATTACAGAGTAAATTTAGTCCATTCTGAGTGTGGATCAAGGGGGATCGACACTGTAAAACAGCAAAGAGGTCCCCAAAAACACACTTACTGTCAGCGACACGGTGTTTTTCCCTTTTCAGCGACCATAGGCAGAAGTGCAAGAAGAGGACGAGCTGGATGAGCACAGACACAGCCACTGCGGTGAGAACGGCCAGGATCGTGGTGTACAAGGACTCACTGATGTTAAGAACTGCAATTAAATACATTTTATAAAGTTATTTCCCCACACTTTTGCTTAAGAACATGCAGCGTTCCCAAGTAAATTTGGAGATTTTCTCTATCTGTGGGAAATTATTAGCCAGGGGAAAGTTTCGGCCAACATTTGTAAAGGAATTGGACGACTAAGTTACTTTTTTCCTGAGAAAATCTAGCAAAGTAGAACACGGAAAACAGATAATTTGCCAAGAAAGTGTGCTCTAGTCAAGGAGAATTGCTGGGCATTTTTTTCCACTATTTCTGGCAATGGTTTAATGGTATCATCTTGCCTTCGTCAATGATTTTACATCTACTAATAGTGCAAGGAGCATAACAGTCATTTCCAAAGCAAATATCCATGATAGTGAAGTCTGCAGGATAACTATACAAGTTGCCAGCTGAAGAAAAGTAGAGAAAAAGGAGAGATTTAGACAAACAAATCATGGTAAAGAGGTACCTTGCATCAAATCCTTAACAGGGAAACCACATACAACATTATGTGTGCGGTTGCCTGGCTTGATGGTTAGAAATCCAGAGCTCTCACAGCTGAAAGAAGAATAAGAGTCACTTCAGATCATTCCTGCTTGCCCCTTTTTACCTTTCCCTTGGCCTTCCGTCTTCCTTTCCCCCTTTATCCCCAAAACTTGTTTCCTTTTTTCCTTTTGGCAGCAAATGATGGATGCTCCTCAACAAGACAACACTAGATCGCAATAGTTTAGGTCCACTTTTCTCAGCCTCAGATTGATTACAATTAATCAATCAATAATCACTAATTTATTTTTTCTTTTCCAATTTAAATATTAATGATTTGAGATCTTTTTTCGTGCATATTTCAAATAAATATTGATGAATACATACTCAGTCCAGTTACGGCACCAGCTATTCTTAATATTCGAATAGGTTCCTCTCTTGCAAGGTTCACACTGGAATGTGAAATCTATTTCGCCTGTAAGAAGGGAGAGAATGAATATGAATTATTAGAGTATTATCAGTGCTCTTACTGAATGGAAATACTACATTATCTGAATATCTGAATACTACAGATAAGAATATGAGGAGAATAGGACTTTCTGAATTAGGAATCAGTCTCCTGAGCAAATATATAAACAGTTCTTGCTGCCTTTTCATTTTGGGACATATATGAGTTGGCCCCTTATTAAAAAGGTGCAGAATAATCTGACAGCAAAGGGTGTAAACTTAAGAGCCACCAAAAGCAATAGTCCTGTCAATAAAAGTCTGGTTTAACAGTATGAAGAAGAGCAATTCCGAAAGCCTACGCAAAAAATAAAATAAAATAAGATAAAATAAGATAAGATAAAATAATAAAAAATAAAATAAAATAAAATAAAATAAAATAAAATAAAATAAAATAAAATAAAATAAAATAAAATAAAATAAAATAAAA
>VWPW01022477.1:61637-156318 GCA_013389825.1 Crypturellus undulatus
AGTATGTGTAAGAAGTATAAAGAGGAGAAATTCAAAAAGACTACGAAAAAAAAAAAAAAAAATAAAATAAAATAAAATAAGATAAAATAAAATAAAATAAAATAAAATAAAATAAAATAAAATAAAATAAAATAAAATAAAATAAAATAAAATAAAATAAAAAATATTTATACACCCTGAACTCCACCCTTAAGAGTCATTTGTATTTTAGTTACCAATCTTAACCAGCTCCTCTCCCTCTGCACACTCGGGCAGTTTCGTGCAGTGCAGACAGGCACGGTCCGCACAGCTGTATCCCGGGTGGCATTTGCAGTCCTTGTCCTCCGTGCCCACACATTCGTGGCTGCCTTCTGGCGAGAGGAAGGAGAAGTGAGAATTGCAGAACCGAGAAAGTGGATTACATTTAATCGTTGGTCTTACTGGTTGACATCCTGGGGGAAACCTGGAAGTTCTAAATTCAGCACTACCCAAATTTCACACCATGATGACGTGGGTGCTGCATGACTGACCCTGTCTACCTGGAGCACCCACGCAGCAGCCCACCAGCCTGAGCAGAGATAAACACAGGTCAGGTTGGCGTCACCAAAACCCAATCGCTACCAATGACCCAAGAACACTGCACACAAGTCACCTCCCAGGACACCAAAAGAGCTTTTCTCATTTAGCGCCAGCCCTGGTCTTCTGTCTGATGCCCAAAGGGTGGCAGTTGCTTCCTAAATTCTCTTACCAGAATTGGGCTGAAATCCAAGATATAAAACTGATAACTCTCCTACCCTCTGTCACTAGAAGAATTCAATTATGAACCTTTGGCTTGAACTCCAGAAATCTTAACACAACTCTGAGAGGCTCCTGAGTTCAGGACAGCAAAGGATTGATCGTATCTGCTGATGGTGTAGGAAAAACATCAAGTTAATCTGTTGCTTGGAGACCAGTTTGCTGTTCAACCAAAAAAATCTTGTGACCTCAAAGGAAAGAAATTCATAGGGAAATACTGGCTAGCTCCACAGTGCCCTTAGAAAACCCCCAGTGAGCAGCAAATATCAAGCAAAGTTTATTTGGTTGAGAAATGTACAGAGCTGATGGGAAACTTCCCACATCTTCCTTTTATCATCATTGGCCTTCAATGACCTTCTATTGGTGACCTTAATGAAACCTCAGGCAAAGAGGAAAGGTTTGAGGATGTTCTTCTCCTTGTGCCAACCCAAGATCTCCTTCTGGAGCTGATCCCATTGAGCAAAGAGGTTCTCACCTCATGCTAAATGACTATCTTGATGGGCAGAGGTTTCCACTCCATCAAGGGCAGGTGATGAGCAGAAGGGAGGGACTTTGGGTCTGGTTTAGCACTGGTGACAGGCGCTGGATTGCAAGGTGCAGATCACACAATTCCCCAGCACTAAGCAGGGATAAGTGATCCCTCTCCTTAATCCATATAGTTTTCCATGTCATGCATCCCTGGCCTGCTCTGAAGACATCCTAGTCAACGAGTGGAGACAATTTCACCCTACAAAGCTGATTCAGCCTCTAGTTTTCTTCATGACCACCAACTTCTGCGCTTTATTTCTCAATGTGAACGTGATAAATGCAGTTCCTGAACAAAAACCCTCCAGTGCTTGTTGAGGCCAATGACCAGGGATGACACAATGAGGCTTTAATGGATGGATTATGGGAGAAGAACTCCAGGATTTAATGGATGGATTATGGGAGAACTCCAAGATTTAATGGTTGGATTATGGGAGAAGAACTCCAAGATTTAATGGATGGATTATGGGAGAAGAACTCCAGGATTTAATGGATGGATTATGGGAGAACTCCATTGCTCTTCACCTACTCAGTGCTCATTCCCTCAAATGAAAACTTTTTGCCCATGTGAGCAAGACCAGCCCTCAGAAACCTTGTTTCTCCTCCTCACAACAGCATAAGTAAAAATCCATAACATATAAAAATCCAAAACATGAGTCCATTCTGGGGCTTACAGCTTAACCTTCTGAATTAAGACACAACAGACAAGCCCTGTAGTTTTGCTCTGCACTTACAGTTACTCAAAACACACTCCCATTTACACACACACTCCCCATATTTATTTACCGTGATTGACATAAATGAATCCTGACAATAGAAAAAAAAGAAGACAGATATTTCAATCCCTTACCAGGACCTGGGATGCATTTGGGGCAGCATTTCTTTTCCTCCCTCCCGATGGGCCTCAGCTCCCCCTCCGGACACGGCGTGGCCAGGGCTCGCGCTGCCCATGGCCATAGACCCACCAGGAGCAGCAGATAAGCTTGGGTCTTGAAGAGCCCGGCTTGAGCGGCCGCTTTAGGCATGGCTTAAGGCTTAACCCAAGGGCACGCAAGCATGGGCTTGCGCTGAGCCTTCCCCTTTGCACGACTTCCCCCTGCCACCGAGGGGACTTTTGTAGCGGTGGCCGCGCTCTTCCTGTCGCTGCTGCTTTAGGGGTGGAGAAAAGATTTTATCGAGGTTATAAAAAGCAGCGCTGAGGAGCCGCGTGCAGGTGACGGCACGGAGAGAGCAGTAGGTAAGGAGCAAAATGTAGCGCCATGAAGCTTCATTCTCAAGGGACACCTGAGAATGAAAGCAAATTACACGCGGGTGTGAACTGCAGCTCTCCCAGACTAGTTAATTTGGACTTATCATTCCTAACAAATTTAGGAACCTTCAAGGACTTAACTATCAATGTGCAATGTCAAGTAAGCCTACCCACACGTTTTTTTTCTCATTCTGGTCATGGGTTTTGGCCTCCTTATGCTCTGGATCATGCAGCTCTTGAATTATTTTCCAGAGCTGACGTAACTCCATAGAGATGCCATAAAGTCAAGAGAAATAATAGTCTCTACCCAAGCTGCAAGACCAATGCTGGCACCAAAATTGGAGATGGCAGTGGGCTACGGGCACATACAGCACCTCCATGCTCTGTCCTACAAAAATAGAGGTAACAAGGGACAAAATTTCACATAGACACAGACATACTGTCTCCATGGGGTCTCAACTCCAAAATTTCTTGTCTTGTATGACCACACACACACTCCCATCTCTGCTTTAAGCTTGCAGCTTGCTTTTCCTCTTGGCCTTTTCTAATTTTCCTCGTTCTCTACCGAACAGATGAATTATGATGAGTCTTTTCCACCCTGCATGTGATGACACATAGGTCAAGGCAAGGGAGAGTCGGAGGTACGAGGAGATATGAATGTTCATGGAAAATGCCATGTCTGGAGCACTCAACGCTCTCAGTGTTAGTTCTTTAGCTAAATACAGAGTCAAGATAACCTGGACAAACCTCCCAGACTTGCACTGATCTTTCTCCTTCAAGGGGATCTACATATCTTCCTGAAGACTCTTGTAGATATCAAAGCACAGGTCAACCAACACGCTCTTCACTCAGTCCTTGGTGTATTCCCATATTCCCATGTTTCTGGCCTGGGTGGGAGACAATTGCATATATTTGGGATGCAGCAGTCCTGTTTGGTTTCCCAGATGGCTGCTACAAAACTTCTTGCACTCATAAATGTGGTGGATAAAAATCTTTCAAGCAAGAGCTAGTACCCAAACTAGGGGCAAGCATCTTGCAGTCATGGTCATATCTGCAGTCATGGTTAAATATGTCCTTAGCAGGCCAAGGGCCACACTTTTTGCTGCCCAACCACCCCAAAGACAGCTCATTGACACATTTTCTGGGTCCAGTTGCCCATGCCAAGGCTCCATTCCCTACTCCATCCGAAGAGCAGAATGGCAATCCGTGAGCAGAGGGATGGGAAGCAGAGGGATGCCCACATACCCAGAGCAACTCAGCACTGCTTAAATCCCAAACGGGAGCTTTAACCAGCCTTTCGCTCAGTCATAAACCCCCAAAATAGGGAGAACATCTCCCAAAATGCTATGGAGACAGCTGGGAAGGTGCACAAGGAACCCCAGCAAAATTGGCAAATCCTGCAGGCCCTTGGCATATCTGTTCCCATAACGCGGACGCTGGTGGGTAGGTGCTTATCACATCTGGAATTAACCAGTTCTTCCCCTTGTCTTTGCTGGCTGGTGCTTTCTGAACGGGTCTGCACATGTTTTCATTCTTTTTCGAGCGTTACAGTCACGCTCAGACCCTGCCAGATGATGGAACATTTACAGTCAGAGCACAAATAATACTTGTACATGCCAAGCCTAAACCATCAAAGGCAGCAGTGACCTTTTAGAGAAAAAAACTGACTATCTGCCTGCAAAATCTCTGGGGGTTTCTCAAGCTGTCTCCGAGGTAATGGCATTTCATCTGGTTACTGTTGTCTTGTTCAGTCCTATGGTTGAGGCAGGTTGATGCTGTTGGGTTCCAGACCTGCTACAGACGCAGCAGAGCGCTCTGAACTATGGACAGATACAAAGGGAAACGCAGCAAAGACTACAATCACTTCTCTACATCTCTAAATGTAATTAATTCTTGCAAATTTAGGGACTTCACTGACGCTCGTTGACCTGATGTCGTCAGTCATCGTCCAGGGAGAGTATTTGGCTTCCTGGCAGTGAAATTTTGCTGATTACCCATAACGAGTGACCAAAGAAGCAAGCCCTGCAAGTTCTCACACGAGGGTTTCTTCACACGAAGTCTATGCAAATTTTGCATGACTAATGAAAAACGCTAGACTGAAGTATCTGCATTGTCATGATTTTTTTGTCTCCCCGTAAGAAACTCCATTGCTATCCAAAGAATAACTTGCCCATGACCTTGGAATCCAACTTTGGGTCAGTCTAGTTACAGATATCTTCATTATCTGACCTGTAAAAGGTGCTACTCCCATTCTAGACCTTTTCTGGACAAATTTTGCAGCTGCAGGGGAGCTCTGAGCAACACCAAAACTCCCCATTCACCAGTGGAAGAATCTTGATTCTGTGACTCATCTTACAGGTCCCACCAGGGTTGGAAGTCAGTAGATTCTATGGGCTACAAATCTGATTTACAGAAACAGATTAAAAATGAAGTTTCACCTGGACTTTTGCCTAGAACTAAACCATCTCCCACACTGGCACTTGCTGTGATGCTAACCCAGCTTTAGGGCTGATCTTACCAAAAAAATCCCTTTATGCTTGCACAGAAGAACAAGAATTAGAAGAAGTTGCAGTGCTAGCGACATTTGCTCTCACCAGGCTTTTAGTTGGATTGCATAAGATCCCCTGTGATTCATAACCAAAAATAAATCAATAGTGAGGGGCAGTTGAGGTGCAAGGACACACTGAGCATGACCCTGTGCGGGACATAGGGAAATTAACCTCCTTAGGGGAATGTAGCAAAAACTCACGTTGTCCCATCCAAAAAGTGAGGTGAAAAGGCACAAGGAGCAGGGACTTGGCTGTAGCATGAAAACAGAGGGCAAAATGGTTAAGTGTTGCTTTCCTTTAGTCTTTTAGGAACATTTTAGGTTCCTTTAGACCAGGCTTGAGATTTTGGAGCAGCTAGGGCCAGCTAGACCCAGAATTTGCAAGTCTGGGGTGTTTGCAGAGCCTCTGCTGCCTGCTCTCTCTTGGCACACATGCAGAATTACTGCCCCGCAAGCACCAGGTTGGTGCTAATTTCCGAAGCCGACAGCAAGGAGGAGCAGGGGAGGTTCATAGGGACCATGCGCAGGTCCCAATGGGCAGGGAAATCCTCCTCTTTGTCCCTGCAGCCCTGCAGGACAAGGAAATCCAGCCCTGGGGTCCCTTCTCCAGGTCGCTCCACAGCCTCCCACCCAACACAGTGACTTTCCTACCAGTTAATTCCTACGAAGGGGACAGCGGGCGGCTCCAAACCCCGCGGTGACATTTCACAGGCAGGAACCAAACCCCAAGTATGTAAAAAGATGTAAGAGAGATAAAAAAAACCCCAAGTTCGTGACGTTACCAAGCTGTGGATTTCTTCAGCTTGCCACCTGGCACCGGGTAGATCAGATGTGACCTTTGTGGGAGCTCTCATGGCAAATCTGAGTCCTTTTGAGGCACAGCTGAAGCCGCAGGAGAATGTGATGAGAAGGAGGAGCAAAAACACAAGATAAAGGATCAAGGGCAGATGCCGCTGCGGAAGCTTCTCATGAATTTGTACTAAAAAAAGATAAAAGAAGACAATATAAGAGGATAGAAAGAACAAATTTACAGGTAATATCTTAAAAAAGAATCACAATGTACACGGTATGTGCATGCTTATATGCTTATTCTTACCTAGAAAAACAAAATTAAAGACTTCTTTGCTAGTTTTAGTTGCTGCTATTAAGAATATTCAAGGAGTTTTGCAGGAGCTTGCGTGACTTGCTGAATCAGAGCCCTGTGGTGGTTGAGATGCATTTAACTTACTGATCTGCTACTGGTTTAATTCCTTCCCAACGGGAACAAGAAAACGCGACTTGTCCTGGCTCTGCTGCAGCCAGGGCAGGTTCTTCCTCACCTAGAGAACTCAGTTACAGGAAACTCCTGTGCAGGAGGTGGTGGGAAGACACAGGAACCCAATGCACCCGGTCGCCGGCAGAAACCAGGTGAGAGATTCGTGGAAACGGCCCCAAAACCCGCAGCCCAGGGTTGCTCCGGTGGCGGAGCAGCACCTCTGCCAGGGCGGCAGCTCGTTTGCTTCCCGTAAGCCGCGTTGTCTTTGCGTAACTCACAACCCCAGAGAGCTCTCGAGTTATCTGCATCTTGCTCGAGGTTCTGCGAAAACGCGGCGCGGGTTTTAGTGCCTCCCAAGCGCAGCAGAGCCTCATAAGCAGCTTCCAGGTATATCCGGGCATCCCTGGGTGCTGTTTCTCAGATTCACCCCCTGTATTCTGCCACCTCATGAGGACAGCGGTGCTCAAGCATCGCGCTTCCAAATACTGCTGCGTTCAGCACAAATCTCTCTTTCTGAAGGCATCGAGCCACGAAGGTCCCATCTGAAACCTCCGAGGTGAGAAGAGCTCACCGCACATGACTCATCCACACAGCAAAGGGAAACGCAGCTTGCTAAAGCCACCCACAAAGAGCAGAGTCACCCAGTTGAGTCTGCCAAACCACAGGACTGACTATTTGGCCATTCCGGTTATTGAAGAGAGACACTTCTGTGCAAAGAGGGAGCTTGAGAGCTGCTCTCATCCAAATCCTGCAGTGGTTTTGGCAAACCTCAGTCAAAACTACATAGAAAAGAAGGGCTCTCACAGATACCCCAATGAGCACCAGTGAATTCCCTCGCTTGGAAGACTCAGGAAAAGAGCCCAGGTCCAAGGGCTCAGTCTAAGAGGTGCGTGACCACGAGAATCATTTCTTGACAACAGTTTCCCAACACAGAAACCTAATGAAAAGTCAAAATTCATCTCTCTCTTGCACCCAACCGTAGTGAATCATGCTGGAATGTCTCCTCTTGCTCCAGTCACACACATCATACACGGGCATCTACTGTCACCATTTATTTGAAAGTCACCATTATACTTTGTATAATACAAAAGTTTATATACATTGTATATACACTTCAATATAGAAAACCACTGCTAATTACACCATATGTATAACATATAACAAAATATGTTTAAAAACATGTTTCTGGACAGCAGCTGTGTTCTTGAGTACATTTCCTGGTGTATATCTTCACATATGCTTTGGTAACGTGTACAGAAAATACATAAATCTCTGCTGAATTATCTACTAAGGAATTATATTAAAAGTGAAAAACATTTCTGAATTACAAAATAATTTTTAATTTTATTTCTTGAATTTTTTACACTGAGGTATTTTAAACTACATGTAAAGCTACATGCAATAATATTTTGGGTGCCTTTCACTTTAAACTTTTGAAATTGCTATCTAAAGTTTCAGTGCTTTAAAACTGCAAACCCATTGACTTGTCAAAATGTTACAGAAGTAAAAATGTAGCTTCATGTAGCACGTAGGCTCATATCCAGCTGCATTTTAAATGCATGCAGATCAGACCAAGAATATTTCAGTTTTAAGCACGTTTCCCTGCCAGCACGCAGGAGCTGGGCGTCCAGATGAATCACGTCAGCACAGCTCGGGTGTCTGTCTCTTGTTAGAAGATCTGCAGATCTTTGCTAAAAATGCAACCCTCAAGGTTCTCGAGAGAGTACTGTGTTAAGAGACTGGCTATTGCCTCTTATCTAGGGAGGACACACACGAAATAACTCCCTTTTTGAGCAATTTCACCCCATCACAAAGTTATTCATCCGCAGAAAAACTCTAAGTGACCAAGTATAGGCTCCTAAATCCAAATAAGAGGTATAAATTATTTGCCAAAATCCAGAGTATATTTGGATCCAAACTGGCTTGCGAGTTCCCCCTCCATCCCCAGCATTACCTCTGACCACGTCCCACAGAAGTGGTTTAAACCCAACTATTTTACAGTGGATAAGTCCAAGTTTTTCTGCTGCAGGCTCACCCTTGCCGAGGACGGACATCCCCAGCCGTTAGCACATTCACATACAAACACTGGAGATCTAGATCTGCCTTATAATCATGAGCAATTCCGTTTCCTGGCCACTGTTCAGCACGTTACCAAGACATTCTCTCAATGAGTAACTTTCTCTGAAGTGAGAAGAGGCAGAAGTGGTTGCGTCAGCACCAGCTATGAGCAAACCAAGGCAATCGTGTAGGCACAGCCAACACACGCAACTCACCTTGGCTGAGAAGGAAAAAGCTGAAAAAGCTCAAAGGAAGCTAAGCTAAGGTCGGGGGAGATGATTCTACCTAACGGTGGGGAAGTTCATTTGGAAATTAGACAGAAACACTGGAGATGGCTGTCCCAAGAGAGACCTATCCTCCTTGCAGCCTAGAATTGTAGGTAAGAAGTAAACTCTGTTATAAGAGTTTACTTCCTCTGCCACATCTATCTCCCCCTTTATAAACAATTTCTTCAATCTAAACAATTTCTTCAATCTAAAGATAATTTATCACTCTAAACACTGTTGGTTAAAGTCATCCAGAGGGGCTTATCCACTGGCAGCAGGGATGCTGTGTGCAAGACACACCAAAATGAGAAAGAATCAGGCAGTTTACACCACCAGCAGTGACTCCCACGGGCCCTGATGCCTAAAGGTTGATCAAGGCGACTCAAAGAAGAAGTGCAACTAAGGGGTTGCACCCAACATACGTAGCCAGGGAACGCTCCGTCACACTGCTCGGTGCAATCGATGGGCTCAGAAATGCAGGAAACACTAACGCAACGTGGAGTCAGTTTTTGATGAGGCTGGAATTGGAGTCAACTTGTTCTTCCTGGATAGGAAGGCGAAAGTTTGGTCCTTCTGAAAGATAGAGGGAAAAAATAGTGTATAGAGAAGGCAAAGAAGGACAAAGGGATGCCAGGGATGCCTAGTACATCCAAGTGACTTGAATAAGTGCTTGTCCTTCCAGTCAATGCTAAGAAACCCCAAGAAAGAGATATTTTACCATTGCTTCCCTACAGAGCACACTATAAACTCAATCTTCCTGCACAGCAGGAGGGGAGTCTGTGCTCTATAATACAAAGGCAAGATACCGACAGCTCCAGTGCATCAGGACCAAACAGAGAGTTGAATATCAACATTAACCACAGGTGACGCCATGCTACGCAGTCAGGCAATTTCATTTCAATGGAAATAATTACTTAAGTTCAGCTAGTGAGCCCCAAATATTCTCCTCTCAGTAAGGTCTCGTCCTAACAAGTGACTCACCCAGCTGGTTGTTCCTACAAGGCCTCCTCTTGGTATCTTTTTTGGCTGCTTGGATAATCAGCAGGAGGATGGACATTCCAGACACCACGAGCAGGATCAGACAAACAAGGATAAGTGATAACGAACCTAAAGAGGAAAGAAAGAAAAAAGCAGAGAGGATGCATCAGTAAAGCTTCATCATTCTAGCTGGAGTTTTCAGGACTTTCTGTCTTCAAAATAGGGAGACTAGAACTGTCTCAACACGGAGCACCCCTGAATCACCCAACCTAGGGGTCTCAACCCTCAAGAAAGCCACCAAGAAGTCTGGAACTCGCATATGGCTCATTGAAAGACTGTGTAAAAGGAGCAGGTCTGGCTTCTGAGAGAGAGAGCTGCTCCACTTCTCATGAAATCAGCTACAAGGAAAATTCCTGACCAGTTCAGGTAACTATTAGCAGATAGAACTGGGCCATTCCCCCTCCTTACCCCAGTTAGTCTCCGCGTTCTTATCCGGGCAAACCACAAAAGGGACCACGCTGGGTTTGGATGGGGAGAGCACTGCAGTTAACATCTTACTGCTGCGGTGGGCGGTGGAGAGAGGCAAAGCAGATGTCACACGCGGGGAGGGAGTTGGCTGGGTCCCCTCGCTGCTGCAAACAGCATCCTCCGTCCTCGTCCCTGCACGAAGCGTCTCTTTTCCAAGAACGCTACAGCTAGAATCGTAAAATAAATTAGCGGGGTTTTCCGAAAGTTTCAACACAACCTTCACATTTTTGCATTCTACAAATCTGTAAAGAACAAGTAATTGCTTGATATCAAAGTTATGAGCGGAAAAATAAAGTCAAAGTGATCCAGTGACCTACTTTTCTTAGTGCCTGTGCACACTGCAACCTTGGAGCAACCCTTGGGTTTAACAAGGGAGCCTTTTGCTAGAGAAACATATCCAGAACTTTAGGAAAGGCTGAAAATCCTGCTCTTACAATGCTGATAGGGAAAGGGCAGAAGGCAGACAGATGCCTCAAACCAGTATACAGGCTCCAGTCAATCAGGATTTCACTGCATCTACTGCCAGTTTATTCTATACAGCAGCTTTCAGCATGGCTTGAGCATTTATTGCTGCAGAAAAACATTGCACGGGATGTGTTTGAATCTGTGATACCTACTTGGTCCAGGGTTGACAGCTCTCATTGCCTCCTGTGGAATAAAACCCCTCAGGACACGGCGAGCAGGCTGAAAAAGAAAGAATTAAATGTAATGTGGTAACATAAGACATGACATTTAAACAGCAATTGCAACAATAACAATATACTAATAGACTAATAGAACAGACCCAACAATAAGAAATCACAGTCTAAAATGGTTCAGGAGTAAGACAACATGCTCAATGTTTCTTTTTAGTATGCAACCAGTGAGCTTTCCTGCTTTCTCTAGAGTCTAATTATGGTTATTAATTATGGAGGGAAGCATCAATATCTCCAACAGCTCCGATATTACAGAGCAGCAGCTGCAGAAGTACAGCTTAACATTTGCTTGGAGATGTAAATGAAAGAAAAAAAACAGTTTCTGCACTAGGAGAAGAAAATAACCATGTCATGTGAAGCGCAGGTCACTAAATCACCCGTCACTGGACTTACCAAAGCGCCGGGCGTATTTGTCGACGGGTACATAACCTGGCACGCACGTGCAGATCCTGTCAGAGGTCTTCTCACACTTCTTCACCTCCCTGCTCCCCTTCACTAGGAACGACAGGAATCCAATTACTCAGGGCAAAGTTTAGTAATCATCATTAAAATACCCGTTTTCAAGCAGTTTAACAATCCCTTTCAAGGGTCTATCGTTAGTAGTGACCAGGAGATAGGAGCTACTGACATGAGAACGCAGAAAGTCTTTGGATTTGATCTCCTGGGTGAAATGCAGGTGCTTTGTGCTACCAGATTTTGAAGAAAAAGCAAAAGATGAGGCATATAGAGAATGACTTGCTCTACATAATTCATAAGGAAATGAGCAGTATAGAGCTGACTTACTAACATCGCAGACTGTACAGCTCCTGCAGAAGTTGTGGTTGTGCTCGGGATTAAAGTATTCATCTTTGCAGGGGGCACAAGTTGTTTCTGTTGTTGCTGTGCAACGTTTTGTCATCCATTCACCTAAAACAAAGTGGAAATTTTTAAAAAATTCCTCTTTATTCCCGTACATTAAAATGAAGAAGTGCCCCAAGTCACACTTCCATTCAAAACCTGGCTAAAAATGTTCAGTACATTAACAAATAGAAGTTCCCCAAACTTTGTCCTATAAAAACCACTGTAAATTAAGCAGTTAACAAGACTAGCAGGGGTCTAATAACTTGTTGAGAATTGAGGCAATGCCCCAGATGGTTTTCCTAGCACTTTCCAAGTGTTATTTCTCCAGGTCACCTTTTAAAATGCTTAGATATCAGGTTACAGCAGAAGTAAAGGGGGCAAAAACAACCACCAGCACCAATAAAGAAATCCCAAAGAATAAAGAGCAGATTTTACTGTGGTAATAGGTCTGATATTTCTATCTCCATATCCTAAACGGCGAGACAGCGGGGAAGATGCAAGGCAGGCACCTGTTACTACTCCAAATGTACTCACTCGTTTTCTGTGCATTTTGGGTGCTATCAGTGTCAAAACAGAGATTTTTAGTCACCACAATGCAAATTAATTCACTTTCCCAACAGCAGCAGATTTGAAACCAATGCAAAAAAGGCTGCTCTTTCAGAGGAACACAGAATAAAACCCTTCTAGAGATGGAGGACTACCAGGCTTCAATATTTTTGAGAACATGCAACGAACTGCCTCAAGTCTTAGATCTCTCCATTCCATCAGTCCCTTGGAAGATGCTACTATTTTCTACTGCATCAGTGAACGCATGCATTTTGTGCAGCAAACTTAACTATAAAAATAGAAATTACCTTGGAAAAAAAAAATTTGCGTTTACAGACATGATCTAATCTCTCCCTAGAGGCAAAGATCTACCCTTCCTTTCTGTCAGTGCTGACTGTACTAAACGTACTCGCTTCTCGAACTGTACTATCACCTGTTAGTTGTGGTTAGTCTGCACCATCAAGTCATTTTTATAATGAAAAATAAAAAAAAAAAAGCATTTTCTCCTAGACCACTGGGAAAAAATAATGCATATTTTACATTTATAGTTTTCAATTTTCATTTATTATGTGATGTTACACTTTTGCTTAAAAAGAGTCTTAGCTAGTACAAACCTCAATATAAAAGCAAGGTTTTAAATAATCTGTAACAACAGATTTAATTACCTGAAGGTTTCTATTATTTTCCAATATTTCGGAGTTGCATTTCATTAAATAAGTAAAAGGATGGTAACATAAGCATCTTTTCTCAGCTCATACTCCCACAATAAAAGTCTAACACATTAAGGAAAATAAGCTGCACAAATGACGTTAAGATTAACCCTCTCGGCAAAGACTTGTGAAATTCCACACGTTAAAAGAAATAACTAGGATGTGAAATGCTCAAATGCTTTTTTTCCCTGTTAACGTTTCATACGTCTACATGGTATTTTCAACTGTTAACGCTATTTTACACCACCGGTGGCTTGTTAACTGATGGATATTACATCTAACAAGCACAATGAATATTCAGTGAAGATTACTTACCAGGAGCACAGTCCTTGCAGCATTTTTCGCCAAAGGGATATTCATGCTCTTTACATTTCAATCCCAGGCACTGGGCAATAGTGACCGCCAGCAGCAAGAACGAAACAGCAGAAAAACGTGAGTAAAACCTCACAACTAACATCTGTCCGACCATAACTGAGCCCTCGAGTCCCAGTAAAAACCTGAGAGTGGCCAAATCTTGGAGGTACCGACTCCAAACTGCACGTTGAGCAGAACGAGTTCATATGAGAGGGGTTGGGAAGTTCCCCACGCCTACTGGTTCCTCTCTCCCCAGAAAGGGCGCTTTTTGCAGCTCAAAAATTAAATATTCAGAGGAAGAAAGATAACATACTGAATTAGCAAAAGATTTCCACTGCTAGCTGTAAAACAGAGCACCCGGCAGCCCCCTGCAAGGTGCGTAATTCTGCCTCAAGCTGAAGCACCCAGCTCGCATGTAGGAAGAAGCGGGAGATGCTTCTAGCTTTTCTAGCACATAAAAACAACCAGGTAAAACGAAAGGCAGCCCACACAGGCTTAAGGCAAAATACAGACAAATTCTTTCCAATTGCTCTCACGGGAACAGTAAACCTGCGACTTTTATTGCTGCATAAAAAACAACATTGTTAATATGACATTTCTCGTCTCAGCGAGATCGGCGGCGGTCTTGGTCTTTTCCCCACCGATAGCAAAAGCTACAGTGTGAAGCATTTGAATAATGTTCACTTTGATAGGATACAAGCCATTAAACAACAACAGAAAACAAAAATACACAACCCCCAAAATTATATTAAGATAATAAATTTAATCAAATATAATATCTTAGATTTTCAGGCAACCCTTCAGAAGAAAAAAAAAAGCTTTTTACAGTAAAGATTGACGTCTAATCAAAATTATTTTCTTATTTTAGACCATAGTGGATATGACCCTTGCGTTGCAAGATGCTTTTCGGAGCGATTAGAAAGCTTCCTGGGTGCTGACTAAACACTGCTCTGGCAGATGCAAAAGCAAAGCCAGCATCACCTGCAGTCTTAGCATTCAGGAGTCCATCAGCACCATGAACTTGCAGAGAAACAAGCAGCTCTACCAGGTCTAATGCTGAATTTAAGCAGAAATCATAATCCCAGAAGATGGATCCCACTTGCTCAATGCAGCATCTGTAACTCCACAAAGAAATCTTCCCCTTAGTGTTGTATCTAAGAATTAACTTTAGCCTTTTTTTAAGACCTAAATAGTCTTCCACAATCATGGCGCAGAGGTAAACAAAAAAACAGTCACATTGTAAAACTAGTTTTCCTTTTAGCTCATGTGTAAAAGAGGTTCTCTGTCACTTTTAAAGCAACTTCCTTCCCCCAGTTTTCAAAGATAGTTCAGCGATACTGGGGAGGTGGGCAGTATAGGGCTACATTGAGATATATTGAGAAAAACACTGGAGGATAAGTCAGATTATTGTAAACGAATGAATAACAGGAATATGGCTATCATTTCTTTTCTTTCAAGTCCTAAATATTTCTAATAACAGTTACTGGAAACCAACTGCGAGAGAGTAGCCGTGCAGCTGATGCCTTCAAACGAGCTAACACGACACGTTTCACATCCCTAAAATCCATGAAGAACTGAACTCCAAAGCCAAACGCAATGACAGCAGCTGAGAAATTCACTGATACTTAGTACTTACAACACTAATGTGCTTACTACACATATTGGTAGAAGAACTGTAGAAAGAAAAAAAAAGTGACATGACTATAGAAACCACACATAGCAAAAACAGCCCGGGGGCAGCATCCTGAAACAATTTTCTAGTCTTTTTTTTTAAGCTAAGAAATGTTGAAGTGGATATAAGTTGTACACAAAATTCAAAGGGATATTTTGCTGAGCAAAATAGAAGCTTTTTAATCAGGCTACTGATGGAGTTTTGTTTCATGACATTGGAACATATGGATTTGAACAACAATCCCTTTCTGTAAGCCAGTATCTCTTAATGTTATTTGTGATTTCCATGGATCAGCAGCTATGAAGGTAACAACAACAACAACAACAAAAAAAATTAAATATTTAAGACGCCTTCACCCAATTAGCCAAAAGCTGAAAATTCAGCTGAATTAACCATACAAAATAGGGTGAGCTGATGTAATCCAAAAGCTGCATTATTATTTAGACTCCCCCCTGCTCTGCGTCTCTTCGGATTGCAGGCCATAGAGCTGCAGTTTTTTATTTATATGGACGGAGCTTTTAGTCTAGGACAACACACTGTATGCATACAACACAGATAGCAGCAAGGTAACTTTCTTTTTCGTCTCGTTTTTGTTTTGGTGGGTTCTTTTGGGAAAGTGAGAAGGTGCTTGGGAGCTCTGAAGAGGCGAGCGTGGTCAGAATTCTTCATGGACATTACGTGCATAGTCCATAAGTTTGCTGCCAGTGAAGTATTCGCTGTATTTCAGGATCTCCTCCAGCTCTAAGTGATGGTTCTGATTTTCATCTGCTACTGCAATCATTTGCTTGGCTTCATTTAGAGCATTGTATTCATTCATAGGATCCATATATTCCTAAAACAAGAGACAATCATTTTCACTCACTGAATACACATTTCCATGAAGTAGAGTCATAAACACATTTTGAACTACCTGAAAAACAGATTTACAGAGGCAAAAGTCCTTGAAATGAAACATGTCCATCATTGAACTTGAAATAATTTCAAGTTTTTCCAACCGTACATTTTAGTCCATGATACAGAAGAATGAGAGATTATTTTTACTTTCACTTTCTTTACATACAACTCTGTAAATGCTATTTTATAAAGCATTTAGAACAGCACCTGAATATATAATTTTTTGGAAAAACTTCACAGATAAAACAGCTATTTTTAGGATAAAATTCTCGCTGAAAATGCAATTAATATTTGTCTGTAACTGAATGTAAAAGCTTACAAACATATATTAATCAACACCTCTGATACCCACGCACAGGCATACTAATAAGGTAAGGAACTTTAAAATTATACTAGTCTCTTCTCAGATAAAGGACCATCTTTTTACAGTTTATCTTTTCACACTGCTTACGCAGCAGTCAGTGATGGTAGTCAAAGCACTACCTAGAGCTAGAAATGAGCCACAAGCCACTTCTACTTGCCACTCAACTGCCACAACCAAAAATGTGGTGGGCTACCAAATGTGTTGGTTGACAGACTCTTCTACAGACAAGTTTACTAGAAAAAGTCTTACTTCTGTCAATAAAAGTCCCCCAAAAGCCACAAACTAGTACCCGCACTTGAAAATTTAATTTGTCCTAAAAATTAAGCCTATCTTCTAGGGTAGTGGGGCACCAGGGTGTGCTGTTTTTTATTTTTCATGAACATACAGACTGCCAATTACTTCCTTTGGAACCAAAATTATGACTCACTGACCCATTAAATTTGAAGACTCAATGATGTTTCTGACTTTCTTTTATGCCCTAGATATCCACAACAGTGTCTAGATGACAGAAAAATGAAAAGCATTACTATGAATAATAGTTATACCAGGAAAAGTCCCCTTCCTCTTCAGAGGAAGCATTATGTTTGCCTATAACCAGTAGAGAAAGATACTATAATCCGAAGGTCTTTTAAGGAAACAAGCAGTATTGTTAATTCAAATATTTCTGGACTTGAAATTTCTAATGTAGCCTCAATCCTGTATTAGTAAACCATCTATTGTTTGGGAAAAAATACTTGAAATAAATAGTTGAGGGAGTCTTACCTCCAGCTCTTCCATTGTGACAATACCATCATGGTTAGCATCAATAACCTCCTCAAATTCCTTCTTTCTGTCTTTTACCCAATCGTCATCAATATCTTGAGCTTGCTGGTTCTCTACAGTACCAACAGGTAATGAAATGAATTCGGAAAGTGTCAGCTTCTTATCGCCATCCTGATCTACAACAGGAGCACACGGTGACCGAGTTGAAAAGCAGCTGCTTTAAGTTCATGGAAAAATAAGAAATTCCTTCACGTCAAAGATGTCACTGGTGTAGTCTGTCTGCTTTCAGCAGCCCACAAGACTAATTAGCACTTACATCTATGTGGGTAGCAGACAACTCTCTGCATTACAATTCACCTAGTGTTTTAGAAAGCTAAAAAGCAATGCACTCAATATACTAAATAAGTTTTGTTTGCTCATCATGCGCTTAAGGTATTCTAGGCACTCTTCATTTTTATTAATCTAAAAACATTAGTATTATTTCATTTTTATTAACCTAACCACAGAAAACTCCAGTAATATCAGCATCTCCACTAATCCTGTATTTTCCTTGCACATTTTGCTGAAGTTTGCATCCAATAAAACTGTTATAAGTAGATAATTCTCAAGAAAACTTGTTTGAAAATGGCATACCCAGATCTCGGATGATCTCCTTCACCATAAATTTAAGCATTCCCCTACTGTGCTCAGGATGAAGAAAGGACAAGAATTCTTCTTCATTTAACAACAGATCAGGAGGTGGGTTGTCAGCTTGGTACCACCGATCCTTCAGGTTATCTAAAACTTCCTGTGCTAAAAAAAGTAAGTAAGATTTAAACCATTGTTTTAAAACTATTCACAGTTCTTATAATATAAAAATCGGTTATTCAGCTGTTTGGTTCATGGGTATCTTTAAGTTATAGGGAGTGGAAGGTGGGTGATGAAGGGAAACAAAGCACAACTAGCTTGAATAGCCAAGAGATGAAATGCTAGAAAAGACTCTTTAACCAAACCACAGAGCTGAAGTCAAGGGATGAAAATAAAGATATAGCTCTACCTGAATCAAAAAATCAGTACAGGAAGTGGAAAGTATTGCAGAAGGAACTAAAAAAAATAGCTGCTTTGGGTAGTAACTATGACTAATACAACCTTGGGCAGTACAAAGTACTTAGATGCTTCACAGATCTTCCTGGATCTATCAGTAGTCATGTTAGAAGTTAGGCCTAGGAGTTTGCAAGCATCTTTTTTTTTTGGCCGTTTGTGCATTACAAAAGTTTATTCTACTGTAAATAATAGTACTCCACTGTGCAAGTCTACCGCAGATCACAAAATACTGTTCTCCAACACCACAGTATTTACTGCAGTAAATATGATTAAAGGGGCATGTTTTATCACCCCAGCATCACCCTGTCTAATTTTATTACTCCAACTTGGCCTGCTTAATACACTATCTAAACCAGAACCAGTTGTAGCACTGCTCAACTCTTTTAGGTATGTACAAACTCAAAAGATTTGAAAATAGTTGACATAAATGATAGTGATCTACCACAAAGCGACGATAGAATTATTTATGCTACACACTTGTAAAGTACAAAGGTTGTTTTTTTCCACCATACTGCAATTTCAGCTAGCAGCTTTACCCCACACCACAAAACTTGCATAAATTAAACATAAGAATATTAAATTTAATTAAAAATATGCCTAGTTTTTAAAATAATCACAAAGACATCTCATAGATAACTGCTCCGCACAAGGCTTCCAACTGAGCAGACAGAATAGTTAGAATAGTCAAGTTTGGTACTAGGAAAGCTACGAAAATGCTTCTTATCCCGTCCCTGCTCTTCCCTCTTTCCTTTACCATATCAAAGGCTGAGAACTCAAGAGAATTTATTACTCAGAGACAAATTATGTTCTTAGTCTGAGAAAGATCAGCCAGCATTTCTGGAAGAAATTTTCTTTTTTTTGGAATTAGAGATTTAAGAGAACAACTTTAGAAACGAAAAGAGAAGATGCAAAGTTAAACACCAAGAAATGCATTTAGTTTTCTATTTACTTAAGGTTACAAGTACCTATTCCTCTTTTTTAGCTCATTATCTATTATGTATCAGAAAGCAAGTTGATTTCAGACCTAAGCCCTGCAAATGCTTTAATTATCACTACAATTTAATGAAGGGAAATACTTTTGCTTGAAGAAGAAATTGCTGAACACATAGAGACATACCAGAAAACTCTTACATTTCTGCTTCTCTCACTTCATTTCACATCATGTTGACAAGCACTTTAAGAGAATTTTTCCTAAACTCAACTGAAAAAAATCATTACTTGAACAAGAGTTCCACTAAGTGTATGCCACAGATTTGAAGAGAAAAAACCATACACAAACTGCACATAGTATGAATATTACACACACCTAGGGGTCCTGGGCACAACCAAATGGGAAAGAGATACCTGCAGAAAGTATTTAAAAAAAAAAAAAAAAGAAAAAGAAAAAACACACAAGAAGTGTGGGCATTTCCTAAATGACACACTGGAAAAATACAGTCTATGGTACACCCTGCTATCCCCAAAACACACTAGCAAATAAGAACTTGAAGCATTTCAGAAGTGCTGTAAATGCTCCAAGGTACCACTCAGGTGCTGTCAGATTAAGATCAAGATACCTTCTGAATAAAGGTAAAAAAAAAAAAAAAAGCTTTTTTTAAATAATCTTAAACAGCTCCTTTGTGATTTGAGGAGCTATAAGAGAATACGGCAATAAGTGGTAGGATCTATAGTTTTAAACTGACCCTTACAATTAAAAGGTATTTCTTCAAGGATGTTTTGGTGAAGATTCCTTCTGTCTTATTAAGCATTCTAAAGTGAATTTGTTTAAAGTATTTATTATTTCAAGGGCACTAGTATATAGAGAACAGGCAAGTGACTTGCTTACACTTTGTGTTGTCAACCCCAACTGTTCAGAAGTCACAAATCAACCTGCCTTTTTTCTTCAGGCTAAACTGGAACTCAACTGTCAACCATTAAAACTGAAACTGTGGCTACCTGACAACTTAAGTTAACCGCAGTGGTATCCCCAGTTTTGGCATGGCATCCAAACCGTGTTTTATTAGAGGTCCGCAGCAACTGCTGCCTAAGACTCAGACCATATGTCTGAGTCTGTACATACCAAGTTATTTTATACCAAAAAAACAGCAGCAGAGGACTTTTACACTGCAGCGAAGCTTGAAAAATAAGTTTTGCCCGTCATCCTCAGGAAGCGGTAGACACTAATTTGATTTTCCCAAACAATGCTCGTCAAATAGGTAGAAAATTGGTGGTGTAGAAACTTCCCTTATTCAGCAAATCTTTTATCTGATGAGCATTCCTGTAAACTGTAGCTAACCACAGTGCCATAGAACATGCTGCACAGGTATTTTCCCTGCCATGAAATTCAAAAGGACAATTTGCATTCTAGTTGCTTTTTGCTAAATGGAAAATATAACATAACTCACTTTTCAATGACTAATTCCTGCAAGGAAAGACCAGGGCTCAAAGTTTTACTTAACAGTAAATTTAAATACTTTCAGATGGCAGCAGGGGGGAAAAAAGTTACTCCTTGAAGAGTTACCATGTTTAGAACAAGTCGGATTCAATGAAAGTTTCAGAAGTGGCGAGGAAGAAATGATGAATCTTGCTAACCTAAAAAACCTTTCTCTCAACAGAGAAATTTTTAGACGTATGGAACAATTGCTGGGCAAACTTCTGCTATTAATTTCTAGAGTGCTTTGCAATGCTTAAGCACACATCTACTTAAACACAACATAGCTTGGTAGCAATACACCCCTCCAGTTTTAGGAGAGGAATCATGTGTAGCCACCTCCTTTCACTTGAAGCAACAGGGAACCCAATACCCCCAGCCAGTGGGCCACAGATAACACAAGGCTGATTCATTCAGTAGATTGCTATACACAAATAACTGAAAAGTACTGAAATGTGCAATAAGAAATAAGCAATTTTCAGTGGTAAACACTTGTACCAAAAGTATTTTGGAGCACAGATAAGAGTTCCAGAGAAATTTAGTATTTTATGACTTGTTAGGGGCTTTTTCTCACAATAAGAACTGTTCTGACATCTAGATTTTAGGGAAGCAACGTGTACTTACTTTCCTCATCAATTTTTAGCTCTTCATTGTTTCTGATCTTCTCTACAATTTCTTTTTCATTAAAGCCTTTACTTGCCAAAAATTTAACTTTATATTCATCCCAGGACACATGACCTGTAAGAGAGAGCCAAGAGCCATATCAAACATTACATAGCATTTTAAAACGCTTAACTTTTGGCCTCATTTCTTAATGAGTTCAGCACCACAGCTATCACACTATCACTAATGAGTTCAGCACCATAGCTATCACACTAACTTCTGAACAGCAAGATAACAACTGCCCCCTGATTCATTTCATGTCTCCGTAGAGCAAACAAGTCTTCTGAAAATAATCTACTGTATTTTCATGGTCCTGACGCCCCCATCCCAAGAGATGTTAAGATTTCCCGTGTCTATGAGTGAAATAATGCAGTAGTCAACATACAGGACTACAATGCTGATTGGAACACAGAATTTCTTTGCTCTGTTATTTTTTGCATCGATCTCAGTTGCTGAGATCCAAAGAGTTACAAGCAGTCCAAAGAGAAGCAGGATTTATCACAGCATATCCAAAGAGAAGCAGGATTTATCACAGCATTTCCAAAGAGAAGCCAATTAGTTTGGCCACTAGCAACTGACTTGAGATGTCATCAGGAGACTGATGAATTCTTCATCTTACCATCACCATCTGGGTCTACCGCTTTGAAGTGCATTTTATTCTCTTCCACAGCTTCCTGGAAGTGTTCATCTGTCTTCTCCATGATCCAGCGTTGCATCTCTTTTGCACTTATCTTTTTATCATTATTTATATCCACTCTGTGTAAGAACAGCAGACAAGCAGCCTAAGTCAAAAAAAGACCCAAGTACCTAATCTTATAAATGATTTAGCTGCATTAGGTAGAGCAGTATTAGGATTTTTAGCTACAGTATCTTTCTTTGCATATATGAAGAGAAATACTCAGTATCAGCAGCTTTTCTGTAATCAGCAAAAAAAAAAAAAGTTGTTGTGGCAGTTTTCCACTTCTACACCTTGCATTTAGCCTGTGAACAAGTGTGGGTTTTGATATAGAATAGGAACTGTTAAAAAAAACAAGAAGAGATAGCAAAGTACTTTCTCCTCAACATTTAAGTTTCTTTAGATCAAAGTCATTAAACTTATTACTTCCGATCTGTATTTTACATTTAGATCGCATGATAACATGCAGGTAATAAGCATCACATCTTGAAATTTGAATCACGACATTACTCCTCTAACTAATGAAAGTAGAACTTTTTTCCTGTAACCACAGTTCATAAGAAGTCTCCAATGACTCAGAGTTTTGTGAATTATCAGGTACCTACTATATGATGCGAGTTGAAATCATTCTGGTGCTCATAAACAGCCCCTCAGCTTCTGTGAAGGAAATACTTACAAATGTATGAAAAACAAATACATGGTCCTGCATTAAGGCTACCATGCAAAGGGGACAGAAAAAATGATTTTATAGTGTGTCATAACCTACATCTTCCCAGCAGGGAGAGCAAGATTACCAGGAATAATGAAAGCTGTATTAGATTCTGCAAGATAGGCCTGAAACTAAGAAAGGGGGAATGGGAAAGCGATACAGATCTTGTCAAAACCACTCTCTACGTGCAGCCTGAACAGAGTCACAGCTACTACACTGCAAGACAACTCTCTTCACAAGCATCACCAAAGCTCAACCTCTACCTAATCAGACTTTGTGAGAATGAGTTCTGCCTCCGGAATTTTACAGGAGAGGAAGAGCCTATTTATCAACCTCTGCATGTAATGATAGCTAAGAGCTGTATTTAAGCCTGTGTCTGATGAATGATCATTAGGGAGATGCATTCAGCCTCACACATGAAATTTTATGTTTCAACCACAAATTAAAAAAAAAAAGTTGAAACAAGGGGGCTGCCTCTAAGTTACTGAGATGATCAGCACAATGTAAGTCTTAGAAGCAGGGTGTTCAGCTTTCAAACTCACAAAGATAACACCTTCACCACAAGAACATCCTGGCAGAAAGCCACACACATTACATTACTGAACGAAGCTGCCAAATCCAAGCGCAGAAGAAAGGTAATTTAATTTATGAGACTAGATAATTAAGATAATGGTCCCTCTAAAAGTGAGGCTCACTGTCATTTATTTAGTAAAATCAGTCTTTATAAATAGGCTCCATTATTCTCAACATCCTTCCACTTGCCCCCTTTCCACTGACCTCCTCCACAGGCCAAGCTCCATCATAATGCAGGAGAAATTTCTATAGATCTCAGGCTAATTTAACCGATTTTAATGGAAAATACACTAAACGTTTAGTAATCCTATTAGAAGATAATTTCTCTTTGATTTGAACCCTTCATATCATATAGGTACACTCTAGAACCTCAGGTTTCACTAACCAAAAAACATAATGTGTAATTTTCTATATGACTTGAAAGAAAGTGTTTCCACAGCAAGTGGGAGCCTATGGTATACTTTTTCATATACCTTTTCATAAAAGTCCATCATATTTCTCCCTTTACTCAACCTTCCAGGGAAAGTCTGGAATGCCATCAAATTCCCCAAAATGTACTTCTGCAAAACTAAGGTAATCATCTCAGGGAATGAAACTTTAAAGGAGTAGCTGAGTGAAGCTGACTTGAACCTTTAACTTCCTAAAGAAACCTCTTTCATAACAACCAAGCAGAAGTGAATGGAGCCTGCAATTTGTGAATGACAAATTACTAAGCAACAGCTGTACATTTCCTGTAAACATAAGGCAGTAAAGAAATTGAAAGCTTTCTTAATATTTGTATTTGCATACATGCAAACACTAAGCCGAATATTCAAAAAGGACTTGCTCTGAATGGAAAGAGCACCCTGGGTTTGCCTATTTCCTTTATTCAGGAGCACACTAGGAAAAAGAAAAGTCTGTGTTGCTATGGGTATTTCTTACTCTGTTAGTGAAACATTTACAGGATTAAAAGCTTTTCTTGAACTTTCTCGTGTTATCTCAGGTATACGAACACCTCACATGACAATCAGCACTAAGAGCACCGATATAATCTAGGTCGTTCTGACAAAATTAATCCTCAATTGCAAAAATACAAATAAAGCCAACTCTGCCACCTAGTGTCTGAAAGAACAATACACTAATTTGGGTTTCTTATTACCATCTGCTTAAAAGAGATTATTAGCTCATACAAACCCTCCCTAGCACTGCGCTCATGAGAACAGTGTGGGCGGATGTAGATATATAAGCATTTTTACACCTTAGTGCTGTGATCACAGTGCTTACACTATGATGTACCCCTCTCCCCCTTCCCTAACATCATTTTTGTTATTACAAAACACTTGACAAATTCTACTCTGAAGAGCAGAGAAGCAGGACACACTTTCTTCCTTGGTAATGCAGATAACTTACTTTGAAAAGATGACCATGAGCTTCTTCCTGTTCTTTCTGGGTTCAGAATCTTCCTCAAACTCTTCTATCTCTTTTCCTAGAAATACTTCTTGGTGAAATTCTTTGTTAAGATGTCCATCCATTTCCATTTTGACTCCGTTCAAGTGATCTGGAGGCAAGATCTCGTTCTCATCCTTAGCCTCTGCTACCTTTTCCTTGAGGGCAGAATTGTTTGCAGGTCTCGCATAAACATCCATTAGAAGAAACACAAACAGAAGGGATAAATACAGAGACCCCAAACCGCAGAGAAAGGCCTGTCTTGACATCATTTTTCCTCTCGTTCAAACTATCGGTCAGTTAAATTATTGCGATTGGAGTAAGAGATCTAAAGAGAAAAGAAATGAAAAATATATATTATACAAATACACTCCATAACATATATGTCACTATTAAAACATCCCCTAAGAAACTCAACACACACGTTGCAATAATTGTGTGTCAGCTACCAGTCAATGGAATTGCAACCTCCACTACGAATTGAAAGATAAAATACTTATTTTAAGAGGGTTTTCAGAGCAGAACTAGGCCCTAAAGCTGTGGCATGAGCTGAGCTGGCAGCTTATAAACCCCAAGGAGCCACAGAGCGGTAAACAGGGAGAAAAGGGCACCCAAAGGAGAGCAGGGCCACAGCCCTGGTGGGAAATACCCCTTAAAGCCCCTTCCTGAGGGAAACATGATTAAAAACACCACAACATAATGCTGGAAACGCACAGGAAAGACACCCCTGGGGACAATTCTTGCATGGGTCAGGCGCGCAGACCAGAGAGGAAAAGAACCACAGCAGAGAATAAATACATAAATAAATAAATAATAACAAAACACTAATTTAGAAGCCCGAGTGATCCGAGGAGGCCCCGCAGGGCTCGCCCAGGGGAAGCCCCGGCCCCGCCGAGGCGCTACCTGTGCGGCCCGCGGCGGCTCCTCATGCCCGGCCCGGTCCGGCCCGGTCTCGCTCCGTGGGGCCGCGGCACGACGGAAAAACGTCAGCGGGGCGGCCGGGAGGGCCCGGCCGAGCGGGGAAGGGAGGGGACGAGGCGGCCACCGAGGCGCAGCCGCCGCCTCACACGCCCGCGGGGGCGGGCGGCCGCCATCTTAGAAGCGGGCGGAGAGGCGCCGCGCTTTGCCTTCAGCCGCCGCTTCCGCCATTTGTCGGGTGGGGGGGGGGCGCTGTACGGCTGCCGCGGGCCTATGAAGAGAGGTGAGCAAAGCACGGCTGCTAATAATCGTGCTGCTCACGGCAAATAATTAAACAAGCAAACAAATAAATATTAAAAAAAAAAAAAAAAGAATTGGACTAAAACGGTACTTACGCCGGCTTGCCTTGCCCGGAAGTAAAATGGCGGCCGCCTCACGTGCCCTGCTGCAAGATGGCGGCCGCCGTCGGCGGTGAGGTGGCGCCAGGCGCGGCCGCCCCTCCCCGCGCCCTCCCCCACGGGGGGCCGGCGGAGAGCGGCGCGGCGGGCGCTGAGTCGGCGCCGGAGGGAGGCGAGCGCGGAGGGCGCCCGGGCCGCAGCGGGAGGCCGGGACGGGAGCCATGAAGCGGCAACGCGGAGCGCGGTGAGGCCTCCCGCAGGAAGCTTGTCCCCTCGTGGTAGCCGTAGCGGGGAGGGGGGCGGAGGCGGCGCTCGCGCGCTTCCCGCCGAAACCTCGAGGCCTGAGGCGAGGACGGGGCGGCCGTGTCGAGGCGCGGGCGCCATGAAGCTGCTGCGGCTCCTGTGTCGCCACAAGACGGCCCTGGGCCTGGGCGCCCTCTCGCTCTTCGCCGCCGTGCTGCTCTACCTGGCCAAGTGCACCTCGGAGGGGCTGCGGCCGCCGCCGGGGCTCCCCCACAACCGGCCTCCCCATGCTCCGCCGCGGGCGCCTCGGGGGCTGCTCCTGCCCGCGGAGGCGCCTCCCGAGGCGGCGGCCTTCCTGGCCGTGCTCATCATGAGCGGCCCCAAGTACACGGAGCGCCGCAGCATCATCCGCAGCACGTGGCTCTCGGCGGCCGCGCGCGGCGCCGCGTGGAGCCGCTTCGTGGTCGGCACCGGCGGGCTCGGCGCCGAGGAGCTGCGGAGCCTCGAGCTGGAGCAGAGCCGCCACCGGGACCTCCTGCTCCTGCCCGAGCTGCGGGACTCCTACGAGAACCTCACCTCCAAAGTGCTGGCCGCCTACACGTGGCTGGATCAGCACGTGGACTTCCAGTTTGCCCTCAAGGCCGACGACGACACCTTCGTGCGCTTGGACGTGCTCATGGAAGAGCTGAGGGCCAAGGAGCCCCGGCGCCTCTACTGGGGCTTCTTTTCGGGCCGCGGGCGGGTGAAATCTGGTGGGAAATGGAAAGAGAGCGACTGGGTCCTCTGTGACTACTACCTGCCCTACGCGCTGGGCGGCGGGTACGTTATTTCCGCAGATCTGGTGCGCTACCTGCGGCTCACCCGCGACTACTTGAACACGTGGCAGAGCGAAGATGTCTCCCTGGGGGTCTGGCTGGCTCCGGTTGACGTGAAGCGGGTGCACGACCCTCGCTTCGACACCGAGTATAAGTCGCGGGGTTGCAACAATAAGTACATAGTAACTCATAAGCAAAGCATCGAGGACATGCTGGAAAAGCACCAGACCCTTGCGAAAGAAGGGAAGCTCTGTAAGGAGGAGGTTAAGCTCAGGCTTTCCTACGTGTATGACTGGGGAGTGCCTCCCTCGCAGTGTTGCCAAAGGAAAGATGGCATCCCCTGAAAGATCCAAGAAAAGTCAAAGGACTCTCCGGGTTTGGTTACAGTCATGTGGGGACAACCCTGGTAATTGGGGCTTAAAATTACTGAAGGATTTGCACGATTCACGATGTAACCCTGAAACTCCTAAAAGCTACTGATGTGGCGTAACGTACAGATGTAAAAATCAGAAAGAGGAGGCAAAAAAAGGCATGGAAAGGCTTACGATACTGGAATGTAGGCAAAAAATAGGTTGCAAAATACAGGTGGTATGAAAAATTGGGAGAGATAACTTAGATCTGCTGGAAGATCTTTAGCGAATTCTAAGATTTATGGCAGGTCTTTGTGTCGTCTACAGGATTGGGAAGCTAACAGCTACTGTGTGATTATTTTCAAGGAAGAAGCCTCAAGGTTTGAGGACTGTAATGGGCCAGCAAATGGGTGGCTGTTGCCAGTGGACACAGGTAACTGGTGATAGCTAAAAGCATCCAAGCAAAGGGAACAGTTTTGCACAGGATATTCAAGTTAGGGAAGGAAAGTGTGTTCTTTGAAGAGTATTCAAACCTACAAGAGTATTCAAACCCTAACCTACCTGTTAGGGTAACTTTTCTCTGCTTTTGGGGGTCGCTTTAAAGATATCCTGTATATAAATTATCTGGCAGCTACCGAGTAAGTTTGTATTTGGAAAAGTGGGTGGGTTGTGGCATTTTGCAGAAATAAGTCTTCATTTGGGATCCAATAGTTAACGCTACAAAGCCTTCAATTGTTAGGCTTAGGTTTTGCTCTTAGATTATCCTCCAAACAAACTGCATATGAAGAAACATTTTACTTTTAAAACAACAAGTAATCCTCCTGAATACTGTGGTCAGATGTTGTAGACTGGTAGATCTATATTGTTTTGGATTACTTTTGTAAATATAAATTAGCAAGATTAGACTAGTGGGGGGGTATTCAGAGTTTTAGACACGTCCATCCCAACTTGTGTACCTCAGCTAAGAAAATAAACTCCATTGGTAGCCAAGAGCAAGTAGCTACAGATCTTTCAGTATAAACAGAGTTCTTACCTTTATGTCTGAAGGGCATGTTTTAGTGATCAGTTTTACTGTTTGTTGCACAGTGCACTTTTATACAACTTTATTTTCCTTTTTGTCCTGGGCCAGTGTCTCCATCTCACCTGCAGGAAGAGACCAATTGCAAAGAAAAAAAGATAGTGCTGATGTCTTTCTGGTTTTCCTTTTTAGATCTGCAAGTTAACAATTTATGCCAAAGGAATCAGGATTTTTTGTTGTTCTTGGATCTCTTGTTTTAATTAACTTATTGAGGATTAAGAATATCTTCTGGAGCAGATGATAATTCTCTACTTTGAAAAGTTGAATAAAGTCTTCAACTTCCTTCTAAAAAGAAGGTAGCAAATTAAGATATCAAAAAATAAGTTATTTTAGCATGTGTCCATTCTAATGCATGTTCATGTGTTGACAGGCAGGTGTGCTGTACAGCAGGGTGTACTATTCTCAAACATGAAGTTACTATTTAACAAGATTACAATAAATTTAAACTGGTTTTAGCATTGTAAAAATATCTACTTGCTATATCAGTTAAACTAGAACTTTGTGTATATATGTGATTAAGTACTTATAACTGTGAGTATTTATTTATAAGTATTGAAAATGTATTATGTATAGTAAAAATAAGATTGCTAAATGTTTTAAATCTGTCTAAGGAAGTGCTTTAAGGTCCCTAAGAACTACATATCGAGCAAGGCTTGGTTCATTGTTTGAAATACCGGGATTTGAGTTGCAGATCCAAAATCTGCTGCATGTCAAGAACTCCTCATCCATTTATATCAATAGCTCTGCTTATAGAAGTAATTTACATTATCGACTTTAGTTAATTCTCCCCCCAGTCCTCAAATAGCAGCTTAAAAACAAGGCTGCTGTGATGCACATCTGTGCCCTGCGCTTAGCGGGCTGCAATATCAATACAGGCATCTGTTCCCTGGTAGCAATGGCTGTAAAGCAGCCAAAAAAGGATTTTTTGTCCCTAAGCTGTTGGTTTTCATTTACTCAGGACGTGGCCAACCCTTGTCTTTAAATGGTCTCTAGGACAAGTCTTCAGTGCTGGATTTTTTTCACCCAAAACTCAGTCATCCCTTTTTAAAAGGAAGCTGGTTGAGAAATTATTCCAAGGCCAAAGAGTCTAAAGTAAATAAAGGCCAACTGGAGAGTATTGAGCCTCAGCTGGGAAATTCTTTTGCTATATGACCCTTGATGTTTCAATTCTAATACAAATGATCAAATTCGGAAAAAACAACCCAAATAATGCAACCCAAATGAACTATTTAAAACAGGCTGGCCAGGTGATCAACCAAACAAGATGCACATTAGGATTTCTGCCAGTAGCCAAGGAAGTTGCCTCAAAACAGAACTCATGGATTACATAGAGCCTGTAACAGATTAGAAGCTTAAAACTGATCTTTAGTGCTCTTAGTCTCACAGTTTAATTAAACTGTGACATTTGTATTAGAATTGAAACATCAAAGGTCGTATAGCAAAAGAATTTCCCAGCTTAGGCCCAGTGCTCTACAGTTGTGTCTTTATTTCCTTTAGACTCTTCGGCCTTGAATTAATTAATTAAACTGTGAGCCTCTTTACTGCAATAGAAATTGGAGCATTTTGTGGGCATCAGTATTTTCACTAAGCAAGTAATCTGAAATAACAGAGTTAGCCTATAACTAACTTTTACCATTTTTAAATGAATTTTCATCAAAATTAAGATATTTCATGAAAAATTCTTTTTGCATTTTTGTTACAAAAAGTAAACATGAGAATTTTATTTTCCATTTCTTCAGAAATACCTTGCTGTTGCTATCAACCCTTCAGAAGGACAGAATTTATTTGGAATTCCTCTCCTTTCCCTGTTTAGCCGCCCTGTGCGATCCAATCACTAGATGTCACTATGTGCCTTTTAGAGCACCTAACAGCAAAAATTCCCTGGAAGACAAAAGAAACAAAACTCGAACCCAAGTAGCATGGAGTTACATTTGTTTATGACTAAAATCCAGCTATTTCTCTAATACATAGCCGCTGTTTAAGAAATACTCATGTGAATGATCAGAGAGAAAAGGAAAAGCATTTTGCCAATATTGTTTGAAAATGGTTCAGTTCTAAGGGTACTGCTCAGTTCATGGTTGATAACGCGCTCCCAGGTCTTAAAAATCCATCTTTGCAGATGCCCTCAGAGCCTCCAAATATGCTGTGTGTTTTGCCCCATTTTGCTCTATTTAGCAGTAAAGTTTAGATACCATTTGGGAGCTACAGAGACTTGAGTTTATGGAAAGATAACTAACCGTGCCTGTTAGGAAAAAATGCAGCTTCCCTTTGCCAGAATGTTTGGATGATTTCTTTGTGTCTATGTATATTTGTGGGGAACGGGCCAAAAATTTGACATCAAAGGAGTCTGCTGTTGCTGGGGAGTTTCTGGCTTTTACAGCTTTTCAGCGATGTGGACATTTTATAAAACAAAGCCAAACAAGCCCAAAAGCTGAAATGAACTCATTTCAATCAACATTTTCTATGTCTTCATCAAGAAGGAAAGTTTATGGGTTTCATCAGCTGAAAATGCATTTAGTTTGAGCTGTCAGGTTGTTTTCTTAAGGGAAACCCTCCCTGCAAAGGCTCAGATAATTCTATTCCAAAAACCTTCATGTATGGCTCCTTCTCAAGCCTCTGGTTTGGTAGAAGAATGTGTAAAAACATGACCTACTGGGAAAAAAAAAGATTTATCAGCATACCAATCAAATCTAGGAGCCTACCTAAGACCTTTCTAAGAAAAAGGAAATAATTACTCATTTTACTTAATTAATACATTCGCCTGGCATTGGAGATGGAGATTCAGAGAGCATTAAATGAAGGTTGCAAAAGCCGGACTGTGGAATGCATTCCCGATGCCTACGTGTTATTGCAGGGGGAATAAATATTTGTTCTAAATCAGATTCCGGAGCCTTTATTAATTTTGCACAGTGCCTGCTCAGTACAATGATGTCCCTGTGAGGGCAACAGTATTGAGGGAGAAATGATAGACACAAATTGATGGAGATGGAGGGCAAATGCAGCCAGAGAGGGATCCACATCAATGCTCCAAAACTGTCCCCTGCGAGTCACGATACAGCAATATCTACCACGACTTCGATGTCACTTTTATCCCCAGACACACAGAGACCGCATAAAATCCAAACTTCAGCCACGCTTTCTGCATTCTTTATTATTATTATTGGTTTTCAGTGAAAACACGGAAAAAATGTGGAAAAAAAATCTAGACTGATTCATGTTCTAATGACAACTCAAAAAGCCACAGGCTTCCGCGTCCACCCGCTGCTTGATAGCCAGGCTGCCCTTGATGTCTGCAGGCGCCGGGGCTGTCGCCTCTGCCTTAACGAGCTGGATTTAATGAACATTAATCATGCAGAGCCACAAGCCCCACCTTGCGGTGGTCCCCGTGATTCCCGGGTTTGCTCGACAGCCAAGAGAAGGGACCGTGAGTCCTCTTGCAGCATCTGTTTATTTTCCAGGCTGCGTTTGATACACAACATCCAAATCCAAAGCGTTGGACGAGTGGAGTCCCCTACAAAGTGCCTCTAGTGCAAAGTGTGTCCTACTTAAACAACAGAAGGGACTGGAAAGTTCTGAAAATAAATTAGCAGCGTTGTCTTTCTTAAATAAAGCAAAAAGATGCCGTCGTTGCAAGTGATCAATTGATTTGGGCCAGTGCCCAATGGCTCCGGTTGGCTTTGAAGCATCGTAGCACGAGACGCTGCAAAAACATTTATCCGAAGCAGATCCTAGCCACAAAAGTTACAAATATTTACTTTATGTATTTACTTTAGAGAAGGACTCAAGCCAGAGATAGTAGATCTTGATTGCAAACATACCAGCAATCGGGGTGCTAAGAATTGAAGCTTTGGGTCTAATCTTTCTGATCTTGTCTCATAAATTTGTCTTTCTTTCCATGCCTTGACCTCAATAAAACAAATATTCCATGCTCTGAAAAACCACCCGTGTAAATACGGCATGCTGGACTCCACGCCGGAGTCCTTGGCTCTGCTAAGACCAAGGAAGCCAGGAGCTAACCCAAACCTAGAATAATTCCTGTATCTTTTATAATTCCTTAGATATTCGCGTGGAAGAACCCTCGTATGAGCCGTTTTCTGAGCTATCTCTGCCCTCATTTGCAACTGGTATTTGATACTCTCTAACAAGCAGCTTCCCCGTGTCCTTTCTAAAAACAAACCTAAGTTCACCTTGATATACGCTGCAGAATATGGAAGATAACGAAAATGCTAACTATTCTGTGTCTCAATTTCCTCACTAGCACATTGAGAATTATAATATTGCAGACAAAGTGGAGCAAAGCGACCAAAGGCCCTTGGGATCTTGGTTTTACTTGGTCTAACGGAAGTCCTTGATTATCTCATGCTTTATATAAGCCCAAACTGGCTTCTGAAAAGATTCATCAAAGCAAAAGCCATTGGCAGAAGGTTTATGAGGACGGGGAAAGGGGTAAGAAAACAATAACCGAGATCTAATTTCTTAGGACTAACAAGATAGTCCCGAGAGGACATAATTGAAGTCTGCAACAGCTACAGATAAGATCAGACTGAGTTACTATTTTCAGCTAATCTCAGACGATAGGACTGGAGGCACCCAAATAAGTTCTAAAACCTGAGACGAAGGAAATACAGTGATCTGGGAGCTGCAGGGTCCCAGGGAGGATGAGACAGCAGGAAATCCAGAAATACTGCAATTCCATCCAACTGGCCACCAGGCAAGGATGCCCTGTCCCGGTTATCCAAAATGCTGGGGTCACTGAAGAAAAAGATGCCTTTTGGGGGAAGGATTGAGATGACAAGAAGGAGCCCAAAGGGGCAAAACAACTTGGATTTTCATGCTGTGACAGGAAGGATTTATCCTCATTATGGTGCACCATAAAGCTCCCTGCATCCGACTACTCCATTTGCTCTTGGCAAAAAAGCAGAGCCACGTTCAGCCCAGGGAGCTGCTCCGAGGTGGCATCTTGGTGCATAGAGGGAGGCAACACCTGAATGAACTCAGTGTCTCCCCATGGAGAAGTTGATCCACAAGGTCCTACCTAGATCCACAAGGTCCTAAATGAGCTCCCACAGGAACCTTCCAAAGCCACTGGGGTAAGTACTAGTGAGGCAAACGGCTGGAAAGATCTCACGAGTTTAGCAGAAGATTTAAAGCTTTTTTGGCTAAAGGAAAAACATTGGGAGGGTCACGCAGAGAGTCACTTCAATCTCCACCCTTGAAAGTTCTCAAAATTGAGCTGGATAAAACCCCAAACAACCTTGTTGAACGCAATAGCTGACCCTGCTTTGAGCAGGGAGTTGAACGAGAGACCAAGAGGCACCTTGTAGCCTCAGTTACCCTCAGTCCACAGCAAGGAATCCTCCCTTCACCCTTAGCACGCGAAAAATCAGCCTTGGCCAGGTCAGATGACAAATGAGAGGTGACATCAGCAGGCGGAGGACTGCTTGGGACACATCCCATCGCTCGCGTTGCAGCAGCTCCGCGTTGGCCTTGCACGGAGCACCGCACCCAACCCGTGCGGCTCCGCTCACGCCCTCCGTCTGACAGCTTATTTATTCCCCGGCGTTTGTCTCTCAATGCTTTGCAGATGAAGCCGGAGATCAAAGGGGCGGCTTGCTTTTCCTCCCACTGCATTCCCCTTCCCTGTTCAGACTTGGGATCGCGTTGACTAGAGGTTGCTTCCCAGGGCGGGAAGTCAAGCTAAAAATCAAGGCTGTTTGGAAGAATCCCCGACAAGAGAACAGGAATGGGAGCAGGTTGGAGGTAACCACGGATTCCTTGACCATGAGGAGCCCTAGATGCCCTGTTGGGAGCAGGATTTTCCAAGTAGAGGGGGACAGGTCCAGAAACATCACAAAACAAGGAAGGTTCTGCCCTTGAGGAAATACAGAAGGGAGAAGTTCGAGCCTGGCTCTTGCATGAAGAGGAGTTGGAGGGAAATATTCCATTTAGCTCAGGTGTTGATGCCATCACCAGAGAACTTCACGCTCTATCTTGCCTCGTTATACCCATTAGAAAGGTCAGTGTTATGGAATATTTAGAGGGAAGACAAGGTATAGAGACCCCAAGACATCAACACATCAGGCTTGCTCAACCCTGCAAGTTGAGCCCCATCTCCATGGTCCTACCAAAGCTCCCTAAGATGTTGTGACATCTCCCCTGAGGCTGCCAAGGAGCAAATTTGAGGCATCCCACGCTCCATATCCCCATTCCTTGCGTTATCCCCTTATGTTCTTTCCTCTCCTGACTGAAAACAACCTGTTTTTCATTGATTTCTAAGCAAACACGAAACCTCCTCCACGTAATCAGGGTTTGTTTATTCCTCCGCTTCCCCTTTCATGTGAGGCCGATGGCTCTCCAGCTCTTTCCAGGCATCAAACACTGATTTCACTTGGCTTTTGTCAGTGAAATGGACTGGAACAGAGTCACAAACAACTAGATCAGTAACACTCTTGTTTATTTAAAAGGCAGTTACATTTTTTTTTTTTCTGTAACTGTTTAACTTTGGAAATCCAATTTTTAAGATCTATTTCTCTCTCTGCCTTTACACAAGAGGAAACTGAAGGAGAACCAAAAAATTAAATAAAGAGAGAAATTAGGATAAAAGGAAACTTAGTGATGGCTGATGGGTGGGAATCAGCCCTGCAAAAGTCACTTGTGCATTTCCTGGCCCTAGGTTTGTAGTATTGAGCACATATTGAGCACTCAAACCTGCATTTGCAAGCGTGGGGCCTTATTTGTGAATGAAACCAGACAGCCAGGACAGACCCAAGGAAACAGTGAGGATTTTTATCTTCTTTTCTACACAAATCCACAACAGCAGCTACACAAGTCACTAGGGCTCTAAGTATGAGAAGGGAAAAATGCCTCTTTTAGACACTTTCTTTGCATTCTTCCTCACCGATGCGTTACCATCCATTACCCAGCTCAAAATCAGCCCTGGATACCCAAGCCTTGGAGCTTACTGATGAACACTTCCTTTCTGCAACTTTCCTCTTTTCAAAGGACATTTTCTTGTCCTTCGGGAATGTTGGAAGGAAAACAGTGTTGTCAATAATTGCGAACTGTGTGTACCGATTGTGATATTTAATACTCGATTGCAATTGCGCTGGCGCTGAAACCATCGTAGCCTGGCCACAAAAGGCCCTAGTGTCAGAAATACAGTAGAGTTTTTCATGCCAGCTGCTGTGCTGGGTTACGGCTCCAGTCTGGCTGCACTGCTCGGTGAAATATGTTATTAGAAAATTAAACCAACAAAGACAACGTTACAGCAATGCTCTGCCCGAGCCCAACCCGCAGAGGGCTGGGATATTCATCACGGAGCAGGGAGTTGTGTCCTGCATCAGTCTGGATGGTTTCTACTCTGCCTAATCCTGCAAAATCCCGAGCAATGTCCCGGTTCAAGGGCTTCGTGGTGGCACTGAGCATCACAGTGCACTCAAATTCCTTCCATGCTCCCTCTGGTCACTACAGCTGATGGACAGGACTCTCTTCCCTGATAGAAAACCCATCAGACATTAGTGCAATTTGGTAATCAAGCAAAAGAGGAGAAATTTAATCACCCTATAGACTGGACAGAACTGAATTACAAGTGGGTGTGTGCTCAGCCTGGGGGCTTCCTTTGGTAAGAAATAATCTGTTAACAATGAGAGTTTGGGTCAATCAGATCAATATCTGATTAGTAGCTCCTCTGCCAAAAGCATTTTCCAATCTGCCTGCTTTGGAAAACACCACATTCAATAATTTTTTTCCTGTGTACTCCCTTGTACGAGAGGTGTAAAACAACAGAAAGAGCAAATGCAAAGGGAATGCAGCATCCTGCAGTCCTGAACGCTACTCTGCCTTCTTCCTCTTGCCTCATCATCCCAGCCAAACCTCCAGCAAAAAGGCAGGGGCTGGCAAACCTTCCCCAGGAACCGAAATCCCCTCGAGAAGGGTTTGTGGACGAGACCGCGACGAGCAGCGGCCTCTGGCCCGGCGGTGCTCGCGGGCGCCAGGGTAATGCTCGGGGTTTGCATTCATTTCCTACTCTCAGCTGTGGTCGGGTCCGAAGCGTGCGCTGCACGGGGACATAAGCTCCGAGAAGAATGAAATAACAGTGCTGTGCGTAAACCACTCCTTAAAAGACACCCCTTCCAAAAAGAAGAAATGAAAAAGAGACGGAGGAGAAACAAAAGCAGCCGCTTGCTCTGCGTGGTTGCTGTTGCATGGGTTAGAATCAAAGAGAGGACAAGATAAGATCAGCGCACGCAGTCAAAACAAACTGCAGAAGCTCTGGGGCGCTGGGAAGGGATGACGAGGCAGGAGGGCAAGTAGAGAGGTTCAGATTATCGTTTTGAAGGTGGAGCAGCCAGTGCTGACGTACCTCATCTTACAGCTCCCGTGGGCACGGTACCATCTCTCAGCCTTGCTGAGCAGGCTGAGCCTCCATATGGTGGTGCAAAAGTGTCCCCAGGACCCACAAGCTTCACTCATTCTCTCAAAACTCTGACATACTCCAAATTTCTCCATTTTTTTCCTTCAAAAACTTGTGCTTTTGTATTGCCTGATGAGTGAATCTGGCCCCAAGGTCCCCCAGCTCCGTCAATACCCAACGCACTGCCGGCCTCTGCGTGCCAAATGCTGCTGAAATCAAGGAACAGGGATCCGAGCATTTCACAACCAGGCCGTGATGAAAAGGAGAACCCCGAAAATCCTCCCAAAGGCTCCAGGTGCTGCTGGTTATACACACTTCTCACATAAGAGGGCACCAGCATGTTTTTAATAGGGATACGCTCCATACCATTGCTTGCTGAAGTCGGTTCTAGCTGCTCATAAGCAAATGCAAGGGAATAAAAACCACTGGGATTTAAGTCTGGTCACTGTACATAAATGCTGCTTGCAAAGACAGCCCTTGGTGACCCCCTGCACAGTAACCAAAAAGAAAGGACTGTCATTAAATGCCAAATTATTTATGGCAAAGGAGTTATGGCAAATCCCGATTTCAGGCTTCCCCATCCATACCTGGAGTCAGACTCAGCAAGCTGGGGTGTTATTTCAGATTATACCAGGGTTGGTGAGAATAGAGTGTAAATCACTGAACTAAGCAGAAATGACCCCCAAAATACACCGTTCTTGACAGAGCCAGACAGATCCTGAGGTTGGTTTGGGGCTTTATGGTTTGTGTTCCAATCTGGATTGATATCCAAGTCCGGCAGCACTGAGATCTTACAACTTTATATGGAAGGAGAATCGCATAGTGCATTGAGTCCATGGGATTTCTGCCATACTGAATGGCATAAATCTAGGAAGATTTGCGGAGTACTGGAGCCATTTACTATATTTGGCCCCAACTCCTCTCCTGAGCAGCAGCAATTGCTGGAATTCTCCTACACTCCCAGCTCCCTTGCAGCTCTCTCCATTTCTCAGGCTTTATGCACCAGAAGGGAACATTCCTGTCCAAAGGAAACCATCCCTCAGGCAACTGGGGCAGCACAGCAGATACAAAAATGTAGTAAAAATAGACAAACAAAACCCTGAAGAGCTGAGGATGGCAAAACACACACCAAAAACCATCTGTGACAATCACATTTATCAAATCAATCACAAAATGCTTGGAAGGGACCTCTAGAGATCATCTAGTCCAAGTCAAACTCACATCCAGAAGGTACAAAATGGTGCAAATGGAGCTAAGAACATACAAGGCAGGCAAAGGTGAAGATAAGAGAAGAAATACTCTGAATAATGTCTTAATATCCACGGGTCGCATCCTGCAGGATGGCACCTCCATGGCTAATTCATTCTTTCCCTCTGGCTCCTCTGTAAAAGTCACTTCATTTTTGTGGGCTCCCAATGCCCAGCAATGGCCACAGAGCCCTGCATCCCTCTCAAGACAGCAGGTATTTCTTGTTGCTTTTCTCTCATTTGCCATTGAAATGCCTAGTCCAGTGGAAGCAATGATTAGTGGAACTCGCTGTCCGTTCATTGATCCAGAACACCAGGATCTTTCCTGGACACTGGAATCACCCATTAGAAATTAAATCTTCCACATGCAGATTTCTGGCATCTGGTGTCCCGAGACTAAAGGCAGATGTTACCACTAATCAGAGCCTCCCAGATGGTCACCAGCCCCAGGATGTTTGTCTTACACGATGATGGAGCCAAGAAGCAAAGAGCTCCCTCATAGCCAAAACTCAATATGACCAAGGGGAAAACTGCATTGAATGTGTCTTAACTCATTTGGAAAGAGCACTCTGGTATTTGGGCAGCTTCTTCTCCTCTCCGAGATCTCCAAGTGCTTTGATAACATTAATGGGGCTTCCTTAAGCCTCACAGAGGCATCTTTGAGGCAAGCAAGGATTTATTCTGCCTCACACACAAGGAAACGTCGAGGCATTTCAAAATTAAGTGACTTGTCTTGGGCAGAGTTAGCGCATCTCATGGTGTCACCATGAATATTGTGATATATTATTAATGCAATATCGTACTTACAACATCTCAAGTCAATTTTTGGAAGCTTTATAATAGGTAACAGCGTCAACACAGCAAACTCGCAGGGAACAAGTAGTGCACAACAACATTTAGTTTTCTTTCATGCACGGAGAAGTCACAGCTTGGCTAGCGAGCGCATACTCATGGGAAACACTTCGTGGCCTGTTTTTAAAGTCTGAATCAACTTCATACATCTTTGTTTGCTTTGTAACTCAGATGATCTAAAAACTGCCTAAACCTCCCCTGTTTACTTTAGAAACAATAGAAAATGACCGGCTTTTACTCACATGGATCCCAAGACTTTTTTTTCCTTAAAGGTAATTAGAGTCCATGGCTAATTAAATTCTCCAGTCAATGAAAACAAATTTCCTGGAATGAAGATCATCTTGATTCGCTTTGGGCAGAGCCAGGCTGCTCCCGCTCTGCTCTCCAAGTGTGTTGGCTCTTTCTGAAGTCTTGTTAATGTAGGAGAAGAGTCTGATACTGGAGTCTCCGTGCTCACATGTTATGAGAAATGGTGTCGTTTCTATTCTTTTTCGGCTTTATGTGATTTTATAGCTTTAACATCTCCTTCATTAATCCCTTTTCTAAGCAGAAAAATCATAGTCTATTTAATCCTGTAAGCTACCAAGACCTATAGTAGAAATATAACTCCTTTTCTTATGTACAGAACTTGGTATACCAAGTCTCTACATGGTTTACTCCTTTATTCAGACATTTCTATGAACTTCTGTCTCCTTATGAGGGTGTCAGTGGTAACTGACTGATACAGGAAATCAAAAGCACTGGTTTGGGAACACAAAAGACCCAATATCTTGCTATTCTGTCACATTTCCCTTCTAAAAAAAGTTTCCATGTACCCATCTCAAGTCCTGACATGGGCTACAGGTGCACAGCAGTTGATATTTATTGTCAATTCAGCCACATATTTGGAAAAAATCACTAGAACTTAGTCATAATGATTAAGTTAATAAATTATCCTCAGTATCCAGCTTCACCAAGATACATTTTAAGAAAACAGCACTGTTTTACCTGAGTGTGGTTCACAGTGAAGAGCTGCATCCTTTTGCTTGATCATTCTCTTTTTGATTTGAGAGCTCTTTGCTCAAGATCACTGGGAATTAGTTTACAAGGCAGTTGGGTGTGAAGAAGGGAAGCAAAAACCCATTCCTGGAAAAATCATCTCTTTTCCTAAGCTTATTCCCTGGTTCTCACCTCCCCTGCAAGTCTGTGTTGTACTGTGTTCCCAGGGGCAGGCAGGTCTATATTCTGTATTTGTCAGTCAAATGAAGTTGAAGGCAGCTTAAAATAGGCAATAAATCACTATCCTGGTCAGACAGCAGATATCTTTGAAGACCATTTGTGCAGGAAAGGCATGAAAGCACCAGCTACCTAGCAACCCCACAGCCTCTTCTCCCACTTGGAATATCCCCCAGGTGATCCTTATATCCCCTCATGTCTTCACCTTCACCAGGTGATCCTGTTAACATCTAACGGTTGGCCTCAGAAAACCCTTTAAACCCTCAAGTAATCAGATCAAGCAATCAATCAGATCATTATTTTCATCCCTGGTCAACCTTTCCTCCTGTTCCTCCATAGCCATCTATTCCAAAGGCCATTCCTTCCCGCTCTGACATTTATTTTCCTGTTCGTTCTTTTCAAAACATCCATGAACGGTGCTCATTTCTCCATCACCTTTTGACACTGAACGGTTGGTGGCCTCAGGCACTTCTTGATGCTGAACACCCTGGCACTCCCTCATGTGGAAACCCTCATTTTTTGGACAAACTTTCAGCTTGTTGTTCCCTCATCCAGTGTCCACTGTCCTGTCAGAAGGAGCTCTGAAAGATAAGACAGAAACAAGGTGCCGCTTCACAGCTGAACAAAAACATTTTGCGATAGAAGGTGGGCTCAGAGGTCCTGCAAAGTGGAGCATCTCTTGCTTCTTCACTTAGGTACATGAACCAGGATAGCTGTGTTAGCACATGGATATTTTTCCTGGATGTTTAGGGGATGATCAGCTGTGTTTTTGTGTAATGAGGTATCATTCCTTTTCTGTGGGCTGTGACTGATGGTGAGAACACTCCAGGCTCCACAAAAAACTAACTTGCACCAAACTTAGAAAATTAAGGGCATCCATAAGCACTTCTACGGTTATTTTTTGGATCAATGGTAACAAAAAGTCATCTTTTTACTTCGCAAATCATGTTTTTACTTTGCAAATAATGTTTTCACTTTGCAATGAGAAGCAGCACAGACGTGTTCCAATGCAACGTCCCAGATGAAGAGGGTGACATATTCCTATTTCTCCATTTGTCATGACCACCCTCAGAACTAAAGTCACTCTGTGGTCATATGAGGACCTCAATGCTGTATTTCCCCTTGCAGCATAGACAAACCATGGGTCATCTTCTAACCATCCCACATCTAGTTGTTCAACCCATGTTTGCAGCCCAGGGAACAACTACATCCTATCAGTGCTGCAGAAATTGGTCATTCTGCTCTTACTCTACTCACAAAATTATCTTAAAGCATGAGAATTTTAGGACTTTTTTTTTTTGTGGGATTGGAAGCTGTGGGATTTACATTCTCAACCAGCTATGCATTATATGTATGTTTTAAATGAATGGTGAATGTCCTATGGCCTCACGCGATCCCATAGCTTGGAGCTTTAAGGAAAAAACACTATCTTAGGATAAAAGTCATGACAGTTGCTAACACTACAACAATTCTGCTTTGAGGATAGAAACATTTCCCAAGCCTTACATCCAAATTTTAAGTTATCATGAATAATTTTAAATATACTGCAAATCTGCTTTTGTTTTAAGTGTTAGAGCTAAGCCACTTGTTTCCTGCTTTTTTTCCCCTCTTTGGAAACACTTCTATTACAAATTCATCATTGGATATTCCCAGCTCTTTGCTAAAATAGCACAAAACAAGTAGACTATTCTCACCTAACGGTCCCAGGCCAGGCCAGAACAGAAATGCCGCGTTAGAAATGCGATGGACATGATCTCATTTTGTGAGAACTGTAGCTCCCGGATTACTGTTGTTTGCTTAGTAATCTGTGAGCTGTTATGTGTGAAATTACAAGTCTACTGAATCAATTAACTTCATTATGCAGGGAATATTGGAGAAGCTGGCAGTAAAATGCGGATTTCATACATTTGCTGGCGTTGCCAAGAAGTTAGCTCATGTGTCTGCTCGAGCACGAGCTGCAGAATGATGGAGAACTGGAAGACCCCAACTCTGTTGAGACCCACTCTTATCACATCTCTTGACCCGCTCAATTGCTCAGCTTCCCTCTCCGTAAAACGGAACGGATTCTTAGGATTGGGGGCAGAATTAACATCTGGGGAATGTTTTGGAAGAATAACATGCCATAGAAGAAGGTTCTGCTTGATTTTATGTGCCTTTCTGGAGGTAGCTTTCCCTAATAGAGAAGAAACATCTCGAGAGTGGAGATGGAAGACATCTCAGCGTTAACTTTATCACAAACCAAAATGACCACAGTGACCATGGCCCAATAGCATCTAGACAAAAATAATCCCAATAGCATCTAGACAAAAATCCTGCCAGAAAGAGAATCAAACGATGCAGCCAGAAAACACGTGCCTAGGAAGCTGCCTCCAGCACAGCAAGGCCATTCCCCCTTACATTCCCTGTTGGAAAATAAGGATGATGATGGGTTTATGAAAGATAAGGAACATTGTGCAAGGTGAAGGGAGGATAGCAGAGGAAAGCCCTTCCCCACAGTTGCCTCCTTCTCTTTCACCACCTTTGGCAGGTTCCGCAAGGCCAACTTGGACTAAGAACCAGCTCTGAAACAGAAAGAAATACACCTTAAAGCAATTTTCCAAACGGCAACATGCAAATAAACACATTAGCCAGCTTTTCCCCAGCAACCACAGGACGTGTTCCCAAAAGCAACACAGCAAGTCACTTAACAGAGGCTTAACGAGCTGTGGAAAAATAACACTATTCATTCCCAGCTCCTCATTCTCTGTCCCCTCTGAAGTCATCACCGAGGCCACCGCAGAACCACACAGGCCGCCTGCGAGCTCGTGGGCACCAGCACACGCACACTTGAGCACACAAGTTCCCAAATAGCCTTTCCTGGCTCCAGGCTTTGGCTCTGACCTGGTTTGACTCCATCCCCAGCTGTGCGAGCCCTAAATCCAAACTGGGCTGATCTCATGAAAGCTGGAAATTACTCCCAGAGAACGGTGGGAAGAGTTACTCTGCCTCGCAGTGGATTAGCTACGCTCCATTCTTACTTTATAGGAACCATAGGCAGTACTAAAATACTTTTTTTAATCCAGGATCTCAAAGTACATCATGAAGTGAGTACGGACTATTCATATCTTAGAAAAAGGAAAGCATGTGCAAAAGGATTTAGTGAACTGACCACTTCAGACAGTGTCCAGAAGCATGTGGGAACTGCTTGCTATCATTTTACTAAGCTCCCAAGCACATTGGTGAGTCCAACGAGGTTTTACCAAGTTGAATGGATGCTTCCATGCTCTTCGCCCTAACACTGTGATGAGCGCTGAGCCCTTATTCAAAATCAAAAGTTTTGCCTCTTCTTCTCTCACATTGGCAGGCTGAGAATGTGCTGATCCTTTCTTGACCATTACCGATACCTGCCCTACCAGTGCCAACTCCTTCACTTCCCAGAAATGGAACAGAAACCTTCAACAAAGTGGTATTTTCTCATTCCTCCCTGTCCTTACATTGCCAAGAGGCATCCCTGAAGAGGCTGTGAGCTCAAGTGCAGTTGCCTGTGCTCTATTTTGGGCTCCTTTCAATAACACTATTGATCATATTGATTACAGTTCCCAACAACGATGACACATCTGTTATGAGCCAGAGTCCTCTAGGACCCAAACCCCCTTCTGCATATTGATAATTAACAGTCCTGGAGGCCTCTCTTTTGGACCTGGACTCTTCAGTACACAACACAGCTGCAAGATGCAAGGTCAATAACATTATAGACATAATTAGACATTATAACTAATATTATATATATATAATAACATATAAGATGCAGCAGCCGGTGTTAATGAGAAAATGCTACCCTCTCCCTCAATTTCTGCCGCTCAGTAAATACACAGATACTATTAAATATTAGAAAAACACGGGCACTCCCCATAGAGTTGCTTTCTACTTGGAGACTACTTTAAAGCTCTCTTTGATTTGTTTTTAAAAGGACTAATACAGAATAGACCGCAAGAAGGGGGAAAGGGGTGGCCACTTTGAAGCAGTTTGGAAAACAACTCGAAGCCAAATCCCCTCTGCTTAACAGAGCTTGAGCCCGTATCTCCATGGAAAATACCCTAAGCTTTCGAGCCTTTCTTCGTTTTATTTTAGTATTAAACCTTCCTTCAATACAGACAGCATAAAATGAAACCCCGACAGACAATTGCTAAGCAGATAAAGCTGATAAATTCCCACACGTATCAAATTATGAAATACAAAAAGGGTTTGAAGTATTTGTAACTGGATGAAGGGCTGAATCAACCAGAGCGACCAAAGAAGAGATCCTGTAACAGCCACGTTTTAGCATCCCCTTTAGTATCTCTGAAGAGAGATACTTTCAAATGCAGTTTCTATTCTTATTTTTCCTAAGACCTTCGCACTGGAGGCCTGAGTTCTGGAAACGAGGTATTTTACATCTGAAGCTGAAAGAAGAAAGACTGGATGTTATAGGAAGCGTCCTAGATTTCACAAACTTTTTATTTGATTTTTGGAGTAGCTTCGTTAGTGAGAAAAGAAACTTTGGGGAGCTTCTCCGCAGGCATTGCAGCCCTCCCCTGCAGCTCTCCCGTTATCACAGGATCAGTGAGAAAAGAAGGGCCTTTCTCCAGCTCAGAGCACTCGTTTGGGGAGGTCTCGGGCTGCTGCAGTTACGTGCCAGGGTGTTAGCCCAAGAGCACTAAAAGCAGATGGACCTGAACCTCAAAGGGACCAGTTTTCCTTTATACAAGTGCCAGTCCCAAGGCAAGAAGCTCATTTAACGAGCAGGGAATTGGCTGGCAGCTCACAGGCCTTTCCCAGTTAACTAATTCTCTTCTCCCCAGCCAGGCAGGTTGCACAGAAACGCTTAATGGATGAGCAGGAGTAAATAAAACCATCCTTGCAAAACTGGACCAGGAAAAGTTCCTCACTGGCCCTCTGCAGCTCTGCCAGTGCCCATAGATGAATCCTCCCCGTATCCAACGCTGCACTTTGAGCAAGGTAGGCTGCTTTAATACTCTTATTTAATACTCTATAGTAAGATAACTTAGCAGGAGGTACAGCTGGCCCCTTTAAAATGAGCTTAACTTGGGCTCTTTTGTCCCAGGTTGTGCTGGACACATCACCCACTTCATTTGCAAGGACGCATCCTTGCACAACACGAGAAAATAAGCACGTACGACCATGTATTTCATCCCGTTGCCAAGGACAGGATAAACTACGTGAGGTTTGGGGCATTTTTGTTTGTTTGTTTGCTTGTCGAATGCAAATCTTGCTTCAAAAGCCAAGGGCCACCAGTGAAGCATCAAAGTCACGTCCCATCCAATATCAGTTCTGCTTAAACCCCAACTGCTGCAATCACTGCTGAAAGTTGGTGCTTTTTAACACTTACTCTAAGGATTTCTTGCAAAAGCTTAAGCACTAGAGAAATGCGAGCAAAGTGACAAAACTGAAGGAAGGTTGTGTTTGTTTCTTCAGTTCTTTAGGCAAAGCACAGGGAGACACTGCCAGACCACACAGTTCTGTTATTCAGCTGAAAAAAAAAAAAAAAGAGAAGAAAAAAAGACAGCTTCATTTCTGTTTCTTTGATTCATAAATAGAGCACGTGTGTGGTCTGCGGAGTAACACAGCAGCCTGGCTCGCCCACCTCCTGGTCCCTTCCCAACCATTTCAGGCCCTGCTAATACCTGCTGGTAACATCATTAGTGTCTTTGCCTGGGCAAGGAAAACCCTTCCCATGGAATGGCATTAGGGACAACAAGTCCCTCTTTGCTGCTGCTGCAGTTGCCTTCCTTTGTGCCAGGTTTTGTGTTTGCAATTAAATTTGCAGACACCAGTGCTGGCTTTAAAAATACCCTTGCTGTTCTAATATTCCTGCAGCCCTTTGGTGCTGCTTTATCGTAATATACTAAAATTTATGGATATATAACAAATGTATGCCCATGCACATGTTCAGATACCGATAGAATATAAACTCAACTCTTCATATTTTTCAGCATTTGATGGGAATCAATATTGACTGAAGTCAGTATTATTATTTCTAAGCTTTGGGGTCAGCAGAGATGGGGTTGTATTTGGTCTCCACGCAACTATGGAGAAGGAGTGTCTATGACACTTGCTCAAAACCATTCGAGAATGAACCAGAACACTCTTTTTGTGCAGAAGTATCCATCAATTTTAACCTAAACGAGGTTGCTGTACCAAATCAGTAGGTTTAAGCTAACCAGAGGATTTCCCTTCCTCTCCCACTCGTGATGCAGTTGTTGAGAAACCATTTTACCACTCATTTCCCTGCTTTGGAACAACTCTATTTCTAGCCCCAGTCACCCTTCTGCTCCTATTTTCATACTTAATGCAAAGCAGAACAGTCTCCTGCTCCTTCAGGCAAGTCATGGGACCATTTCTTCCTCACCATCTTTTAAATATAAAAAGCATGTAATATAATATTCCCCTTGGTCATGAAAAATACTATATAATCTTAAGTAAATATTAGCATTCCACTTACGTAAATACAAACTGCTGTTGAGGGCTAAAGCGCTGAGCCTGTCAAAGCCCCCGACTGAATGTATTTCTTTGGAAAGGACAGAAAGGGTCAGGAGTGAAAGATATTTTGGTGTTTGTTATGAGTTAGGGGAAGGTTTCTACTGGAAAAAGAATGAGCCAAGAAAGAGCTTCATCCCAAAGCTCTTGGAAGACAGGGACCCTGCTTGAAATCATGTTTTTTAACCCAATTCCTAAGTGAACATCTTGTGATTGCAGTTCTATGGCATTCCTTACTGCCAGCTGTGCAGGGATATGTAAGAATATAAGGAATATAAGAAATGGGTGAGGGCTGAGGTGACTAACACAGTCTGTCCCCACACACACACGTTCACACAATATCACCTGCTTATGGGTATTCCTGATAAATGTATCCATAACAAGCGGAAATTCACCCTCTATGGAGAACTGGAGTGATAACTTTTACTTCCCATTGCACATCGCAGAGTGGTTATTCCCATAGAAAAGCACTCGTGGCTGTAAATTATTGTCAATGACTTGAAGTTGGAATATATGGGGACACGACATCNGCTGTGCAGATATATGTAAGAACATAGGGAATATAAGAATATAAGAAATGGGTGAGGGCTAAGGTGACTAACACAGTCTATCCCCTCACACACACACACTCACACAATATCACCTGCTTATGGGTATTCCTGATAAATGTATCCATAACAAGCGGAAATTCACCCTCTATGGAGAACTGGAGTGATAACTTTTACTTCCCATTGCACATCGCAGAGTGGTTATTCCCATAGAAAAGCACTCGTGGCTGTAAATTATTGTCAATGACTTGAAGTTGGAATATATGGGGACACGACATCTTTTCCAGCAGAGTTAAGAGGTGCATCCAGCTCCAAGGAAACATTTGCCAGAAGGGAATATCGCTGAAACTTTGCTGATCAAAGCCAGGCACCCCTTGGCCCTCTTAGGATTCCCATCGTGCGTCGTGAGTCATTCACTTCTGGAGATCAAAGAGTTTCAGATCCACTAATGACCGTGTCATGGTCTGAAAAAGGCAGTTTTAGTCTTTATTCTTCTCATTGGCTTTGAGAGACCTTTAGTTGCAGGAAAACAAAGCAACGTGACTGAAGGCAGCCAAAGACTCAAGGCTAAATATTGAATATGGATCTTCCAACCCCTGATCATGAGTTTCACCTTTGGTACCTCCCTCCCTCAAGCAGAGCAGAGTAGTAAAAAGGCTGGATCTTATTACTGACAGTACTTAATTTCTAACAATTTTTATTAGTCTCTACATCACTAGAGACATTCTACACTTGGAAGCTGCAATCACCCCATTATTAATTTCTCAAATCATTAATTCCAGTCCTTTTTTTCCCTGTCTCTTGCCCTTTTCTAATTCCAAATCAAAGCCCTGCTTATTTCATAGTTGTCACGGCTTTGATATAGACGTTCGCTTTGAGAAGGGGACTGCATTAAAAGAAGGGGATATCAGGAGAAGAAATCAAGTGTGCTGCACATCTCTGCCCTTGGTGTTCTGCATGCAAGAAGTGTCCATTGGGCTTTCATGCAGCAGGTCCATAGAGGTGCTGGCTTCAGTAATTAGGACATTTTTTTAATGTAGAGCTGATCTGCTGCTGCCAATACCCAGATAATACCCAGAAAAAGCCAGGGCAGGTCTAGCCTTCTGCACGGGATAAACTAGGAGACATCCAAGGCCCTTCCTGGTGCTGCATCCATCCTGTTTACTCCAATGAACGGGCATCCAGGCTTTTCAAATTCAACCTGTATGTTACGTGTGCTCAAATATTTCCCTGGAATTCCCTAGCAGGAGCTCCGGTTCCATGCAGTGATAGTGCTCCCCTCTGTTACATGCAGACCAACTTGCTATTTTGACTGCAAACTGCATTTCTCCCTTGCTCGCTCGCTAGCAGGAGACAGCCCTTCATTTGTAAATAGCGCCCGAAGCCACAAAAGCATTTACGTGCCAAATCCCTGCTGACTTCAGGGGGATTTAGACACCCAAATACCTTTATGGATCTACAGCGATTGCACAAAATGTCAAGAGCCGGGAATAGCTGAAAGACTCGGGGAAGGGGGGCAGCAGGGAGGGGGATTGATGAGCTTAAACCCTCAGCCTTGCAGTCAGACTAAACGAACCCGCTTCTTGCCCCGGCTTTTACTCCTTAGTACACACAACTGGGGGATAATCACCTATATTCAGCTCCGCTTCCTAAGCCTTCCTCCACCCGGCTCCGCTTTTTGATGCTCCGAGCATGCACGACCCATTGGAACATTTTCCAGCCTGCGAGCTGCAGCCCAACCAGGGTGGCAAACAAACGTCTTGTCACCGCCAAGTATGGCCCGACGTTGGCTCCGGCGAGAAATTTCCAGCCGCTATGGAGCCAGACACATTTACATTCCTCTATTTGAAGTAAAACCCTAATCCTCTGGAAGATTTGCAGTCTGAGCAAGAGCCGCGCTCTCGGCCGGGCCTCTAAGGTTTCTGTCTGCCTTGCAGCAACGAGGGGCAGCAGCAAACTGCCAAAGCAAGAAAAGCTACGAAGGAAAACGGGCTGGAAGGTCAGCGCACCAAGGAGGCTTCTCTTTTGTTTCAGAGGGCAGCGAAGGTTTTTACCAACCCTGAAGGCAAAGGGGCACAAAAAGGATCTGTCCAGTTTTGCCTTATGCAATGCAATAACTTCTCCCAGCCCTGCAAGTGATACCACTTGTGAATTGGTTTGCACAGGTCATCCTGAGATCCAGCCTCCAGTTCTACATCTTTCTTCCTTGGTAAGAATAAGGAGAGAAAGGAGGAGAAAAGGGGGGAAAACGTGGGGATAAATAATACAGATGTATCCTTTTTGCACTTTGCAATGCACCACTTGGTGAACATCCTATAAGATCCCGAACCCCCAGCTTGGGACCTCTAATTACCTTTTGCAGGAGAAGAAACGGTGCTAATGCAGCTGATTACAAAGGGAGTTCCTCCCGGAGCTGCCGAAAACCCTCAACAACCTTGACCCTCTCTCCGATTCCGAGCTCACAGACTGACAAACCCTGTTTGCAACCAAGACAACCGCCTAGGGACCATTTCTGCATGCTCCGTATAGTCCTGCTAACCCAGATAACAGGGCAAACAAACATCCCAGAGCCAAACACAGCCGAGGTTGTTTGGAGGGAGCAGTCGGAGCAGCAGGTTGCGCAAGGGGCTGCTTCCTAGGTGCTGAGCTAGGGAGCAAATTCCCACATTTCCCATACAAACAGAAATACAAAGCGGCCGTTCCTGGCCATTGAATCCAACCAGGGATCATCTGCTATGGGCATCCCTGCCAGCACAGCAGGCACATCCAAGTCAGCACCTTCTCTGGGCCATCCAACACCGTCTCCTGTTTCGCTGATGAGCTGCTGCTGGGCCACGTTGCTCCAGCTTTGGGCGGCTTTGGGATGAGGATGGATATTGCCCAGCTCGTGGTTGCAGCCTGGACCTCAGCCTTGGCCTAGGGCAAGAGCATTGCTGGGACAAAGGCTCTTCCCTCTCATCCAACCCAAGGAGCAGCCTCACAGCAAGCCCATGGGTGGCTTTTCACTCCTGGAATTCCATAACGTTACCTAACAAGCCAGAAATAACTCCTGCCCCTGGATTTCCAGTCAATGGTTGGACTTGCTGACCTTGCCTCTGGTTGCTTTCAGCACAGACATTGTGAAACTGCCTTTCCTGTTTTCTTCTTCCTTGGAATATCGGAATATTAAAGGTCCTTGTACTGGCTAACCCCACAAATCAGTTTTCCATAGTTAGCAAGATACCTTGGGTGGCTTGGAAGGTTGCTCAAAAGTCAAGTTTTGCTTCTGGAAAATCATGCACTACCTTTTGTTCTTTTTATTCTGCAATTTCCAGATTTTTCCCATGCTCTCATCCTGAAGCAATCCTTAAAACTACCCCATGGCCGCTGCCACCAGCAGCTCTTGAGGCTCCGGGCAGCTTTCCAGAACACTCCTCCCAAGAGCAGCATCGTTCCCATTCACTAACATCACTGCAGTACCAGGAACTGAAGACCCACTGCATTAACAATGCACAATCTCATCACGGCTTGACCAGAAATCACAGTGTTTTCCAGCTCATAGACAAACCGTGATGCAAAAATAATTGCTACTGGCCCTGAAAAAGCATTAAATTGGTGGCAGAGCCAGGATCAGTGTCTAGTTACTAACATTAAAAAAAATGGTGCAAGGAAGCGGTGAGCAATCCCTGATCCTTTAAGTTCTTTTCCTTTATCATGTAGAGAAAAGGGCACAAACAACGTTGACAGCCGTTTTATGGCATTTTCCAGAAGCCTGAAATGGTATTCGAGTGACAAGCCTCGAAATTCCTATAAGATTCCTCTGTATGCTCTTGCAAATAAGGAATTTGCTGCCCAAAACCACATATATTGCACTGGCCCCGCTGCTGCTGCATGGACATTCTGCTGCGTTTTCCTTTCACCCCCTTCCACCCTCTTTGGCCAATTCCAGTCGTTACACACAGTGAATCACAGCTACCCACGGCTCACCCAGTAATAACAGCATTATTTGTGCTCTAGTCAGCCTATTTTGTAAGACATCGCTCCAAAAATGTGGAAAATGACAGTCCTTGCCTTACAGCCCTTTCAGCAGCATTAGAGATGTTCATTTTACGCAGAGAAGGGGCCAGTCTGGATTTCACTTACGTGTTGGCTCAGAGGTTGTCTGGAATTGGCGCTCCTGTCCCCTCCGATAACTGGTTTCCATGCAATGCTAAAAGAAATCCCTCACAAGTGGCTTCGTCTTCCATGATCCGATGTAGCTCAGACTCTCTTTCCAATGACTTTTTAGGAGTGAATGATGTATTTCTGATCTGAAAAACCCAAATTTGCAGTGTTCGTAGGTATACGGTGGCTGGATGATGCATCTTTCCTTGTCTCCCTCTCCATTCCATCCTGCCCTACATATGGATCTACATGGACAAAGGTCATATAAAGCAGTTGACAAGATTCACAGTGAAGTAAACTGCCCCATAGACCAAGCAAGAGGTATTTTGGGGTTCATCTCTGCTCCTTGAGGAGCACACGGTGGCTCTGCAGAGAGGCATGGGTGGGAATGGCAAATATACCAATTCCCTGGGCACAATTTGCAAGGAAACTTTGATTTCAACTTCCAATTTGTGGTCCCCAAATGTGGCATTCGCAGGGTGCTGTCCAGTAGATGGAGCCAGGATACAGGGTGGTGATGCCCTCCCAATATTCCAAGTAGGATCCTTCCTCTCTCTGCAATGAGAAGCATCCTCTGAGGATGAAACCAGCAGGGAAAGACACGTGTTTATTTCTTCCTCTTGCAATTCCAAAGCAAATTTATCCCAACGGTATCAAACTGGTGGCTCTTGGTGGCCGACTGTCTGCATCCTTGTGGAATAACCTCACACGGACGCAACGGGCAGGGAATAACATCACACGGACACGACGGGCAATGTTTGCCCCATCTGCTCTACAGCTTTGATGGAGTGAGGACACCTGGACCTGGTGAACACTCCGTGTCCCATATTCCACACCTTGGGAAAACAGTCCTAGAACCAATGACAGTCGCCCTCTGCTCTGCTAAAGACACTCAGGAACAGAGGAGAAACCACCAACTTTGCATACCGAAAACCAGCAGAAAAATCACCATATTGATTACCAGCCACTATTATAATTTCTAGAGAAACACTGCATTATATATCTATATTTTTTACTCCTTTTACAGGAGTCTGCTTTGCCTATCTGTGACTTATTTCTTCAATCAGACACTAATACCTGTTTTCCCTGCATGAACTAGCCATGCAGAGTCAATACTGTTTTTCATATGCATGTACAAATCAACCAGAAAAGAGTTTGCATAGTAAAATTGAAAGCAAATTTTACAAAACTAACAGCAAAACTACCTAATTTCAAAATTTTTCTTCCCCTTTTTTGCTATTAGATACCTCCAAAGATGTTCAGTACATTTTTTAAAGCAAAAGTGACCCTTGCAAACACATGTAGACAAAAGCATTCGTTTCCCTGCTGACTGCAGACAAGAAGAGCCACGTCAATCAGCAAGAGGGATGTAGCTGTCAGCATCTGACATCTGCTGGGGAAAAGTGCTCATGATTTACTGCTCGTTTTTATCATCTCCCCGTGAAAGTTGCTTGGAACGAGCTACAAAGCGAGACGGAGACTCCCACATTCACGCTGGAAAACGGCAAATTTCATCCAGCCGAATTCAGAGCCGTGGGCTCATAAGGGTAAGGAGGGGAAAGGCCGATCTGCTTAATGCAGGAGGTCAGAATAAATTGTGTGATTCATTAGTAATTATGAAATAAATTTCATAGTCACTCTTCAGCTGAAAGTATCTCCAGCTTAAAGATTTCCAGGAGCCTGAAAAAATGCAAAATCCCCATTTCAGACTCTTCCCACGTTGAGCTGCCCAGGCCACATCTATGTGTCCCGAATAGTTTTTTCTCCGTTTCTAAAAATCCCCATTTTTTCTAAATTAGGAATAAAAGTGCCTGTCTGCAAACTGGAGCATTTGCAGCCCTGGAAGGAGCGTTTCCCAGCCCGGCTATCAGCACCTCCGCTCGCAGCGACGGGATCCGCGGAGCCGCGCTGAACCGGAGCCAAGAGGAGAGCGGAGGCGAGAGGAGGGGTGTTAAAAGCTGCTGTCTCTCCGCACGGGTATTACACGCGCCAGTGCGTTCGGCACGGAGAGCTGGAGCCCCGGCGATTCCCTGGAAGTCTCCTGCGTTTCAGATAAGGCCTTTGACTGTTAGCTGGATTGACAGCCCGAGAATGGGAGGAAAAACGCAGGCTCCAGCCTACGCAGCCAAGCAGAAAGCGGCCGCGGCCGCGGGCTAACCCAGGTCAAGTGATTTGGCACCTGGGGTGTATTCAGGCTGTTTTGCAAGAGGAGAGGGGTTTGTAGGACGGGGAGAAAGGGAATCGACTTTCCAAAGGAAAGTTCTGTGTTGTTGTTGTGTTAGTTCAGGATACGGCCGGGCTCTGTGGCCAAAGGCAGCGTCTTTGGTGAAGACGATGGAAAAGGAAAGAGTATTTGTAAAATAAAATTAAAAGCTGCATTTCGTAACCACGTAGCTCATCTGCCTCGCTCTCACGCTAAGGGTCATCACCAGAGAGCTGCTCCTCAGGCTGGAGGTGAAGGGAATCCTGAAGACGTTCCCAAGAGTCTGGTGCTAACATGGTCAGACACATCCCAAAATACCTGGAAAAAGGTAGTAATTGGCATTTCCCTCTTCAGAATCCCTTTCAGAAACACCGATGCTTCTCCTGTCCAGATACAGATCCCTCCACAACTCTCCCTCAAGCAAAGCAACCCTGGGAATTCCAGGACGTTGGATGTTCCTGAAGGATCTCGCTGTTTCTCCCAACAGATGGGGACTGTCAGCTCCTGATGGGGCTGCGCGAGGGATTGCAGAACCTGCTAAAACGCTGGAAGACAACANGGCATTTCCGTCTTCAGAACCCATTTCAGAAAGACTGATGCTTCTCCTGTCCTTACACAACTCTCCCTCAAGCAAAGCAACCCTGGGAATTCCAGGACGACGGAGGCTCCTGAAGGATCTCGCTGTTTCTCCCAACAGATGGGGACTGTCAGCTCCTGATGGGGCTGCGGGAGGGATTGCAGAACCTGCTAAAACGCTGGAAGACAACAAGAAATTCAGAATAGAGCGCATTGACTTCTTCTAAAACCCTCCAATACTTTATTTCTTAAAATCCTTCGTTTCTTAAAATCTGCCTGATCTGTCACAGGCAGGAGAACTCCCTGTGCGAGGAAAGGTCTATCAACCTCTCCTCATTTCACTGGCAGGTCCAAAGGCAGAAAATGAACATAGTTGCTGAGGCAGCTGATGGCAGAAGTGGTTTGGGGCTCCAGCATAAAAGCCCTGAATTCTCCAGGACAGTATTCACCTATCCAGGGGGAATCCTGGAATTCTCCAGGACAGTATTTATCTATCCAGGGGGAAAGTCCAAAGGGGAATTGCTCCTCCTGGAGAGACTGGGCACAGGAATCTGCCTTTTCCAACGCTTTTAGTTCATCTTCCAGCCATCGTGCACCAGCACTGGCTGTAAATCAGCTGATGCTTCTGCCGAGTCTCTTTTCCACGCTGATTCCCAGATTTTGCCTTGAGTTTCCATGTGGATCTTCACAACCTCCCGTGGCTCTAGATGCGGGTGGGAGCTCCCGTGTGATCAGCAGACTGGAACTGGCACCAGTTCAGTGACCAGCGTCTTCATGGTTTGATCTGAACGGCGTCAATGCAAGAAGAAAATCCACTCTCAAGTCGCTCTCGTCTTTCTCCCCTGCTCTCCCCTCCTTTCCTTGCCTTCCCCTTGATTGTTTGTTGGGAAATCTAATATTCTGTGACCAGCTTCATCCCCAGCCCTGCTCGTCCCCGCGATCCCTCTCTGCTCTTTGATCTGGAGATCAAAGCGAGAGAAGAGCAGAGGCCATAAAAATAAATAAATAAATCAACGCATCCTTGGAAATAAAAGGAAAACACCTAGTTACAAAGAGGAATAACAACCCCGGTCCTTCCACTCACGATGCTCCCACATGCAGCTCTGCTCGTTCAATCTCTGTAACAAAAATCCAACAAACATTCCTGGCTGAAAATAGTAGGAAACATGTGATTTGGGAATGCCTAGATGTGGAAAACCATTGAAAATGGATGGATTTTGTGCAATAATTGCAGCTAATTTCTCTTGCAATGCTTTACCTCTATCAGCTTTCTGCAGCACTGAAGAACATCATGGAATTACTGATGATTCCATCAGCAACTCAGACCAGAGGAAAATTGAGTCCCCACAAGCCCATTCCACATCGTTTTGATGGATCAGTGTGTATTGGGAATCACCAAGGGGTCCTGAGGCTTCCCCTTTAGGAAAACCTCAGCATCTTGTTGCAGGATAAGCACGGGGCAGAGTAAAGCCGCTGCTTTGCTGCTCAGGTCCAGTTTCTCTGATGCAAAGGGCCTGCCAGCAAAATAGCCCAAAACCCCTTTCAAGTGCCTAGCAAAAAAAAAAAGAAGAAAAAAGAAGAAAAAAAAAAGAAGAAAAAAAGAAAGAAAAAGTGGGGAGAAGATGAACTACGGAGGAGATGGATATTTCCTACTGCAAAACAAGGGCTAAAACCAGCATCCCCGGGGGTTGTTAAGGCGCTGCGGCTCTCAGCACCTCTCGGAGCCATCGGTCACTCATCGCACGAGAGCAGGTCCCAGGGGATCGACAGGGTAATTGCTCCTTGCAGCCTCCCTGGCTCTTGCGGCTCCGAGCTCCAAGGTTTTCCTCCAGCAGTGCCAACGAGGGCAAAGGAGACCCGGAGCAGCTTCCCCGTGGCACTTGCGCCCTGCGTTTGTGATCTGCAATGAGGAATAACACACTGCAGCGTTGCCATAGCCCTGGTTAAAAACGTGGAATTTCTCTATGGAATCTAGGCAATTGCTGTGGATTTATGAGGCAGCTCATTGCAAAATGCACAGGGTGAAGGAGCCCGGTTGGCCCGGGCAGCCCCATGCGGCTGCTGCTGGGGCTGTCACTTGGCATCGGGCAGTGTCCCCGTCCGTGTCCTGGGCCATCGCAGCCCTGTCCTGGCGTCAGGAGAGGATGCTCAACCTCCTCATCCCTTGCTCTCCCGCATCCAAGTCGTCTGTCTGCAGCAAAGGGAAAGCAAGGGATATGCTGGGTCCTAAAAATGCAGAAGGTGGGATGCAGGGAGAAAGGTAGAGAAGCCAAAGAAACAAATACCCCCTTCTTCACCTCCTGTTTCTGCACCTACTGCAAACCAGCTTTACTCAGCACAGCTAAAAGCATTTTTATCTAGTAATTTAGTTATTTAGAGCAAGACAGTTTCCTTGCTATGTTCATCATGACCCTGTGGGGCTATTACACGCAGGTTAGGGACAGCCGTGACATTTTGCTCCATTGCAAATTCCTACACACATATACAGTAAGAGTTACANACCGTGACATTTTGCTCCATTGCAAACTCCTACACACAATTCACCTACACACATATACAGTAAGAGTTACAATTCACCTGCCTCTCTGTAAATCCTGCAGCTTTACTCACCCTTTCTGCTTTTTCTACATCCTGCTTTTTTAGTAAAAATGTCTAATTCTCCACACTCCTTCATATCACATTAAGAGGCAGGGCTGTGTCTGGTTAAAATAAAACAAAACGCAGCAGAAATGGCTGCAGGCTTAAGGAAGCATTCTTTTAATGTTATATCACCATTCCTTTCTGTCACATCTCAAATTCTGATGCTGGGACACTGCAAGCGAGCCCATTCCAAGCAGGAGATGGGTAATCCTGATTTTCCTGAGTTCATAGACACCTATGCCTGGGGAAAAGGGGGAGGAATTCCCACTTTAATATGGACAAGAAAATAGGAATTCAGGTGGAAAAGTAGCAGGTTTCTCTCAACGCACTGGCTCATCATTCATGGTCTCTAAGTGATGCCAGGAGCTTCAGCCCCAATCACTTGGGTTCCGTGAGGAAAGAGCACATTTCCAGCTTGGTTTTGCTAAGAGATGCTGCAGTCTTGGTGCCTTTTAAGAACAGGCTGTTCATGTAGTGTTTAGGTGGCGAAAGATGGGTGAAAATGTGAGATTTGGGCTGAGGAACAGCAGAGATGGCAGAGGGTGATGGAAGAAGATGTCTTATATGGGGTGTCTGTCTCTCCTTGCTTAAACGTTCTCCTTCTTGCTCCATTTACAAAGATAGTTCAGAGAATGCTCTGATCAGCCTTTCCCATAAAAGAATGTCACTTGAATTAATTGCAGCAGTTGCCTATCAACTGCATTAGCTCCAAGAGACTGGAAGCCAATTACTGATGTAGCTGCTAAACTACCTTCTGCACCCAGCAAATTAGAGCAAGAAACCCAACGCCTGCAGGAATCATTCCCGGTTCACCTGATTGTAGGGAGGTATCCCAAGGAGAGGGACATTTCACTTCCAGAGGGACCGGAGAGGGACATTTCACTTGCTCTGCACCCTGAGCAACTCTGAGCTGGGGTTTCAGTAGGACTCTGCGGCAATATAAGTGCTATATTTTCCTGTATAAATGCTATATAAGTTTTTAAGATCAATGCACTAAAGTCTTCCTACTCCCGTGCATGATTGCAAGGGATAAAGCACAAGGAGAACTGCAAAATTCCTGCAAAATCCATTGGGATGCAGCGGCGGGAGCCGCTCGTCAGGGTTGCAGGGAGGTTTGCAGCGTTGTGCAAGAGCCGAGCGCGGGGTCGGAGCGGCNATAAATGCTCTATAAGTTTCTAAGATCAATGCATAACGAGCACTAAAGTCTTCCTACTCCCGTGCATGGTTGCAAGGGGGATAAAGCCCAAGGAGAACTGCAAAATTCCTGCAAAATCCATTGGGATGCAGCGGCGGGAGCCGCTCGTCAGGGTTGCAGGGAGGTTTGCAGCGTTGTGCAAGAGCCGAGCGCGGGGTCGGAGCGGCTCGCGTCGCGCCTACCTGCCTCGGGACGTCTTGGGAAGCACCTGCTAGGTAGGTGCCAGACAGAGATGATATCGAATGAAACTTTGGCAACAAAATCGGCGTGCTTCTGCAAAGCCAATTAACATTCCTCGCTCTGGGCTTCTGGAGCCAAGAAGTTAAAAAAAAAAAAAAAGAAAAAAAGAAAAATGACTTTGGATCCAAATCTGACTCCGTGGCTCCGGTTTACACAGCGCAGCTCCCCTGGCATAATGCTCAAATGAGGTTCTGGCTCCCAGCGCTGCCTCCTAGCAGAGTCCCCAGTGGGTTTGCAGAGCCCGTCGTGGGAGCAGACGGGGAACGAGGCGGCAGTTATGAGATTGTGATGAAAAAATGGCCTATTTGTTGCCTTGCCCAACCCTGTTCCCATCTCTGTCCTCAAGGGCTTCTTTACAGACACTGCGATTTGTTTCTTTCTTAATGATGCTGAAGAGACTCCCTTTTTTTCCACCCTCCTGACATACAGCCCGTGTGATTCCATCCTTTCATTTTGCTTACATTTTTGTGGGATAATCCCAAGTCTTTTTTGGGCAGCAACAATTTAGGTGTTAGTGATGGGCAACAACCTCCCTATTATCTCCATCCCTGTATCTCCAGTATCACCTAGACGAGGCACTTCCACTTATAAGTCCCTGTGCTGGACCTTGTGATCCCAGCAGCTTTCTCCAGTCCCCAGAGCAAGAAGATTTACATCTTTTTTTTACATCTTTTGGAAGATTTACATCTTTTTGGACCAAAAGGCACCTCGTTGTTCTTGCTCCAGTGCAATAACTTATCCTCAGACCTCCTGGCTCTATTGCAGTTCTGCACCTCAGATATCAGCACCCACTACACGACCTTTCAGGCAAGCTACAATATCTTGTTTCAAACCTTTGCCTTTATCAATATAGGAGAAGAACAGGCAGTGTGCGCAGACCTGAGCAAAATTCATTTTGGAAAGTTCAAAGCTCAAAGAATGAGCAAAGAAGATATTGATTAATGGTGATTCATTTGCTTCCTTGCATAGATTTTTAATTTTCCTTCCTTGTCCCTTTAGCAGGATCTCTGCATTGCATCACCCACTGTGCACATTCCCAATGGGAAAGGACGCTTACATTGAAGGATCCCACAAAGCCACCAAGACGTTGCTCTTCCCTCTTCCTCTCTTAATGAACTTAGGAGATGCTGGTGACATTCCCTCCTGCAGATCTGGTCCTTACTGGCAAAGGTAAAGAGCATTTCTAGCTCTTATCCATTTATCACTTCACCTCTGGATGCTCCGAGCAGATTGCTGGGGGTATAAATCTAATAAACTCATCTAGTTTGGGAAAAAAAAGACAAATTCCCTCAGCTTAAGTAAGAGTTGACTCATTTATACATGGCCTAAGTTACATGGATGCATTCGGGGCATCATTCAGTCTCTCCCATCCTCTGCTTTCACTCTGCAGAGCCCTGGATCCCCAGGCAGCTACTGAGAACACAGCAGAAGTCACAGAGACCTTTGGAGAAACAGGGTTTTGCAGACAGACAGACAAACTTCCTGGGTAGCGATAGAAATATTTAGTCAAAATTATTACCCAGAAGTCAGACCCAATGCTGTGTCTCCTTCCACATGGTTCATATTTAGATTTAGATAGGGTGGTAAAGACAGCAGTCACTCAGAGCAATGATTTGCTGATTTCTTAATGAAATAAGATCTATGCGCTCATACCTGGGATTCCCATATGTATTAGGTACTAGCCAAACCTAGCAGCAAGGCAAAGCTTTCAGATATATTAAGTTCCTGCAGATTTTATAAGAATCACCCAGGTAAAACAAGCAACCTGTGGATATAATAAAATATGCAATGTTAATTTTAAAAGACTATGGCAAAAAGAAGTTAACCAGCCATCTAGAGAAAAAAAAAAAAGTGAAATAGGATGCCCAAAAGTCACAAAACAACCTAGAAGCTGGCCCCAGGCATCCTGCAGCTGTATTTATTTATTAATAAATGCAGCTTTGCATCAGGCTGGTTCTTTTCATCAGAAAAGCAGGGGAAGCAGCTACCAAAACACCCTGGTCAAGGTGTCCACCACCAACTTAAGCCTAAGTCTAGTGAGGTCCCAGGTTGCAGGGGACCCGTGCACGCTGCGGCTGTGGGTGGCAGGGGCAGAGGGTGACACAGGGCTCAGTGCTGTTGGGGACGGCACGAAGGGATCCGCTGCATCTGCTGCAACGGGGCATCTGCTGCATCCGCTGCATCTGCTGTATGGTGCATCTGCTGCATGGTGCATCCGCTGCATCTACTGCATGGTGCATCTGGTGCATCCGCTGCATGGTGCATCTGCTGCAATGGTGCATCTGCTGCATGGTGCCCCCGCTGCATCTACTGCATGGTGCATCTGCTGCAACGGTGCAAATCCCACGCCTGCCACCCGCTCCTCGTCTCTGTGCAAACGCAAGATGCTTTCTCCCTGCAGGAGCTCCATTCCCTCTGGAATTCTCCCTTCTCCCATTCTCCCTTCATGCCCCATTCCCTCTGGATTAGCTCTCCCTGACTCCTGCAACACCCCAGCCACCTCCCCATGAAGCCACATCAGTCGATGACCTGTCTCACTCCCACAAGGGACACTTGCATCCCACATCCCAAGCAATGGCCAGTCATTGCTGCATTGGTGACAGTCACCCATTTTTCAGCCAGTGCTTCCCACTGAATTTTTCCATTGCTTTCCCTTCTTTTTCAGGCCCTCGCTCCATAAGCCGCAGTGACAATCAATTCCCTGGCACCGTCACAAACCGTCCTTCCTCTCCCGCTCATCCGCCTCCCTCCTTATCAGATCCCGTCCAGCGAGACCTAAACTAATGGTTTCCTCGTGCAGAGCCCGGAATGATGCTGCCAGCGAAGATCCCTATCACTCGCTAATATACCTTAAGGCTCCAGCTCCCAATTGCTAAAACGGGAGGAAAAGAAAGAAGAATGTAACCTATTGAGCCCTGGCGAGGCGAGGGGGAACGGCTGGAGATTCAGCGCTGAGATGTCTAGTGGCCTGTCTGACAGTCTCCTTCTTTGCCGAGCACTTTGCGTTAAAAGAAAGAGGGTAAGTGTGTAAATACAGACCAATTCCACAAATAGCAGCTCTGCGGGACTAGCACGGATGGGATTTTCTCCCTTTCCCTCTTGCTCTGCTCTACACGGTGCCTGGGGCAGCAGCCTTTAGAAAGCATTGCTTTGAGGCCCTGTCCCTCACTGACCCCTTCTTGAGCCAAAAATAACCAATATCTGAAAAAGATCAAACTTTCCTTATCAAAAACGCATTTCCAATGCGTGCATTTCCCTGTTCTGTTGCTCTTCATCCTTCTCATTTCACTTTCCATTCACTGGTGATGCTAAGTACCCATTCCAACGTGTTAGACTAGGGGCAGCCTCTAAAGATAATCAAGATGTGCAGATGAAGGCGCTCGCTAATTAATGCGTGTGTGTTATTGCTCAATGAGCAGCCTCCAGATAAGTAACCTGATACGCTTTACTATTAAAAAAATGAGATTTTTTTATGTCATGCTTTCTTGTTTCTTTTTCACCCATGACGACCACAGCATTGACTGATAAAAACAAAAGAAAACGCAAGGTGCTTTTAACACAGGAGATGATATGAAGCCCTTCTTTGCCCAAGGCACTCAAAAGCTCTGACAAAGTGAAGTGGAAAATAAACTGTGCAGTCAGTGAGCAGGGCTGCGCGAGGAGGAGATAAAGAATCCCACATGCCTGTAGGATTGCATTCGTCAGGCACCACGGCGTTTTAAAAATAGCCCCTGTCGTTAGTCATGCAAATGGAAGAGCGAGAGCGAGATCAAAGAGGGAGAAGTCTGAAATTCAGTTCTAGATTCAGCGCCTTTCGGAGCAAGGACGAGGCTGGAAAGCAGCCCCGGGTGATGGCTGAGCACTTGGACCCGGCTCAGCACCTACTGCTGGAGGAACCAACTCTTGTGCACTGAAACCTTCCCTGGTTTCAGTGGGATGATTCTGGATGATCCAGGTGAGGATTTAGCCAAACTCTCTTATCCAAACCTAAGACAGCAGTGGAGGACCAGGAAAACAAGGGATGATGTTTCCAGTGGTTCCTGCCTGTGGTCAAAGCTGGAAATGGTCCCAGGTCCTTGTTGCTTCTCCTCCAGCTGCAGAATAACTCTGCAGGGCAAAGGTAGAAATACCATGGAAGAACACCATGTTGTCCAGGAGTTACCCAGAAAGGGCTCAGAGCAGACACTCCGTGCGCTCCCGATCAAATTTCCATTGGATTTTCATTGGGGAAGCTTAGGGAAGGAATGACCAGCCTTCCTTTTCGCAAGGAGTATGCTCTTGCGATTGGGCAGGAGCAGAAGGAGATACTTAAACAGAACCTAGGTGAGCTCTGGAACCTAAATTCCATCCCTTGCCATGAAAACCACCCGCACCCCAAGGAATTGCACATTCCCTTGGGATGCAGCAGTCACATCCTCAATCTGCACCCCAAGGGCAATGATCCAGGTACCCCGGTGAGCTCTGCTCCTCACTGGGCATCCAGCTCTAAAAACACACCCAGAACCTCTACCACTTCATAAAACCTTAAAGCTAAAACCTGGTTGGGGATCATTTATACTGTTTGAGATCATTTCCCCCTAGATAGACTGTCATTCCTGTTTTATAGATTACTGGCAACTCTCATTGCTCTTTGCTGGGAAAAAAGAGGGTTTGAGAATTACAGCAGTTTTTGAGAAATCCTTATTTTTTTTTCCTTAGGGGAGGTGTAAACACTGCATCATCCTGCAAATTTATTAGATTCCGAGTGTGAAGCACACAGAGCGAATGCTCAGTTCCCCATTAGATACCTGAGATTTAAATAGGCCAAGTTTCTATGACTGAAAATTGTCCTCAAAGCTTTTCTCACCCCATATATTGAAACGTGTCCTCTAGTGCACTGAAACCCACGGGCTTCAGATCCCATCATTACACCTAGTTGGAGAACGTGGAGAAAATCCATGTTTCAAGATCCCGGGAGTTCACGGATAGCTGCTGTCTCCTATAGTTTGGATAAGACAGTTTGCCTTGTTTTGCTGTAAGAAAAATCCTCAAAAGCATCATCAGGAATTACAAACAAGCCTTGAGCGCGTGGATGAGAGACAAGAGATGCCCCGAATGCAACTTTGCTCCTTTTCTTCCCACATTTGGGACATTTTACTGCTTCCTACCATCCCAGTGCTGCTGCAGCTCCTTGTGTCACCTCGTCCTCAACACGTCCCAGCTCCTTTGAAAGCAAAAATCTGTTGAAGAGGAGAGTTATGTAAACAGAGCAAAGCAACCACCTCTTATCCGATTCCCTCCTGCCAGAAGCGGCTCCAAATACTGCAGGATCTGCACCGCGTAAGCCAAGGCCACGGTCGCAAGAACTCGCTTTCCAAGGAGCTTTTAACCGTGTTGGTTCTTCACAGGGTTCAGCAGTTTGGCCACTGCTAGGGCAGTTGTTGTTATTATCAACAACAATTTATTATCGTTATGTGCAGCTGCTGCAGTCCTCGCTTGGAAGGGATGGGGAATAACTCTGGTTCTAGGGACCTAAAACCACCCCGAAGCCCCCAAATACTCCGTTTTTTCTATATTTGTGTCAGTAGAGGATGTAGGTTGGGTGTCTCTGGCGAAGACCCTTTGCAGAAGACTAAACCCTATGGAAAGGTGTAGTGTTTTAGGAGCAATTTGTAGTGAGGGTTTCACGAGGAGACCTCCCATCCTCTTTGGGACACCTGAATTCCCTAATGGAATCAGTCTTCATTGATTACAGCCTAACTTCAGTATTAAGAAAAGCTCCTGAGTAAGAATAAGTCAGGTAATCCCAGTATTTTCATTCAATATATGTGGGCTAGGACACAAAGCAGCAAAGACTCCAGGTTTTCTAGGTATATAGCTCTATTTTACAGGGCTACCAGCCCACTAATTTTCCCTGGATCCTTCACATTCCTCTTATCTGCTCTTAAACCTGCTGTTAAGCCTTTCTCTGGGCAGGTAGTTACAATAGCAAAATATATGATATTAATTCATAAATATCATACAGCATTAAGGCATATATAGGACTGAGTTTAGTCTAGAGTCACCAGTTCAGAATAGTTTTCATATTACCCCTTGGTTTTCCTTTAAGACTGACCATTTAATTAAAGCTCTATTGCTCACTTGCGTGTACAGGAGTCTCTAAGAGAAAATCCTTGGGAAGTTCTCGGTTTCTGTTTGATTTCATCATCATTTTTAGGATTGGTTTATAATGCGCCCCTACTTAGAACTGAGTTTTATAAGAAAAAGCCATCATTTTGCTTGGAGGTTAATGGCCCCCCATTCGAGGGGAGGCAGACGGGCAACCTGCTGCTAATCCAACATAAATCCCTTGGAGTCAGTCTGGACGGGAACATCAAAAATATTTACAAAGCTTGAAATTTGAATAGAGCTTAAAACCTCCGAACTTGTCAGCTCCCAGCCATGGAAATACTCCCAGGCTGCCTGGGTTGGGAATGTCGATGCCTGGAAATTTGCTTTTAAGCAGTGAGCAGAGGTGCAAATTGGACATTGCGGATTGTGGATTAAATGGGGAGAGATCCCTGCAGAATCTGCATCAAAATGCTAAACATTTAGATGGATTCTGTTTAGAATAAGGACTTATGAGCCAAAAATAATCACTTTAATAGACACTGAAATTAGCAGTTATCGCTCATCCTGGTTTATTGCCCCTGAAATCTAAGCCATGCAGCAAAGGGGTCTCTTCTGTTCAGTTCGGAGCGTCGTATGTGACTGACATCCAATTCAGAGTCAGTATTTTAGAAGCAAAAGGCTCCCTCCGGTAGGGAGAATCCATGCAAGGAATCTCGGTACCCNGTTTATTGCTCCTGAAATCTAAGCCATGCGGCAAAGGGGTCTCTTTACACCCTGCTCTGTTCAGTTCGGAGTGTCATATGTGACTGACATCCAATTCAGGGTCAGTATTTTAGAAGCAAAAGGCTCCCTCCGGTAGGGAGAATCCATGCAAGGAATCTCGGTACCCTGGAGAACGAGCACGTGTCCCTCATAGAATGATTCTGGTTGGAAAAGTCCAAATCAAGTCCAAATTCCAGCTGAGGGAGATCTGCAGAGAACACTGAATCCAATAAAATTGCTGGGATTTGCACTGTATTTTTCTTCTTCTGAACTGGACCCAAAAAATGCTCAATGCAGATTGTTACAAACGTTTTTAGTGAACCAAGGTCGGGCATACAAAGGGCAGGCTGAGGATGCTGACTGCTCAAAAGAGCTGTTTAATTTGAGATTTCTCCCTCCTGCCTGCCAGAGCTCTCCATTCCCTTTGGGTAGGATTCACACACTTAGCCATTACACCATGCACTTGAGCACGTGCCCTTTATTTTGTTATAAACAACTTCCTCGCGTTGAGCTCAAGCCTCCCTCAGTCGTCGTGTTTTCGACTATAAATTTTACGACCCCGATTAGAGGGGCTGCAAACAAAGCAGTGCTGAAACTCTGCTCCTCGCACCATGAATCTCGACCTCCAAGCAGCCCTGAAGCCAGCAGAGCATTTCTGCTAGCATCACCCAGGCAGAAGGCTTTTCTTTTCATCTAGGTCTGTATTTTTCATGAATTTTGTGCACATGCAAAGGGCAATCCCAGCTCGCTTCAAGCCGCTTTGCTTCACCTCCCCACCAAAAAGAGATGCTCAAAAGTCCATAAGTTTTCTCCTGTTGGTGGTGAACTCGGGTTAAACTCAAAAGAAACCGTGATCTACCTCATCCTAAGAAATGTACAGGGGTAAAATGCAATGGGGCGGGAGGAAGGCGACAGGAGAAGGTCGTAAATCCCCAAAAAAGTCAGACAAACACTTTTAGTTCTACAACAAAATAAATATTTTAACTCCGATTTACCAAGAACAGTGAGAGTTCGGTCAAAAAAGCCCATAACAATGTACATTGAATGTCACAACACACTGATTTTGTTGCTGTAAGTCATAGATGAAACAGCCCCATTTATTACAAATATTCACACAATATAGAGTAATACATGTTGGGATATAGGGCCCTTGCCCTGCCTACATCTACTCCGTTAAAACCCACTGTAAACTGAACCTTTGCTGATAATATTCGTGATATTCAGGTGTGCTGTGTGCTTTCTGAAGCCCCCAAATCATTACTGGGCACCGGCTATGCCAGGGGAGCACCAGAGCTTAGGCTTAAAAGTGCATTTTCCCCAAAAAATACCACAAAAGTCCATAGGAATTGCTAACATGGATTGTGAAGCAAGAAATAAGTCAGGGCAATAAACACCTTGACACTTTCTATATTTTAGACAGTCGCACAGATCCAGCTGGAAGTTTCATTCTAGTGACTAGAAGGATGAATTTACCTGTGTATAGAAGAGCACTATTGGATTATCCTACTACTCTGCTCTCTCTCCCATTAGGTACCACTGTAACACATTTGTAAATACTATTTAGTTTTTCCCTAAAGATTTGTCTCCAGGTATTTAGAATAGAAATGGAAAAAAAAAAAAGCAGTTTCCAACACATTGCAGCAGATTTTGACAGCTCTTGAAACAAGACATCCTTTTGCACTGATCGCAACAGGAGTATTACTGAAGTTTGTAAAAGCAGCAGATTTTGGTCAATTCGGACCTCCAGACACAGCAACAGATTTTGCAACAAGTGTCCCAGTGTCCCCAGAAGTCTCTGTTTCCATTGCACGAAGGTGTAACGATGGTTCAACATCCAAAATTGCAATGCCGGACACTGGATCTCCTCTTCACCGTGGACATTCAGGATCAAGTATCTGGACTCCACTTTTGGTCTTGACCTATTTATCAGATCGTTATCATGGCATTTCCTTAGTTAACTTGCATCAACAGAGAGCCAGGTCGAAAGGGGAAAGCTACAGAGGTACCTGAAATAAGTGTTTTATTTTGATTTGTTATTACAGAATTGTTAACCACATCTTGGGCAACTGACTGCTGCATGAAGGGTTAATATCTTTTGACTTTACTAAGATGAGTTTATAGCCGGGTGCTACAGAGAAAGCTGCTTTTGAGGACCAGCTCTGTGTGCTTATATTGGCAAATGGAAACTTGAACAAACCCAGAATTTGTCTTTCAGAAGGTCTTTGACAGCACTTACAGCCTCCAAGAGCTCAGCTAGGCTTATTTGACCCTGTGCACTCCATGGAAATAAGCCTCATCCTAGATTTTCTTACATTATTTCAGTACAAACAAGCACCGACAGGTGTCATATGTGATCCGAGGCTGCTATTCTTGCTGGCTTTGCCCACCTTTTGGTTCGGGTGTAATCTGACACATTTTTAAATGAATATATGGCCAAAACCCAATCTGCATCTTACTAAAACATAAGAATACATGTTGATCGTGATCAAGCTGGTACCCTCGCCTGATAAACCCTACCCCTTCATAAAAACAAAATTATGCAACTATGCAAAACTAGACAATGAAGTAGTCGGTTACATCAGTAGATCATGGAAATATTTAGATGCAAAGAATGAACAACTGAAAAGTTGAGGTCTTGTATTCACATCTGCAAAGTGGCTTTGTCTGAGCGTTCAATGTGCCTCTTTCCAGGTATATCCAAGCTAAGACAGAGCACCTGTACCTTTTCCAGCTGTATGAACAACAGTTTTGCTGGCAAATCCTTGTCTTCTTCCTCCCCAACACACAGAATACAGCCTCTATGTTACTTCTCATCCGAATCCTTCATTTACAAACTCAAATATCCCAAAAATCAACGCCAAAGACATGCTAATGACAAGTGTTATTGTGACAACGTTATAACAAATTCCAAACGTCAGTGTGTTGTTCCGTGAGCATCTGGTGAAGCGCGAGTTGAATAGTAGAGAGTCTGTTTTTGATTCGAAAAAGCATGTTTTTAGGAAGAACTGGTGTGCACCTTGAACACCCATGATAGCAAGCTGAAGTGTCTGCAAAAGAAAAGGCTCTTCACTGTGTTTAGAAGGATGCCGACGAGTTACATGGAGCAGTCCTCGAGGGTCGAAGTAAACATTTCTTCAGTCAAATACATACTGCAGGGCTCTAATTCGTATTCTTCCCTGCTGCAGATGTTGATGTTAGACACCCATTAACATGCCCATGAAATCCGATCCGTTCTGGATGGTGACGGGAGCTCCGGCGCCGTTGTCCACGAATATGGAGGTGTATTGACCAGCCTGCCCAGAGGGAACAAAAGGGAATGAGGAAAATGACACTTGAGCCAGTGTTATACAAGAAATAAAAGCATTTTGGTGCCACCAGCTGAGCGTAGGAGTCTCCCTGTCCTTTTCTGTGACTCCTGGGGACAGGATCTGATTCATTTTCATTGCACTTGGTGGAAGAAACTTTTTGCTGTGAAATTGTGCTCTAAGTTTAGGATTCAAGTAGGTCCTTGCTGCTCCGGGCTCTGAGCGACTGCAGTCAAGTGACCATCTCCGTTTCAGATCCCATTACAGGAATGACTAATATGATACCCCTCGTATTGACAAGGCAGGAATGGAGATTTGAGAAAGAAAAATATCTATTTTCATTCCTTAAAGGCAAGGTTGCTACTGTGCTTTAAGAGGAGAATGTGCAACAAGGAAGTCTCTTTAAAAGGAGGTTAATACAAACTTCTCCTGCCTCCTGGTGAAAGTCACCCGTACCAACGTAGCACATCGATTCCCTCTGTGAAGGTTACCTGCAGCTGCAGTAAGCCGTGCACGTAGACCGTGAAGATTTTGCTGTTGCTTTCCAGACCAGCGATGACTTCCAGTGACCTAAATAGTAGCAAAACAAAAACAGAATAAGCAGGGTAAGCAGCTGAGGTTTGGAAGGAGAAGAGTAGAACCATGTCCACTGCACTAACCTGTTGAGGAGCTACTGAGCTTAAGGATGGTGAATTTGAAACAACTGGAGCCAGGACCTAGGAGCCTCCTGTCACAGAGGCTTTTCTAAAGATCTTGTGGTCTCCATCTCCCAATCTCTCATAGGTGCTAAACACGCACTTTAAATTTATCTAAATGCCACATCCGAGTGTTTGTGGTCCTCAGCAGCTTATACTCTTGCTATTCTACAAAATATTGGTATATCTATTTGGTCAATATATATTATGAGCAGTAGGAGTTGCAAGACAGCAACCACTGGAATAACCCATGTAAGGGCAGCTCTAAAGCAATATGAGAAGCACAGAGGTCCTTGCCTGGCTTGTTCTGCTCAAATCTGCCACGGCAGTGGGTAGCAGCTCTAGTTTTCCCANCGCACTTTAGGTTTATCTACGTGGCACATCCAACTGTTGTTGTCCTCAGCAGCTTATACTCTTGCTATTCTACAAAATATTGGTATATCTATTTGGTCAATATATATTATGAGCAGTAGGAGTTGCAAGACAGCAACCACTGGAATAACCCATGTAAGGGCAGCTCTNCACAAAAAAAACTTGGAATATTTATTTAGTCAATATATATTAGAGCAGGAGTTGCAAGACAGCAACCGCTGGAATAACCCATGTAAGGGCAGCTCTAAAGCAATATGAGAAGCACAGAGGTCCTTGCCTGGCTTGTTCTGCTCAAATCTGCCACGGCAGTGGGTAGCAGCTCTAGTTTTCCCAAAAGAAACCAACTCTTTCCCTCCTTCTTTTTCCTTTTATTTTCTCTCTCCGTGAAGGGGCAATGACAAAACTTAGTAATTTTAAGCGTGCGCTGCTTCCAGCCCCTTTTCCAATAATACGCATGTGAAGCAGGGGCAGTTTGGCCCAGAGAGAGCAAGACATTTGGCACCAGCCTCATTGAAGAGCTCAGTCTGTGCATCACATCCTGCCAAGAGCTTAACTTGGGTGGGAACTTCCCACCAGTAATCTCTCCTACTCCTGACTGTCTCCTTGCCTCTCAGTTTCCATTTCCCTCCGCCGAAAGCCCTCAGGGCTCTTCCAGCTCCCTCAAATGAATGACTGTGTGCACAGACATCCTCAGGAAATTCCACAAGAGCTGGTAGCAGCTTAGCCCGAGCCCGTAGAAGGTCTGTCCAGGCAGGTTCCCGTCCCTCCACCCACCTTCCTTCCACTCCATGCACCAGTCATCTCCTCACCCATCCTATGAGATGAGAGATGTCTCAGATGGGGCTGATGCCACTTTACTGTCACTGCTCAACTCAAGGACAGCCTTGGAGGACAACAGTTCATACATCGATGGCCTGGAGAGCTGGTGACAACTCTGAGTCACACAGAGGCATCACAGAGCTTGAGCTCCTCTAAACAACCTTATTTAGATTGGCTCTGACTAAGCAAAAATAAAAATGAAGTTACTGCTACTGTTCTTTGGAGGATGCGGCTGTAAATGCTTCAGAATGGGAACTACAAAATATCCCAATAAATCTGCCTGGGGACTGGGTGACGAGAAGGTTGTTCAAATCCCAGCTGGTAGCAGAAGGGTTTGTTAGGAGCTGATGGAGGGAAAACCCGGCAGTGTAGGAAGTCACGGTGCGTTCAGTGACCTGCAAGAAAGCTGCTTATTGAGGCTAAATCATAGCTAAGTAAGTTGTGGAGATACAAGTCGTGTTTACAAGAGCAAAGAAGCAAGAGTAAAGCCAAGGGTAAAGCAGTGAGACCCTGACATCCATCCTGCAACAACGATGCTCTAAGGACGACTAAGATGGGCAGCAAAGGGAAACCAGACACATAACGGATGGTGTCCTTGGAGAGAACAGTGTCTCTCCCAGAAGAAAACCACAATTTTTTCTCTCTGGTGCCTTCATCAAAGCAGGAGGAGCTTGGGGAATCAGATAAGAAAGGAAAACTCTCCCCTGGTAGTATCTTCATTTAGTTTTTGAAAGGGTTTATCTTCCCTGCTTGAAAAAAAAATGTATCTACTGTGAATTATTCCTAAAGCGCTTCAAGCTCTAAAAATATCAGGGCTTTAAAACAAACAAGTCTCAAGCCAACACACAATGACTTCATTGGTTCTATAAATCAGAGACTTATTTTCAAGTAATAAGCAGGGGGTTTAAGAAATATTCTGAAAATAGCTTTCTAAGGAAGATATAATGAGAACCTTTCCCATTAGCTCACGATGCATAGATGCTTAAAAATGACAATTTCATCTATATTTAGGCAATTGCTTTCAGCTATCTCAGTTTCCTTGTGGCACTCTCTAAACCTTGGAGAAATCAGAAGTCGTGTGTTACTTGAAAATTGAATTTAGATCTATATTATTCTGTAACTGAAGACGATGTAAAGCTGAGTTCTACACTAAACAAGAGGAATGGCTTTTTTAGGAAAAGGAAATTCCCGTTCACGTGGCATCGGATAGAAATAATCAACGAGAGAGCACTGCAGTAACTCACGTGTATCGGTGGCAGAGGGACTCGATGCAGATCAACACTCGGATGTTGTCTCGGGCTCGGAGCTGGACTTTGCTCTTCAGCTCGCTGTGGTCTTAGGAAAGAAGGGGAACAAAAATGAGCACTTTTGCAAAGCAGCTGACGACAATCTGCTGCTGCTTGGCTTAACACAATCACAGAAGCTACAATAACATCGTAGTTTCTTAGGAAAGCACCCTTAAAGCATCACTGAAGGATGGATATAACTGGAGGAATGCGCGGGTGGCACATTACAGTTTAAAATGACTCGATCCATCTCTATCCCAACCGGTTTGTTCTTTCTAATATCTTTTATTGGCTTCTATGGACCAAACTCACCAATGTGGATGTTGGCTGAAAACTGGTAGATTCCAGACACGGGTGCTGTGAAACGGCCTGTCGCCAGGTTTAAGCCTGTCCCCCGAAGAAAAGCTCCCTTAGCCAGAGGCTGTAAAATAAAATAAAATAAAAATAAAATAAGCTGTTGATCCCCAGCAGCTTCAACAATCACATCAGCCTACAACAAAAATAAAAGGCTAACATGCAGCAAGATAGAGCTGGAAAAAAACTGCTGCATCTCACCAGAATGCGCCTTATGAATGAACTCTCTCTAAGCATCTGATGGCCCCAAAAGGCAAAATTATCAGTATCAGGTTTGAGGATATCCTTGTTATTCACTCTCCAACTCTGCTAAACCATTTTGAACCAGCCTTTCAGCAACAGCTCTGTTACGCTATCTCAGACCTGGCCTATTGCATCCCTACCCTCTGTTCCACTGCCTCCACCGATGGTCTGATACGCAATATTCCCATTTTCTGAGTCCAGGATTCTCTCCAAATCCCAGAGATTTCCAAGATGGGTCCAGTAGCATCTTAAGGCTTAAAAACCTGATATCTTACACGCTAATTTTGTGATACAAAACCAGAGGAAACAACCATATCGGTCTCCCGAGGTTGCCTACCTGCTTCAGGTCAGGCTGCTCTGATGCTGTTTAACAAACACCCCCTGAGAACAGGCAAAACCCTAGGGAAACAGCATGTAGCATCTCCTTATGGCCAGAAAGCCACCCGAAGTCAAACTTGCAGCAGATTATCTGACTTAGGCTAAAATAAACTCTGTGTGGAGTGTTTATTGTTAGTCTTGGCCCGCTTGATCTGGGTTTGGCTGGAGCTGTGAAGAAGCAGCACTTGGCTTCGGAGGGCCAAGGAAACCTATTTGTCAGCCTCTGCTTCCACCACAAGGGCAATGTGAGCAGTGTAGATGCTCTCCCGAGATGATTACATTGATCTTGTGGGACACAAGAGGCGGTCAAAGCTGTTTTCTTGAAGATATTCGCACATGGTATATTTATTATATGCCCAAATGCATAACTGGGTAATCTCTATAGATCTCAGCAGCCCCGCATCTGACTGCACTTACAAACAGAAGACGGGAGAGAGGCCAGAGATACGGTGCCAAAATTGGTAGAAGTGCTGCTTTAAATGCTATTACATTATAGAAAATTATTGGAGTATTATAGTATTGGAGGGAAGTTAAAGTTAAATGCCTTCCTGCCAGAAATTGCAAGCTTTCACAGTGAAAAACAAGAATCATTTATTCATTTCTCATTTATTAATCATTTATTCTTTGAAACAAAGCTAAAGATAGTTGGGTAGAGATATCTGGGTGTTTGCATATGGAGTTGCTGCACTGCAAAAGGACTCAAAGCACCGACCTGCACTTATCCAGCAAGTCCCAAGCAAGACTCACAGAAGAATAATCCCCAGCCCAAGATCCAGCTAGTTTTAAATTTTACAGAACTTTGCTAGAAATGTTGTGTGCACGCACATGGTAGCGAAAATGTATCCATGGGCAATAGCAATTGATTTTCTCACTACGTCAAACGTGGATAATGAGGAAAACACCGAGAGTGGACTGCAGAACAAATTGGTCTCAGCCCATGGTTTCCAAGTCCCTTTATTTATCCGTGTGCATTGGTGTGTGCATATAAACACACACACATAAAAGGAGCTCTATGCTCTTTATACATGCTCACACAAAATAACTACCATAATTGCAAAGACTATGAAATGTTATTGATTCTCTCCTTATGCTATCACCACTGCATCACTTGTGCACTGCACTATTCTTGATTTACATCACTGTGAGAGTAAATTCAAACGCCGTATGTGCAAAACTGTTCCATGTACTTAATCCATTCCTTTCTTGTTCCAGCTATTAACAGAACCAGCAACCTAATTCCAAAACCACTGGCTGAGCATGGAAGGCAATTTTAGGCACCAGTAAATTATCGCTGATAAAGCATTCCTGTTTCTTCATGCCCTCGGTGGATTTGTTATTCTTCTGCTCACAGAAGTAGACAACACAGAGCTCTGAGAAAGGAGAGTTTTTCTGGGCAAAAATACTCCTTTAAACTCCATGCCAATTAGAGCTACCCGCTGCATTTGCTGCTCCACAGCTGCACGCTCACGTAGCTGCTTCAACTGGTGCAAAAATTTTCATCTGAGAAACTTATGCAAACTTATTTCAGCAAGTAGCTCAAAAAAAAGCATAGAAGCTGGTGTGCAAACACTCTGCAAGCCCATCTGCCATAGATATTTAGTTTGATCTCAGGACCATAAAGATATCCGAATTGTTGTGATCTTTCAGGAGAAACTGTTTATGGGTCACGTTAGCCTTAAATGGCTCCAGTGATATTCCTGGGCCTCGGATAAAACCTTCTTCCTTAGCCTGTTCGAGGATACAGCTCCTTCAAGTCTTATTATGTAAAGTGTATTTCTGATAGCATTTGCAAGCAGCAAGTGCCAGAAACCTTAAGGACTGAGAGATGGGAGAAGTATCCACCGTTTCATTCCATGTACCATGGAAATCACGAGACTGAGAGGAAGAAGGAATCTTGTTGGAGAAGAAATAGCAAGGAAGGACAAGAAAACCATTAGGATCTCCAACTCCGCTAGGAGACAGAGGCAGCAGACTCGAACAACAGGGTGTAGGAGAGTTGGCCTTTCTCTAGCACACTTATCTCTGAATATTTTGGGGCTAGTCCAAAGCCAGAATAAGACTCATTTCCTATCATTTATTTCCTATCATTTCAGTAGGAAGTATCAAACTCTCCATTCTCCACACTGTTAAATTGACAGGCTAAGGGTAGAGGAATTCTCNAATATTTTGAAGCTAGTCCAAAGCCAGAATTTCCTATCATTTATTTCCTACCATTTCAATAGGAAGTATCAAACTCTCCATTCTCCACACTGTTAAATTGACAGGTCAAGGGTAGAGGAATTCTCTCTCTGCTTTGGACTTTCTAAAGGCAACAGTTCCATTTTTGCAAGAGCATCCGCTGTTAAATTCACCCTATATCAAGAGCACAAGCTAAAACTAGACCCTTCTTGTCCCAGAGCTGAAGGCCTGGCACCCAGAGGCTTGCCAGCCCTCCCACATCAGCGCCAGGGCCAGGAGCAATTAGAAAGGCACATGATAACGAAGCACGGGAAGCATCAGCCTACGCAGCGATTGCTGAGATGTCTTTATTCACATTTTTCCTACTCATTAATGAGGCAGCACCTCTCTCTAGCCTTGCCCGCACTTCAAGTACAATCTTGCGCCCGTGCAAGCACCCAAGTGCTGTCAAACCAGGCTGGTGTCTCTGGGAACGTCTGTCTAAAAGCAGAGCTGCTCCATGGGGAACAATCTGCTGGGCAGGACAGCAGAGACCTGCTAGGACAGGGTCAGCCAAACCTGCTTAGAGAGCGCAATATTCCCTGGTCACACTCTGCAAAACCTTCTTGTCACATGTGCACAAGTCTTTGTGCTATTAGAAAGTCTTTTCTGATTGCAGAGTCCCAAATAAATCTCTGCTATCAAGCAACTATTTTGATTTAGCTAGCACTTTCTCCTAACATTTATACTTCAAATCCAGGTCTTGTTTGCAACTGGTTCATAAGGGGTTAGCAGCAGTTATAATAACTTATCAAACACAAGAGGCTGCTTTTAATTATGCTTATGATGACCTATGTCAGTGACTTTTGTCTGCCTCTGACATTCTGCTAGTTTCTCTGGAGCAAAATAGGGTGTGCACGGAAAACAGAACAGATCCTGCAGACTAATGTGGCCANTATGTCAGTAACTTTTGTCTGCCTCCGACATTCTGCTACCTCTGAAAGTTTCTCTGGAGCAAAATAGGGTGTGCACGGAAAACAGAACAGATCCTGCAGACTAATGTGGCCAAGTCTGTCTCTCCTACCAACTGCAATGAAGAGAGTGACTGTTGTTTGGACCTGCGAGACGGCTCTCTCTTGCACAGACCTGTTAGCACTTCAGTAAGAACCGTAATGACACTCAACCGAGCTGCAAGAGGAGAAAATCTCCATCTCAGGTTTGGTAGGAAGGAGGGGACTCGAAGTTAGATGCTTCTCCTGCAGCTGGACATTAGGGATATGAGATCCCACCTCTATCAGCTCCAAAAATAGTGCTGTATTCACAGTGTCCAGACTGAGATGAGTTTCTGGGATGAGATGTCCCCTTCAGGAAACACCTTCAGCTGCAGAAGCTCCTCGCAGCTCTGCAAGGGGAACGGCCCCTGCTCCACGCGCGACGGCTCTGGCGGAGCCTGCGGCTCCCACTCACCGACTGGAAGTTCTGAAGTTCCACCAGGGTCTTCTTATCCACGACGACCTGGCCCTTGAGCTTGCAGTGGAACGCCTCCTCCACGCGCCGGTGGGGAGAAACCTCCTCCAAGGAGAGCAGGAGCGGAGGGAGCTGGCTCGGGTGGGCTGAGATGGCCAGGGATGCCCGACGCTCGATGGCTTCTGAGAAGCAGCAGAGCAAGAAAGACTCATTTAAAACCTAGTCTATGAAGTCATCAGTTGCATGACTAGACCTCTTCTCTACACACAACCCTTATATTTGGACTAAGCAGCACTCGGGATTATTTATTTTATTGCCAGCTAAGGGAATGCTTTAGAGTAAACATTTGCAAAGACAGATCTTTTTTTGCAATGATGTTTACTGGAAGAAATAGGTCGTAGAAGCAGAAAGGTCTTAGGATCTTTACCTTTTAATATGTCCTTAAACTCCTGCAGAAGGACTTCCCGGGTGACTTCAGCACCGGGGGCTCCTGGAGGTCCCTGGGGGCCGGGAGGTCCTGGTGGTCCAACAAGGCCACGCTGAGGAAATAGCCAAGAAAAACATCAGAGTTAGAACCAAGCAATTGCAGTGACACCCTGAAAATTCTGTCACCTACGAGCCAGGCCTACAAATGCGCCAGCCCTTCTCCACTGTCAACCCAACTAAAATACTAATGCAGTAAATCTAAAACCGTCTCTCCAGCCATCAGCAGAGTCCAACACCTGGAATTTACTCATTCATTTATGTGGGAGGGTAAATGTCACTTGAGTAAACACTAACGAGCACTACAGGTGCTTATAAATAGTAAGAAGCACAACGGGCACAAGGCTAAGTTTGCTGCTTCGTTATCTTCCCGTATTACCAAATTAACCTACCAGTGGCCTCTTAAGCTGCTTCGTTTTCTGCCTGCCAGCTAACTAGAACAGCCACCTAGCCACAATTTACATTAATAATATATATTGGTGGATGTAATGATCACATTAAGTATGTGAATGTTTGATTTGACAAAAGAACTCCCCCCAAAAAGGAAACACTTAATCCAAAACACCTTGAAAAGGCTTTCCACAAAACATGTTAGCATTTTAAACTGGTAATAGGTACCTGCAGCACTTATCAATACTCTTTCAATGTATGTTTTTGCTGAGAATTTTCTGTTTCATCCAGTAAATTGCAGTAAACCTGCCTGGAAGCCCTTCTGTCCATCTGCTCACCAGGAGGTAAAAGGAATTTATTTCAATCGGATTCAGGATTGACTAAGGATTGATTGGAAATGGCACACATGATCAGTCCTCACTGACAAGGTGATCAGTAACTCATTAATTGGAAACAAATAATAGTGTGTGATGGTTTGTCTGTACCTTGATTACAATCCATTGAGATGCCTGTGTTTTATGGTGAAAGCAAAACATTAATTTCTTTCTAGTCAGCAGAAAAAAGGCTTCTCTCAGTCCAAAACAGTTCGTTTAAACAATAATCAGTGCTGACAGTGGAAAGTGAAAACCTTACAGAGTATATTAAACATTTATTATCCCAAATTTCTCAAAAATACATGAAGAAATGAAACAAACAAAAACGTGATTTCTGAGGGTAGAAATGCAGAAGCGGGGAACACAAAAAACACCTTGTGTAACAGCAGTGGAAAGGGAAGCCATGGTGCACATTTGTTAGCTGGTGTCAATCTAGCAATAACCTACTAATTTCTTGTCTTTCCCTTTACATCTCCTTTTGGAGGTGTTGCCATCATCCGGGCGGTGAACAAAGGAGATCCAGGTGCGTCGTGGATCTGTGATTCGAGGATCTGGAGATTCTGAAATCTGAGGAGAAATAAGAACAAGGATTGATGTTGTTCAGCCTCTCAATGAATTCAGAGACCGCTCAGTCTCCAGACTGTTGTCTACTGCCGAAACCAGCAGAAACCTTGAATTGCTTCAGAGATTTCTAATTGCTGCAGAATGACAAATGCAAACGCAGAGAAAAAACAAGTCACATGAAAAACAAAGTCCATGCCCGATGAGAGCAAGATGCGTGTTTGCAAATTTAACTATGTGCCCCTTCCTATTTTCTGCAACTATATCACAGCTCCTTAAAGCACTTACCTCCTCTCAGAGCACCATGGTGAGCTCTGACAGAATTTCTATTATAAGAATAGATTGCCTTTCATGAAACATTTGGCAGAATAAAGTAGGAAATAATTCACTTTCAGAGTGCAGCTAGAGCTATGGTCCTAATACTCGCTAGACATGCCACTGCCCAAGTTTGCAAATTTTGGCTTGAATTAACAGGCCAAGATGATATAGAAGAGGAAAAACCACAATCTGTATGTTCTGCTATGAAAAATTATTGCAAAGTGGGTTCCAGCCTGTATTTATAAGAAATGCTGCTGTTTGTGAGCTTATGTAGAGCTTGGAAAGCTCTCTATGAGGCACATATATGGATGCAGTACAACACGTTATTGCATGCAATGCTAAATTCCTGCAATCATAAGTATTTATTTTAAACACCTTGGACCAATGGATGGTTTACAAACCAGCAGAAGGTGAGCTGATCCCAGAAATCACAAATATGTTGTGAGCAAGGCTACTTATTAAACACAGATCTGAGCAGCGCTGCGAAGCCAACCCTGTCTTCCCCATTCCACAGTTTGGGGTGATTTACTGCTCGATGCAACCCGCAGACAGATCAGTTCCTACCAAATCTCTCTATTCAGACAGTCCACTCATCCTTCCCTCCAGGTAGATGCTGCTGTCAGAGTCGCTGGTGTCTGTTCTCCAAGCCAAAGCAAGGCTATCCCGAGTAATTTTGCCATATTGTTCATGCATTCCACTGTAATTAAGTAATTAGTGACAGAGTTATGGTTATCAGGCACACTCCTCCCCCCGTGCTCTGGTTTAGCACACGTCTCTAAACCCAGAGCAAGACAAGCTATTCATGGCATTCATTATTTCTGTACACAAATTAGCCTCGAACAGACTTTTTTATATTTATAATCATACTTGCAATCAGTTGTACATTGAGTGTTTAAGGTTACGAAGAGAAGAATAAGAAATGACTTACTAGAACCTTAAGCTTTAAGGTTCTAGTAAGTCATTTCTTTTAGCTACATTATTGATTTCCTGACTTCACCCACAGCACCCAGGATTTCTTAAAAAGTTTTCCTAGATTTCTGGAAATAAAACTCTATAGAAAATCCCAGGTATTGTAAGTTTAAGTTACCTCCAGAATGCTTTTTAATCCTCTCAGAGATTACTTGCCTGCTAATTTTTGCAAAGCATAAGGAAAGCCAAGACATGCTGACATCGTCCTTTGATATAAAACTCTCCATCTACTCATCCGCTGCCCTTAGAGCAGCACAAGAGGTACAACATGATTCCACAACAAGGCAAAATATCTTTTATCTGGGTTTCATGGAGGCTTAAATGTTTCTGATGGGAGAACCCAGCTCTTTCCTAGTTTGCTCCACCTGAAAGCACCACCATACAGACGGCTACAGACTTTCTGGAGCAGGAAAAAAGCCGGAGAGCAAAGGTCTTATCAGAGAGAAAAAGAAAAAAGAAGGATAAATGCCCTATCCCAGAAAAAAATAAATGATAAGGAAAACTCTCAAAGTTTAAAATAAATATTCAGAAAAAGCCCTCTCTCCAGTGGCATCCTTAAATTACAAATCCCTGAGCAAGTCAGCCATGGCACTCCCCAATTTTTCCAGCACAAGCATGATTGACAGTTAAAATGAATGTTCCATCGTTGTGGTATTATTATTTAATTACTATGGCATGCATGAGCAATCCCAACAATAAGCATGCGAGCCTGTATTTTTCTTGGCAGAGGCAGCCTCCAAAAGCCAGAGAGAACTTGCAGCCAACTCAGGTATCGCTCGGGACTGAGAGGAGCCCTGGGATCCCAGCACAGGAGTTTGTCCCTCCTGGGCTGCTGGATACAGCAAAACTAACCATAGGGAGACAGGAAAAATCTCACATTAAATACAGTGAAATCAAGCTTAGACCTTAGCACTTGAACCAGTGCCTTGAAAAAAATCAACAGGAATCTTGCCCTTAATCTCCAAGAACATCTACCTAACCATCCTGATCCNGCACAGGAGATTGTCCCTCCTGGGCTGCTGGTTACAGCAAACTGAACCTTAAGGAGACAGGAAAAAATCTCACATTAAATACGGTGAAATCAAGCTTAGATCTTAGCGCTTGAACCAGTGTCTTGAAAAAAATCAACAGGAATCTTGCCCTTAATCTCCAAGAACATCTACCTAACCATCCTGATCCGTGGTCTCCATGCCTGAAGTTACTCCCTTGCAAATTTGCTCAAGGATTTATCAATGTATTTGGTCCTTCAGTCGTGAAAGTTAAGTTTCTGCTTAATAATTAAGCAATTGCCAGGCCAAAATTGCACATACTCAGCATTTCAATTATCTTAACCCACAGATTTCCGTGCTGTTATGCCTGATTTGCACCAGCAAAGTACCGTCAACTCCATTATGAAATTAGGAGCAAATTATTTACTTTGGTAATGTATTTTATTTGGAAATGGTTAAAAAGTGACAGATCACTTTTTTCTTTTAGCACAAAAATTTCAGTGTCAGCTGCTAATAACTCCTGGTTACGCACACTCTTGATTATTAATGAGATGTAAAACCAAGGTCCTGACCACTTGTGGTTTGTACAGATCTCTCAGGAATTTTCCCAAGAGAAGTGTTAGGTTTGGTATCTCAGCCAGATCCCAACTGGAATTCCCATGCAAATTCCTGCTATGTTTTCCAATTGAAAAATTATTCTGCTCTTCTCTAAACTGTTTGTATGAGCAAGAGGTACTCTGGGTGTGAAGGAAAGATAGTTCTTGATTCTCTAACTGTCCCACAATAATAATGGTTGGTATCAGTGGTACCCCAGCACACAGAGTTTGCAAGCAGAGTTCTACCTTTAGCCAAAAACTTTTCAGAAAGGTAAGGGATGGAGCAGCACCAATAAAACGGATGCAGTAGAAAACATCTAGCCCATGAGAACAGACCTGATGTGGGACTGTGTGCACTAATAGTGACATTATTAAGCCCAGAACAGCATTCTAGATGCGCTAGGGCTGCTGACGTCAATACTCTCAACTATAGTCCACTCTCTGCTCCTCTGCTTTGATAAACCTACCCGTTGGCCACTGAGTCTTCCAAGCCATAAAGAGCCTTAATTTTTAGTGTTCAAGGCCTTCAAATATCTATTTTTTATTATTTACTGTGAAGAAATGAAATAAGGCACTGCTGTTCCTTCTGATGCCTGTGCAGGGCATCTTTTCACTAAACAAAGCTCCTCGTAGAAGTATCTTCATGACTCAAAGCAATCAGCCTTGTGGAGAGCATTACTTTCACCTTTGATTTAGCTCAATGGGTTAAGTCAGGACAGCTCCACTATTACACAATTGCCTCCCCGTGCAATCAACAGGTGAGTCTGATATTGTATTCAAAGCAGTATAGAAAAGTTGTGCCCTTCCCTGCACTGCTGTTGAAGTTCACCCTCTCCACGACCAGTTGTATCGGGGGTATAGTTACTGCTCACCATAAGATAGGAATTTAGTCCAATTTTTCAACCCACTTTGACATCTAGTGCTTTTCTTTGACATCTAGTGCTTTATTTGCTGTGGTATTTAAGCTGTTTCTGTCAGCAGCCGGTTGCTTAAACCCAAAATGAGGAGCTGGCCACTTCATCTCGATGCTGACTAATGCGTGGTGTGAGGCAGCATCTGCTTCTATGCTGCAGAGGGGAATAAAACCTTTGAAAATGCCACTTGAAATACAAGCAACTTTGCAATAATCACCCTCCTTTTAGTCCAGGTTTATTAGCAGACACTAGAGAATGTGACAATTCATAAGCGCTGCCTTTACAGCATATATAAAATAAACCCTTAGCTGGAGCAGGTGCAATATAAATATAAAATACAATAGAGTCATCCATGGCATTTAGAAGCAATGCTTAACCAGAGCGTGGACTTCAACCGGAGGGAGATTCCAAGGGGAAGAGCTCACATTGCAAAATTTGGAAGTGGATATCAAGAGTTCATGGGCGTTTACATCAAAGCTTTGGGTTGCTCCCATCTTTATTTTATGGAGCTCATCTTTACTGAGCTCTCCAGCTCTAAACACCGGCCAAACCTTCACCATGGGAATTTTAAAGCAAAAGTATTTCAATGCAGAAGCTGCTGCTTTCAAACAACATTGGTTTTGACTTACGACCACAAGCCTCTAAATGAATATCTTCTAGGAATAAAGTGTATATTGCTATATTAGAATAAACCAGGATCCGTTTCTGCCTTGGTTTTGCAATCAGAATATATCCTTCTTATTCTACAATATATTTCCCATCAGACCAAATTAATTCCAGAACAGACTGCAACTTAGTTACACCAGATATGGATCTGGTCCCTTGTGCAAAAGAAGAACGAAGCAGAACAAAAACCAACTATTTAGTCTGAGCACCTTAAGAATTTAACACGCATAAAACCTGTCCTGACAGAGCCCTGCAAGAAATACAAAATTAGTTGAAAAAGTGCTGCTTACAGTTCCCTAATGATCATTTTAAGCGCAGCAGCCAGCCTCTTAATGCAGAATACTGTTTCCCAGACTTGCCCAACCTTAACCAATTACTCCCACAGTGGCTCTGAATGGGATATTTAGAATGTCAGCCCAATTGTTTTAACTCGCCCCTTCCGCCATGCCCCAATTTTTGACAGGTTTGTTCCTGCATTGCTATAGTGACTGCCCTCCCTAATGCTCGTGATCAAAGTCGTCTTTTAGAGGTCATCTCCATTCGATGCAAGGGACGTTTTTAGGCAAGTTGGAGACACAGAAAAGGGGGATGTGTGTTAGGGAGGACTCCCTCCTTCCTCCCTTTTATTTCATCCTGCTCCTAATCCTAGGACTTGCTTTTAATTCTCTAACCTCTCTGCTATTCCCAAGCACTCTAGGTGAATTTTCATCCCAAGATGTTCTGGCAACTCTGATCAACTTTTGGCAGCCTTCAGGGTGATTCTCCCCTTTACGTGGGGGGGTTCTGTAGAATCAGAGCACAGATGAAAGTACCATGCACACGATTTACACTGCTATTTATGTGCAATTAGCCCCATTCTAGCTCCTTTCCTTCAAGAGCCACTGTCACTTGGTGTCTCATCTGCCTAAACTAAGTTTTTTGAATCACTACCACTTCAGTGGTAGAAGATAGAGCACAGAGAAAGCGTGGACATGCTCGGGTGTTTATAATGTGCTGTTTGCATAAACTGCTCTAGACACAGTGTTCCAAAGATCCAAGGATTTGCATGCGAGAGATTCACTGATATTCAGTTGTTACATAAATTGTGTCTTAATGAGCTACAAGGGAACCGGAGCTTCAGGCATACTCCAAAACACAGTGCCACCATAAATTGCAATATTGCAAACATTTCTTAAATAAGCTTAAAAAAAAACAACTCGTGCCAAGGGGAGAGAGAGAAAATTTGAAAAAATTATTCGCCAAGACTGCTCGAATCAATGAAAATGGCCCAGAAATGAGGTCCACCAAGTACTGAACACACATCCACCTACCTTGGGATGCCCGTGCAGTTCTTCACTGTTTGACAGAGTGATATTGAAAGGCTCTGTGTACTGATTAGGGTCTTTCTTCACCTTCCTCTCTTTCTTTGCTGCCGTCACGCGGAGGAGGCAAAGCTGCTGGCACAGTAACGTGGCCACCAACACCCAGATGCAGCCCTTCATTTTGCAAAGGGAGGAGCCGAGTCAGGAAGGGAACTCTCCAAGTGCAAACACTTCCACCAGCAATAGCAGGAATAAACACAGACTTCTCTCTACAAGAATAATTAAAAAAAATAAGGTTAAAACTATCAGTGATGATTCACTGGGGCACGCAATGTCAAATGAGCAGCAGGTGCAAATATGCAGGGCTGCAGGGGAAATCAAGCAGGACACGTTGAAAAGGTACAAACCTATTTAAAAATCTTATTTTTTACTTGAAGAAATGGTAACTCCACTCAGACCTTTGCGGTTTGCATCAGTACAAGAGGCCCCTACCTCGATGTGGCCCTGCAGACACACAGATTGCCCTGTAAGTCTTCAGATTTGATTAAAACGCACCCAGCTATGAAACTCAGAGAAGCCAAAAGGCTCAGGGCAACAGTTGCTCAGGCCACAGATGACAACACAAACCCATGAAAATTGTTTTTTTTTTTACGTTATTCCTTTTCAACAGAAGATTTAACCTTCTGTACAGCAGTGTGTTGCATCCAGGCCAGAGCAGGGGGGAACAGGCTCCATCCACCCTCATTCCAAGGATACCCCCCTTCCTCAGCAACAAGCTCCCATCTTCTCCTTCCAGGATGCTGGGGGCTGAGGACACTAGAATTTAGCCAAGAGCTGAGTCTTCTAAGGAGCAAATTGCTTTCTCCCATAGCATAAAAGCAAAAGCAGGCAAGCAAAGAACCTCAGGATGTACCTAAGTCCATGAGGAGCAGATCACGTTTCCCCAGCTCTAGTTGTTCTCCCTCCTCGGCTGCCTTTATCTTCTCTTTTCTTTAATGGGATGCTGAGCAGTAAATCCCTGTGCTGCAAAGAGCTGTCATGACGAGTCCTGGGAGTTTTTCCATCTTCCTTTCCCTTTACATCAGGAGAGGGTTGAGGTTCCTCCAAGCGCAGGATCCTTCTCCTTGCTCCTCTCCCCAGGCAAAACCCTCCTCAGCCTTCCCTTTACCTCGGCAAATAAGTGCTGCTTTCCTGAAAGAGTTTCCATCAACTTGAAGGAGGGGGAGAGGAGGAGGAGGAGGAGGGATCACATTCTAATGAGCTGTCAAGCCCATTCTCTTCACATTCCTATTAGACTCACTGATAAGTGGAGCTGGCCAGTGTGCCAGGCAGATTTAAATCAGTGCCCGTTCCCTCCTCTCGGTCCTACCCCGTTCCTCCCCTTCATTATCTTGGAAAAAAGCATCTTTTTTTTTTTTTTTTCTGGGAAGTTTGCAAAACCGTACACGGTAGTGCGGGAAATATGTGACTTGGAATACGCACCCAGCATCACAACGCACGTCCGTACGTCCAAACCCGTCTTTTATATTCCAGTTACCTCTGCTCCGGGCAGCATTTTCCCCTGGTTTTCATCAGAGACTCAGTGGGAACTTTCTGAGTTTGGGGATTTTTTGAGGGGAGAGGAGGAGGGAAGAGAAAGGGACAACTGGTTATTAAAAAGCAACAGAAAACATGTTATTTTCTCCTACAAACATTTCATAAAGATTTTAAAGTCCTTGGACAGAAACAGCTTATTTTTGCCAGTTCCCCAGAGCCTAGGACAAATATTCCTATTTTTTCCCTACGGATGGAGAAAACGAGGCACAAAATAATTGGGATTGTACCACGAGACTCTTCAAGAACAGGGAAAATTGAAGATGACAGAATTTGAAGCCCCCAATTCACTCAGCAAACAGCAGACTTTTTTAATGATTAATGTTTTAATGATTCCCTTCCCATGCCTGCTGTGCTGCAAGCAGTAACGCCCGCCGCTTCCCCAGTGGACTTTAAAGGCAGGCAGGATGGAACAGGAGAATTCTCCCCGCTATCTCTATATCTCTGTCTTAGGGAAAGGGAGCCAGAAATAATCCAAGCACAAAACCAAGAACTCTTAAGTCAACAGCAGCAGAAACATTTGAATAACATCATGAATGAAGCGAAGTTAGAGAGAAGTTAAATAGTTAACAGCACGGCCCCCTCCCGCTGCTAGCTCACATTCCATCAAAACTACGTGGCAGACTTTATTTGTTAATAATATTTAACTTTCTTTGGCGCCTTCTCATACTTAAGCCTCTTTTTCAGGTTAGTTGTAGACAAGCCATGAATTTGTAAAAGTGCACTTGATGACACATTAATAGGACAATCTGTCATATTGCAGCTAAACAGCCTGACAGATGCACACACCATGGCAAGAAATGACATTGGGAGCTGGAACGGGGCGACTGCTTTTTGGTCTGCTGGTGCGGGCTGCCCCGGCTAATTGCAACATCCCCTTTCTCATCCCGGGAGACGAACGCCAAGGCTGTGTTAGCCTCGGATCGGGGGGGAAATGAATCTGATTCACGTGCACGAGCACAAGACAAAGTTATTTGGTGGTCTGCATTGCCCACTGCATGCTCAAGGGGCTGAACCGAGCGCGTTGGCACGGCTGGCGCATCTCCCCTAGCATCCAAATGACCATTTGCACCATCTGCAGAAACTGCCGTGGGTTGCTGCTGCTGTTCCCACTGCCCAGCTGCAAGGCACTTGGATTTTGTCATTTCATAAACACCTGGAAGGGCATTTCAATACCCTTTGGCAAAAAAAAAAAGGGGGCTGATGTGTTTAATAGCAATGAATAAAGGGGATCTCAAAGCAACTGAAACCCCAAGCAGCACTCGGCACCATACAGCACCCCTTAGCTTGAAATCCAAGGATTCCCAACATTAATCGGCTACAAACCCAATCCATAGATTGGCCTGATAAACCAAGCTGTGGGAAGAGCAAACCTAAGGAAACGGCAGCCAAAAAGAGGAGAAGGAGAAAACCCTAGAGCTCGAGGTCCCATGGGCTGCTGTCCACAGAGCATTCCAGCGCAAGCGACTGCATCCCGTGTTTCAAATAAACTTTTCAAATAAACTTGGGAATTAACTATTCCCAAATGAAGGCACATGCAGTCACTTCATCCCTCCTGCACGGGACCTCGGCGGTCTCCGCATGCCATCTTGTGGCAAAGCTATAGAAACCAGAGCCGCTCTCCTCTTGCAGCCGCTTTTGGGTCCACAAGGCTTGAAAGAGGAAAAGCTTTGCACCAGGAACCCAAATATTCACCCATTTTAAAAAGAAATTCCAGAAACGACTTCCTAATAACATGCGATGAAAGCCTTAATTTTCACAAAAGCGAGAGCAAAATAACCTGTATAAGGTGAAGAAAACACAGCATTTTTCTTTAGTAACTTGGTAGCAAGAAAAGGAGGGCAGTATCACCTTGTACACTTTACCATTACTTTGTTACTGAGTTATATAATAAGACATTAACAGCACATTACCAGCAGAATTTTAGTCTTCCTCAAAAAAAAAATCTTAGCTTCCACATCTAAAGCATGTCAGAGAATCCACGGCACGAGTGTCTACCCCTTTTGGGGGGCAAAACTGCCCATATTTTTGACTCTGTGTACATGAAGTTCCTCAAAATATTTGGTTAGACACTTAACTATCAGAACTCTCAACTGGTCTGTTCCAAATCCANCTTTGTTACCGAGCTATATAATAAGACAGCACATTACAAGCAGAATTTTAGTTTTCCTCAAAAAAAATTCTTTTGAAGCACCAAGTTTTTGCGAAAAACACAGATCTAGCCATTTTCTGACAGCTTCCACATCTAAGGCAAGTCAGAGAATCCACGGCATGAGTGTCTACCCCTTTAGGGGGGCAAAACTGCCTATTTTGGGGACAAAACTACTCATTTTTTTTGGCTCTGTGTACATGAAGTTCCTCAAAATATTTGGTTAGACACTTAACTATCAGAACTCTCAACTGGTCTGTTCCAAATCCAAGCACATGCACAAACACAAAAGGAATTTCTTCCTAGAGCATTTGCCTGGCACAGGGGCAAAACGCCCGTCATATGCAAGACGCAAGACTAGACTTGCGTCCTGGATCCTGCAGCACAGCTATTCCCGACTGACGAGTTTCCAGAAATCCCTTTTGCCAAAAACAGTCCCATAGAAAGCATATATTTTAATATGCATGTTTATTATGAGCAAATAACTTTACCTCGTAGTCATTTCTACCTCTCTGCACATGCTAAGGGATGTAACTTCTGTGAATTTGAAATGTTGGATGGGAAAAAAAGAAGTTACGGCTACCCACAAATCCAAGGTTTTTAAAAATCAAGAGATTTTTAAAGGCTACCACTGAGAAATCTCCTGATTCGAGTCACGAAACTTCCCTACAATCTGTGTACGGCAATCCTACCTTAATCTGTGAAACTGTAGAATGAACGTGAAGGGCCAGGCATTTGTCCCAAAATCATATATGACAGGAAAGCTTTTCGTTTTCGTTTTAATATATATAGTACTAAAGTGTTTCAGGGCACAACTACATTTTTGGTGGTGAAGAGTGATTTGCTTCATTTACTGACTTGACAAAAAGATCAGATACTGTTAATAAAAGCTTCTTTTTTTTCTCCCCCCAAATCAGTACAAGCTACACAGGAGTAAATAAATCTTGTTACCAAAGGCAAGGAGCAAGGATATGTATGAAAGTTTTGAAAAGATGTGCAAGAGTTCAGTCATCTGTCCCTCAACTTCTCTCATACAGCACTGAAATTGCCAGTTAAGTCTTTCTCTGAACCCAGGATACTGAAGAGAAACTGGAAGACAATTGAAATTCCTTTGAAAAATAATAAAAAACAAATCAAAACAAAATTCTCAAAATTATTATTTTTTTTTAAAGTAGCATGTCCAGGATTTAATAGTATAAGTTTTTCTTGCTTGGGGTAGCTTAAGGCCAGCTTCTTGTCACATAACAAAAATGCCTTTCCTAAGAAATGACCATCTCCTGATTTTACCATTTCTTCCCCCTTCATTAGTTAATTCTTCACAAGAGACATGAATACTCCATGCCCAAGGCCTCCTTGCCTTTGTCTGCCTTTATGCAGCTAAAAACTTCCAGGGGAAGACAAAAATAGATAATCAGTTAGAAACTTCTGTCTGCAGGCAAGGATAGAAAAAGGTATTGTGAGAACACACACATGTTTGAATTACATTACGCTCTGTAAGGCGTAACAGCCCTAGTTTGTATGCTTTGAAAATGAAAAATATATACACACGCATATAAATATATATAAATATATATCTATCCTTGGAAATCCTATCATGCCAGGAAAGACAAGACAATCCCCTTTCCCTTCTGGACACTCCCAGACTGATAGGACATTAACGTTTTGGGGCTCAAATGCAACTGATGCTTCTTTTAGGAGAGTCAGTTAAGCACATATGAGAAGAAAATTTAAGAGCAGTTATAAATAAGATGGGATCAAAAGCACAAAAATCAAAAGGTCAAAATTTATAAATACATTTTTAAAATCCAGCCTTTTTCACGTTCTGCCTACGTGCATCTCATCTCTTCCTTCCCTTCCTTTCCTCAGTAAGATCTGCTTTAAGGTTTCTTTAGCATGAAGCTCTTCCTCTAGTTCTGGCAATTAATACCTACTGCAGAGAACTGTTAACATTTATTTATTTATTGATGCTGTGAGCTATATGGCTCATGGGTTTATCACAGTTCGTGGGTTATTTTGTCCCTCCCCAACCCTTCTCGTACAAATCAAGATACCAAGGAGAAGCAGAGCGATCAAACAAATCTGAAAAGGAAAAATAAAACAGCTTAAAAAATGTTCTTAAATACATGAGGTAATATTTATTGGGCTCTTCACAACATTTAACAAAGAATATGCAGTTAAATGCAGAGCTTTTTACCCTGCCATCACCTTTTACAGTTTGTTAGATCATTAACAGTGAGTGCTTTCTTCCCCAGATGACTAGACATCACTGTTAATTATGAAAGGCACAGTAAGTTTGCCTCTGATAAGTCAAAGCATTTGGATAAAACTAATGGGGGGAAAGGGAAAGAGAAGGAAATTGAACTGAAAAGTAACTTCGGAAAAAACTACACTAGGAGTTTTAGTGTTTATCCACAATCATGTAACCTCAGGAGCAAACACTGCTATTTCAGTCATCCATTATCTGAAGGGGAACAGAGAGGAACTTAATTTAGAAGCCAAAAGCTTCGGGGAACTCAGGTAAAACAGAAAGGTTTAGGTTCTCTTTTTTCTTTTTAATAGCTTACCCAAATTTTCAAGCAAAGTAAGCAATACTAATTCTAAGCAGTTCACTTGAGCTAGTGGCACTTCAGATGAATTCAGCTGACTTTGAAGAATCTGGTCCAGTATCCAGCCTCATTTGTCTTTTTAGCTCCACAAGGGCTACTGCATTTTCATTTACCAAAGGCCAAGAAATCCAGAGAAGCTTTTTCTGAAAACATAATTAACTTTTCATTGTTCTGTGCAGATTTATTGAACAGTGGCACCTTGTGATCAAAATAAAGTATTACAGTTTTAAAATATAACATTTCCCAAAATGGAAATTTGCAACCAAGTGAACAAATTCAAAACAATATTGTATATCAGTACCCCCATACTAAGACTGATTTTTTTTTCTGGCTAATTGTTTTCTCAAGGCCAACAACTGCATTTCTTGTAGCCCAAATAAGACCTTCTTAAGTTATATTGTGACAATTTAGACAACACATTTAACACACATGGTGTTACTTTCCCACTGATCTAATCACTACTGACTAGATATGCAATGATGTTCATTCTATTTTATAAAAAGAACCCAGTTATCTTCTGTAGTATCATTGTTCACATTAACCAGACCCTTACTGTCTCCACTTAACTCATTTCAACCTTGTACAGACTTTTTGCTAATGAACCTAAAATGATATGCATCAAGTGTGAAATTTTAAAAATTGTTCAATCTAGTAAAAAGCCTTATTTGCTTAATATATTTCAAATAACAGAATGGAGAAATGCTATAAAAATCAAAGCATTAGTAATGCTAGCTTCGCATCAACAATGCTTTGACTTGTTTGTGAGCCACTACTGAGCAGTAGTGAGGACAACAGGATCTGTGAGCAGAACATCTTTTAGTTGTCTGACTGACTGAGCTTACAAACTTAACCCATGAGCCACCCAATGTTTTGCCTGCAACTCGGTGGCACAAATATTTATCCCAGTAGCAAAGTCAGATGCCCAAAGAGTCCCACTCATTCTGCAACTACCACTATTTTGGTCTTGGATTTCTGTTATACTCCTCATTCTTGTGCTATGCTCCTCAGTACATACTTGACTGTGTAGGCAAAGGCTGCAAAACCAACTATAACAAACAAGTTCGCCAAAGCTCCTCCTAAGAGTCCATGGTTCCGATTGGCTTGTTGGAGACCGGGATGATTAGCAGGCGCCAGCTGCACGTGCCCATTAAGGAGGGGGATTCCGTTTTGCCCGTAGTGTGCTTCCCCATCCGGCACCACATCTGGCAAAGGGAGGGATGGAGGTCTGCTACTGAGGTCGTCTTGTGCTTTCTGTTTCTGTTTGATTTCCTAGAGAGGAAAAAAAAAAAAAAAACAGGAATATCTGGAGGTGAATACAATGAAGTTCTTTTGGGTATAAAAACTTCTCCCAGAAGGCTTTCCGAAAAGGTACAGAAAGTACTTTATGAATAACAGTGCAAAGAATAATATAAAAATCAAGCACTCACAACTCCACCCAAAAAGGCCTCTTCTGTTTGGACAGAAAGAAAAGTGTTTCGGAAAAACCCTAACTAGTTAGAGATCATTACAGACAAGCTGACAAACTACCCAAGGGAATTATGCATAGATGAATTCCCTTACCTCCACCACTTCAGGGAAGAGCTCGCAGAAGACTTTATCCTTTAAATTAAATGCTAAACTTTGTGCAGCAAGTTGTCTTTTCTGTGAAGGCAAAAAGAATCATCAGCAGTAGCATATAAATGAAGTTAAGATACTCTAATTTTGGCTACTTCCCATAAGAATGGTGCAGACCACTACCCAACTAATTTCTAATCTTGAGGACTATTTTATATCTGTGAATACCGACATTCCTAAAACCAACTTGCGTTCCCCACTATTCTAAGATTTGAGTTCTGAGCTGCTGGGCCTACTCAGCATACACTTTGAAAGGAGGGAAAGAAGGAGAAGGTTCTAAAAAAAGGCAGTTTATTAAGAATAGTCCGGAGCTTACTGTGAACTCTGAGGTCTCTATGCTGCCCAGTGTGGGGCCCTTTTCCACCATAAAACTAAGAAGGCCTGTCAAGATAGTTGAGACTGACCAAGCTGGATTCCATGTATCAGGGTGAAAATCAGTGATTGAAAGACATAACCTTTAAAAAAAAAAGACAAGCAATACATTTTTAATTGTTGCTACTGAAAAGATTACAGATAACACATATTGCTAAAATAGTGTTAATTGCTTAAGTGTTAGAAGAAAATCCTTACCTTGTATTACATTTAAACCTTCCATTAGGAGTAATCATATAAATACTAGGAGGTTTAAAAGGAAATTCTCTGGGGAATATTAGTTTCCCATGATAATAGCCACCTGCATTACATAAAGAGATGAATTACTTATTTTGCAAGAAGATGAATCCTAAGCTATTAACAAATCGGGCCAAATAAAACTTCTTTCCCTCTCCCCCTCACACTAAAAGGCTCAAACTCAAAATCTCGTGCCTCTAAAACACAGGAACGATGATCCACAGTAGGTTTATTTTGGAGGCACTGCTCTACCATATGCGTATGACAAATAATATTTCAGGTTATGAAGTTCATAACATATTTAAGGAAAGCCTGTCAAATACTTCAGTCTTACAGCAACAATTCCACACACATTGCTGAGTGGAAATGAAGCTCTGTGAAGAGTCTGATTTCAAGAGGAATCTTATGGGCGTTGGGGGAAAACGGGGCTACAGGAACTTTTCCTTCCTTCTCTCTGCAACTTCATACAGAGGCTATAGGTCACAGTTCAGTGACAGAATTTATAGGTTAAGTTTTAAATGTCATACAGAAAACAAATAAGCAAAAAAACAAAACACACCCAACAATAAGGAATAAAACCGAATGACTTGGGGTTATCTAAAATGATCTTTGACTGCCCCATACTACGTAAAGTGAATTATCTGCAAAGATCTTTAGCAATTACTTAACAGAATCTTTCTGTTAATTTACTTAACAGAAAGTTGTCTTTCTTCAGTGCTTAAGAGCACCGAGGTACAAAAAAAAAAAAAATCCTAGACCTGTTTTTCTAAGAAACCTTTTTTAACACATAAAAATTTCTAATGGCTACTCTTGTCACTATCTCTTTTCAACATCTTCTTTACCACACAAATTACAGACAACTTGGAAACTGCACTAACAGTTTCTAGAACTGCTTATAGGAGTTAAATTATGCCCACAGTCATGCAATTTCTCAGACATGAAAATCATAAAACACAACATGTTTTTGCTACATGCTAGTTTTTACCTTCATATGGAGTCATTTCAGGTCCCCGTACAACATAGTGCCTAGAGCAAAGGAGGAAATAAACTTAAATGTTATTAAAGCCAGCACCCAATCAGTCATTGACTTCTTTGAAAAGAAAAAAAATGGTATCACTTCAGCAAAGCAGTTTCATATTCCACCTCCCAAAACCAAGATTCCTATACAATCCCTAGGTGGGAGAGAGTTGCACTGAACGACCTGGAAAATCTTGTTGTCTCCACACGTGTGTGAACAATTCCTTCTAATTCCTTCTAATTCTTACCATTCAAGGATATTGGATGGGAGGGGTTCTGCACAGATATAAGGCACTGGATCTTTCTTAATTCGCAGGTAGTCTTGTTTAAGCCTCTGCGTTGCTGTCGTGGGTGCTCTCTTATTACTGTTGTTGCTCATCTAGTTTTTAAGAAAATATATATGCAGATGTAACTTCTGTATAATCTTAACAGATGCAGTTATGTTTCAGTGAACTCAGTTCTAGATCCTGCAAATTCTACTGCACATACTCTATGCTAAATCCTCTACATTTTTAAAATATAAACACAAATGTTATCACTTTCCAGTTGTAAGAACCATATGCTGTTTTAACCAACTTTTAAGTTAAACCTGCTGCTTGCTCAGGAGTTAAACTTACAGAAAAATATATTCAGAGCACTTTTCCAGATAAAGAAAAACCTCCTTCTAAATGGCAGTGAATAAACGAGCTCCAGAAAGCTCACAGGACAAAGCATTAGGCCTTACAACGTAGCTTCAAAACACATACCAATTAATTACCTTCATTTAACTCACTTTCCTTTTGAGAAATCTAGCAAGGAACTGAGGCTTCCATTCAGCAATTCCAAAAAGGAAATATTTACCAGCAGCTCACATAAAGAGATATGACTATGCTCAAGCAGCATCTAACATTAACATTAAACATCTAACATTAAAATCATGTTAAATGCTTTGGAACAGGCTATTTTTATTTTAGCTTTTCAGTTCAACCAGATAGCCAAAACAGATTTTTTTGAAAAGCTGTTTTTTATACCGGACACGGTTAATTACACATGGCCAAACAGTCAAGTCAACCAGACCTTTGCTAAAACTAGTGTTAATTTTCTTCTAAAACACGCTGTATTTTTGCTGAAGGAAGTCACACTTCCTGATTTCCACGTTTCGGGAGACTTGTAAGGGACTCCTTCCAACCTTGGAAGAAGCCTCGTTAAAATAAAGCCTAAAATAAAGATTTCGGCTGATTGCCCGGTAGCCTCACGCGGGAGCCCGTCGGTAGAGATTACAAGAATATATTTATGTTCTCTATGGTATTATATACAGTTACCGGGGGGTTCGGCAACCCTCAGAGCCTCCTCGGCAAGACGCGAGCGGCCCAGGCCCCGCTCACCTCTCCCCGCTGTCCCGCGCCCCTCCGCCGCCGGCAGCGCCGCGCGGCCCGAGGCCGAGGCCGAAGGAGGGAAGCTGCGAGCGCCGCAGGGCC
>VWPW01022477.1:156346-170442 GCA_013389825.1 Crypturellus undulatus
AAGATGGCGGCGCCGGCCGCCCCTTCCGCCGCGGAGCCGCCCGGCTGGCGGGGCGAGGAGCGCGCCACTTCCGGCCGCGTGAGGCGGGCGGCGCGCGGCACGAGAAAGAAATATAAAAAATACAGAAATGCCCAAAATATCAAAAAAAAAACCCACATTTTGCTTCACACAACGAATAAATACACCCCGCATACCTCACTTAACGGCATTTTTTTTTAATATCACCAACCGTTCCGAGCGCTCCAAACTTGCGGCGCGGTTGCAGCTGCTGAAAGGGAATTTGTGGAGTTTTGATTCTTTGAGGTTTAATTTAAAAAAAATGAGGAAAAGTTGGCTCTGAGTGACGCGTCTGCGTTGAGCATAGCCCCTTGTGGCGTTTATTAATCATTAATGTGCGGCTGAGTTCAAAGGATGGGCTGGAAACCCACGTTTTTGCTCAAAACAGGACCGAAAGGCAGGCAAATCTAAAGAAAAAAACGAAAACTAAAAGTGCCAATGTGTAAGTTGCTCAAGGAATATGCAATGGATATTCCAATGAACCGCAGGATTATGATAAAAATCACATTGCTTTCTTACAGATCCAAAGGATGCAGGTGTCACCTATATGAATATTTCTTGCAATTTCTCCGCTCTGGTGTTCCCATTGGGAAGACTCCCATATTTTTGTGCACTTCTGCTTCTATATTCAATAGAGGGCAGTGGCAGCCCATAATTTAAGCTCAGTTTTAAGTATTTTCTTTCTGTGGGCACCACAGCATAGACCGTGGTCCAGGCTAACGCTGTAGCTTCAGCCTGGGCTTAGCTAAGTGAGGATCAGTCAACAGCAGGAGGAGAAAATGCAGAAACGTGGCACAAAGTCAACACCTAGCGATGAATATGAAATTTGGGACCATCTATACAGGATAAACTGTGATTTTACAAGCTGAAGATTACCAGGTACCATGTTCTCATAAAAAAATAACCATCTCGGACATCTCTGGTCAGCGATATCACTAGAGCTTTATTGGTAATGAATTGAAATGATATTTCGACTTACAGAATGATGCTGAGATGTGACCGTTTTCGTTACTTAGACTCCAAACAGGGCAAGAAGTATTTTTCCAAAGCTAGATAAGCAGTTTTGAAGATTTTGAGCACTCTGAGATTTTAGAAAGAAGTTGCCAATATGAAATCTCGATGCAGAGAAAATTTAACCCCCCAAAAATATTTACAGTTTATTGAGGGGAGTCAAAATTGTATTTTCATTATTGTTTCATTTCAAATGCTTGATATTTAACACAGTTAGCTCAAACTTCAATCACAGTAACAGGATTTTTCTTATAATGTAATACATACCTAGTTTTACAACTTTTGACCCTGAGGAAAATTTTTCCCCCTTTGCTACACTGTTTTTTCTTTTCATTTTTACCCTGGAATTACTATCATGTCACCTACATTTAGAGCTGTGAGACTGTAAGAAGAGATTCAGACTCTTATTCCTCCTCCTCTGTCTTTCTGATGTTCCTCAAGCCCAAATTATTCTCAGTTATTTCTATCCTGGAAAATTGTCAGTACACTGGAGAATAAGCCGTGCATTTGTATAGAAATACACTATTTTATAAAGGTTGGGGTTGATTTCTAGTTTGGCACGGCCCCTCAGCAAGATCACGGTGGTGGTTAAAGTTCATGATAAAATATTTGGTGTTTGTGATAGAATATCTCTAGATATTTACTGATGTCTTCATCAACACTACTGTGATGGAGCAGGATGTGTCCAATAGGCTCTGGATTCTGTAGTCTTTGGCGTTTTGGCAGCCAAATACCGTGATGTAGCTTTGAAAGACCTTGTTAAAGGTAAGATTTAACTGACCGTCTCGTTAAGCCATCATTTTCTCTTGCTGTTTTGCTTGTCTCACAGATCTTGCATCTATTCATGGAATCATAGAATCATGATGGTTGGAAAAGACCTCCAAGATCATCAAGTCCAACCGTAAACCCGTTCATTTTGTTTGCTTTCTAAAGGCCTCTAAATATCCTGGATTTGCTAGCAGAATTTGCTAGCTATGAAGTTATTCCTATAGGCACAAGATGCATTAAGAACATCATGGACATCATGAGTAAAGACGAGCGTCGTGCGGCCTCTTGCACCTCATGGCCTCCTGGAACAGGGGCCTTGGGAACTGAAGGTGCTGGATCAACCCCGACTTGCTCCATAACCCGAGATATATCCAGGCAAAAGCCACAAATGATCGGTGAAAAAGGCGGTTGGAGTGTGTTATGCCCAGGTACGAGTAGGGATTCCTAAGAGCGTGTAAGTGAGGGTGGAGCTGGACAGCGTTTGGATGAGGAACTTGGATAGAACGCAGAAGGAAAGGAGAGATGCTGAAAAATACTCCGCAAAATAGGAAATGAGAATAGCATGGAAGCCCATAGGGCCCCCATGGACACATAGACGCAGGGGGGCCGTATAAATGCCCACAGGCCCCCCAGCTCTGTGCTGCAAGAGCCCCCCGGGGGCTGCCCCAAAGTTTCTCCGTGCCCATGGAGGCCCCAGGTTCTGCACAAAGGGCCCTGGGGCACCCCTAGCCCTGTGCTCACAGGGGTCCTGGTCTTCGATGGCAAGAAAAAGTTTATTTTTCATTGGAAATCATTACTGTGTTCCTGCTTTATCTGCTACTGAGCCAAAAGAAAAATTCTTAAGAGACAAAACTTTTTTGAGGAATGGAGCTAGATGGCTGCAGATAACTTTTGTTCAAGGCACAACATAAACGGCTATTTTTGATGCTATTTTTATCTGTGACATCAATCCCTTGGTTTGCTACATGTTGCTAAGTGCCCTTCGCTTCAAAAGCAGCTCCTCTGGTGACATTGCGTAGTCCGGAGAAAGGTAAATAGAGGATTAAGGCTCAAGAGCTTGTTCTGGCAATGATTCCTCTCCGCAGGAGGGGGAGAGGCAGCCAACTGAGCCCAGCTGCTTGCGAGGCTGCTTGCTTTCCAGCCGGTACTGATCAAGGAGATGAAAAATGGGAAAAAATGCATCAATTATTGAGCCTTGTAGAAATAATTAGCAAGGCAACAGCAGGCAAATGGGCAGACAGGGAGAAAAACAGCTGCCAAAGCAGAGGAAGATAGGACCCAACCCAAGAGAGAAAAGGGTAAGAAGCAAAATGAGTAAGATGCCTCTTTAATCAGCTGCTGAGAGATGAAAAATTAATGTATGAGCTTTGTATGTCAGAGCAGTAAGATGTGAAGGGACATCTCCTTGTTGAAGTTGTCCGTTCTCAGCTGCCACCTAAGATATCTGCAAATAAAATGCCGTTTTCATGCCTTGTTTGTTCACAGATGTTACCATAGTGGGGAGAAGCAAGAAGAGTTTATACAAATTTGCTAAGGAGGAGATGGATTGTGTGGCTTTTCCCATCTTAGTTGGGCTGTAAAGGAACGGGTGAGAGTGCTGGTCACTGCTGGTTTCCAAATGACAGGAACAAGTTTCCGTAAGGATTTAATTTTGTCCTTTCGACACTTCCCACCAGAGCCACCAGCCAGCACACGGGTCGTTTTTGCCCTGTAGTGCTGTGGTCCCTGATTTGTGGGCAAAAATGTCTGCTACCATGAAAGGATATAGTTAATAAGATTTAACAGTGAGCCTCTGCTGGGTATTGAATGTAACCTTGCTGCACTGGGGATTTCGTGGTGATGCCCATTCATATTTTCAGTCTTGGACTTCATAGAGCCTCCTGGATTTGAATTCATAGAGCCATTTCCCTCCTGGATTTATTTCCTACCAGAAATCCTCCAGATATTTCTGTCCAGAGTAGCGAGTCCTCTCTCATCCTCCTGCAGTCACTTCCAGATATCATTTTCTACGTTGCCTGAACACATTCTTTTTCACTAAATTGTGTGTAATGCATGCAGACAGCATAGAAGCTATAGCTGTCTTGCATATTAAAGGAAGCGAGTGTGAGCTGGCAGTGCAGAACGTTGTCCTTCGTTTAGGATAACCTGCTATAAAGCATGGAGAATCCCTGCCCAGTTGCAGCCCTGTATCTTCAGGATTTGCAGTTTGCAGAAGTGCTGGTCTGCTCCTCCCTTTCAGAGACTACACATATGTAGTAGAGGGTGATTCAGTCACGCCTGATAAGATCTAGCAGATCTCTTCATTGAAGTAAATAAACAAGTTTCAGCATAAATGTGATAGCTGTCTACTAGAGCACTGTTGCCTCTCTGCAATGGAAATTTGAGGGAAACTCCTGGGGAATTTTCACACGTGCAATCAGAGATGCTGACTCCTCATTCGGAACAGAGAAAAACACCGCGTTCAAAATCAGTTTTCTCGCTGTGACTTTTTCTTTTTAATAGCTTCTTCCTCTATTTTTTTTCTGAGGCACAAGAGGAAGAAGTGCAACTGATTTTTGTTTTCTGCTAAAAGACCGATCTGAAGGGAAGAATGAGGGGTTCTGCTGGACAATTCACGCTCAGCATCTTCTCCTGATGCTGCCAGCATGGAACACGACCACGTTCCCATGCACCACAACAGTGCAAGTCCAATTTACCGGGCTCTGCACAGTATTCACTGCTTCCTATCTAAAAGTTTACTGTATGGGTCTATATGTAGCCATCAGGAAAAAGCTGCCTTATGTGTGTTAAGCGCAGGGACAAAAAGGAGTGCTAATCCTGGCAGTGCTGGATATGACCTCCTAGCACAGGGAAATCCCAAGCAGAGAGCCTGGGAATAAGCAGCAGCAATCAACAACGCACTGCAGGAAGAGAGGAATGGTAAATAAATAATGTACATGGAGGAATAATCAGGGCACGACCTGCATGGTCTGTAAGTGGGAGCCAGGGGTGCAGCTGCAAGGCATGACATTAAAAGCCCAGATGGCATCATCAGGAGGTCGGCGTTATGAGAGGGCATTCGGCTGGCTCCAGGGTGGGAGCTAGGGAGGGAGATGAGTGACAGGCTGGGAAATGGCACAGAAAGAGAAAAAAGAAATAAAAGAAGGCTGAGGAGGAGGCTTGGGAGTTTCTTTTCTTTCACCACAAAAGGAATCATGTTTGTCATATTTAAATATATTTTTGTTGGAGGCTTTTGCAGATGAGGGGGAGAGGAATGTCTCTGAATGCCCCTTCACAAACTTGTCTTTAGAGTCGAGCGAGTGTCTGGGTTCCTCAGGGCGTCCCAAAGGACCCGAGTGGCAAGCAGGTGGGCGGCTGCGTGGCCGCCACCGAGGCAGGCAGGAAACGGCCCTGGTAGGGGCTCCTCAGGGTTTCATGGCATCTGTGTGCAGGGGACTTGAAATATTTTGGAAATATTTAACTACCTCAAGATCTGGTCTCTGCGACCTCTTAGCAAAGCAAAGGGACATTCCCCACTGGTCCCCAAAGTAAGAGAGTTTCTGACTGAGCAGATAACAGGCTGAAATGGGATGATGAAGAAAAACCGTCTCTGCTGACTTGAGCATAAATAGTTTCACTTGTTTGGTGCTGTGTTTCTTGTTGCTCATTCTTTCAAAAATTTTCCTTCCAGAAGTACAATTTTATGCTCCATGTGTAGGAAATGAGCTGCACCATTTATTGCAGTACTTAGCCCTCTAACAAATATCTGTATTTTGGTCTAGGACAGCAAATGGCATCCATGTATCTTGGTATCCTCACTGGGAACCCCAGATTATTTCATTCTCCAAGTCACGCAAAGCAATCTGGCCTAGCAAAGTGCTTGCTGATACTGCCACGCTTCATATTGTATGTGCATATCTGGAGCTGGTGCTCATGAGAAGAGGCTGCACAAATTTAACAGTTTTCCCACTAAATTTCCAGGTGAGACTTTACACAACTTGCCAATGTCATGCATGAAGTCGGTGGCACCGTCCACCTTCTCGCAGTGGCCTTGCCCTGGTCTTCTTGGTGGCTCTGAGTAACAACCTCGCGCTGCCTCGGACCTCTGTGTGCCTGGTAGTGTCCACTCCTTACCCGTCTTGTTGCCCACGTTATCTTGCCCACTGTGTCTTTTTACCAATGGCTTTTAGGAAAAGAGCAAATAGAAAATGTGGCTCCTGACTGTAGCTAATTTATACCCGCAAAACACTGAGTGGAGGCAAATAGGAGAGAAATGAGAGGCTGAGTTTTTTCCTGTTGCAGGTAAGAAGGTAATAAAATAGGCAATGCTGCTCGAAGTTGTCTTCTTGCTGTGTCCTTAGTGCCTAGACTGCCGGGACTTCACTGCTGTTTCCATCTGATGCTTTGTTTCTCCTCGGTGTCGACCTAAAGCTGTGCTTGAGGCGTTCACGATGTCGCGGAGTGGGCTTGCAGCTGAGATGGGTTGAAAAGGAACTTCCAGACAGTTTAGATAAGACCAAAATTTTATCTTGACTTTTTTTTTCTACTTAAAGTAGATGGCGGTGGGATTAGTGGGGTTTTTGTTTGTTTTGAGGTCTTTTTTTTTTGTCATACTAGCAGAGAAGCTGTTGAGGAACCAGTGGAAATAAAGTTGTGTTAGATTCAGGCTCAAAACTCACAGTTTTCCAACCAAGTCACGAAGCAGAGGGATTTGTAAAACATCTGAGCCAGGGCAATTTGTGTTGTGTCACTGTCCTGTTAAAATGGCAAATCACTTGAAGTCCTGTTATTCAGAACTGCACAAAATACAAATATGAAGATATTTCCTTATCAAAGGAGTTTACAGCGCAGGGCTCAGTCCACGCGTAGGAATTACTGTCATTCAATTGATTGAATAACTGTTTTCCTTGAATTAGGCCATGACAAACAATGATCGTCTTGGAAAGCTGGATGAAAACGTTTTTATGTTTTCATGGGGCTGAAGCAAGACAAGTAACCAGGAGACTATGTGAAGAAAATATGGCATTTTGGATTTGGAAGGCAGTCCCTGAGTGAGGACCTGGATAGTGTGTGTTGAGAAGGTAGTGGCAAATTCCGCATGTGCAGCACGTAGCCTGCAACACGCAGTGACGTGTAATTTTCGTAGAAGAATTTGCCTTTTTCGCTGAATTGAGTCCTAGCGAAAAGAAGCAAACTTGCAAATATTGATGATAAAAATTCCAGATCACCCAAAAGGATGTGGTACAAGATACTTATGGGGGAGTAAGTTGTTTTTTTTTTTGTCCACAGCTGAGATACGACGCTTATCTAAAATGCACCTTCCCTGTGGCTTGCCTTGCTGTTTTGCATGCTATTCGTCTCATCTCTCGTGAGTGTAATCTGTGTTTCATATACGTGCTCAAACACAGCACCTTTCCACTGAGCCTTGGCAGAACCCTGCTCATCGGTATCAACTGAAATTATGTCTGATTTACCTGGGGAAGAAAGCAGCTGCAGGGGGATATGCTTGTCTTAAACTTTATAAACCTACAAAAAGGTGCCTGGGGACTCTTCCCAAATGACCCTGGGGCTGTGATTTGCTGCTGCTTCCTGCACTGGGATGGGTGGGCTGCATTTTCTGCCTGGGACTCTGTGCGAAGACTCTTCCTTACCAGAGTCCCCCATCTCTCCAGTTTTAGGTGACCAATTTTGAAGACTTAGCTAAGATTTTGAAGACTTAGCTAGTTCACTTTTTGTGGAGATAGCAGAAAAGTCAGCAAAAAAGAGAATAGAACAACTGTTTATACTAAGAAAAGACCAGGAAAAAATATTCTTTCTCAACTGTTCTCTATGCAAGGCTATTCCAAATAATGGCTTTTAATAATAAAGCATGACAAGGAGTTTTTTTTAAGCTATTTTAAAAAGAGGCTGAGAGCCACAAGGCTCTGGGACATCCATTGTAAGGAAGATTGAGCAGGTGGTCAGCAAACAGCTTTGCACGGGGGAGATTTGGGAGCAAATTCCCCCCTCTGCCCCAGATCCTGCACATCCCAGTGCTGGCAAAGCCCTTGGTCTTTCTGGGTCTGCGTTTAGCAATTGAGGAGGAAAAAAACAGCAGCCTCTTGTGAGGGGAAAAACTGCAGAAGAGTATAAAATTCCACTGTAACAAGCTGCCCAAGTCATTTTGAGAGGAAATGTTATTGCAACTCTGTTTTTTACCAGGCAAAATTAATAATATCAGGCTTTGCATCAATGGATAAAAGATCTGTGCGTATCGTACAGAGCAGCTTGGTATGGTATCAGTTGCTGTAATTTGCAAATCAGATCAGAAACATGAAGCTTTTAACCGCTCCCATGGTAAATGCTGCTCTTCCCACTCTCTCGAAAGGGAAACCAAGGCAGGGAGTTTGCAGCGTGGCCGCAGGCGTGGAAAGGATCAGGGAGAGTCCCGCAAAAATCCTTCCATGTGGCAAAATTAGCTGCATACAGGTAGGGTGCTGATGCGAGGGCAGCCCTGACCTGACTCAAATCCTAGTTGCTGCCGTGTTGTAAGTGACACTATAGCAATAACTAATCTAACAGTGAGTTTTTCTTATTTTGAGAGGTGCGCTTGCCCTTTTGGTAGTTTCACTAATATACAACGTAAGTGCTTAATGTAGTTAATATTTGGTTAATACAGCTCTCAGTCCCAGTTCATTTAGGCTTCTGGCACATGTACTTCTGTGAAACACATCTCTTCCTTTAAATATTTTTAAAGACTTAATAAAAACAAGCATTATTTATTTTTGGACTAAAATTTGAGAGCAAAAATTTTATCCCTTCTTGCTGCTGAAGAGACTATTTTTCCTTCTACGCCGTTCCCAGGGTAAAAGCTGTAGTTTTACCTCTTACTATGTAAATGACTCTTTATCAATTTGCCTCAGATGGAAATTCCCCTCTTTCACTAATGGAAATTTTACTCAGCTAACAGTAAAAATAACGATTTTCTTTCTACCAAATTAATCTCTAATTCTTTGGAGGAAATAAAAAACCCATTCCTGCACATTCCTTTCCTCCTTGCCGCCATGGATGACTCATGCAGTGGCCTTTGCTACTTATTTCTGACTCTAAGTGATTTTTCAGGTGGCTGAAAGATTCTTAAAACATTTGTCACCGGCATCTGTCTCCCTCTGTAAAACCGTACATATATTTACTCTGCTTATTATGTGCGAGATTGTATTTGTTTGGGTATGAATGTTGCTTAATTTGGAATACATTCTTTAAACATCAAATAAAACTAAACAAGAGGAAAAAAAACCCACCCAAACATAACAAACTCAGAAGTCTGTGCAAAATATTTAGTGCAGGGAGGCACCTGCATCTGTGTGACTTCAATGTGCAGACAGCCACCCACGCAGAGGTTCATGAGATCCGGTCTTACTGGAAACAATTAATAAAGTCCCCCCAAATTCCCAAACTGGGAAGACCAAATTCTTTTTTAGAGCTCAGGCTTTATCCCTGAGGTCAATTTTTGCATTTCTGTGCACCCACCCGTCACGTGAGCATAAACTGGACCTCTGAACGTGGGAGAGTTGGGTGCTGCTTTTCTTCTGATAGCAAAGAAAAGGATCCAGAATCCCCCAACAGTAATTTCAAGATTAAACAGTGTGGTTTAGTTAAACGGGCAGCTACGACTCATAATGGAAATTTGTGGTTTTATAGATCACTTACTTTCTGAAAAAAAAAAATGTTCCCAAGAAATTGTGATGCAAAAAAAGAGAGGAAAGTTTGTCTTTCCCTCCTGATGAGCTGGCAGTCAGTGATGGGATGTAGTCTCAGTCAGTTTTTCACTCCTGTTTCATTTTTGTATCCAAAAATATCTTCAACAAAAGATTGTGTTGCATTCCTTGGTGTGTGTAAAAAATGCCGTGTGCACACGCACAATTATATTTGAAGTGATAAAGAGAAAAATGGTATTTTGCGTTGACGCTCTGCAGTTCTGTTGCACCACCAGACCTCAGATAACCTGTACAAACAGCAAAACTTCATGAAATGCCCTGCAAAACACGGCAGGAATAGCATCTGCATGCAGAGAAGCAGGTAAAACAACTTGTTGAAGGCCACAGCATCAGTACCAGTGTGAGGAGCAGATTTGGGTGCATTGCTGCAGGTCCTGTCCTGGAAGGTGCTGAGTCTTGGGGTTTCAGAACTGCGTGGGGGTCAGTGGCATCTCCTCCGTGTAGCCTTTGACTAATACCTTCCACCCCGTTCTCTGGGATGTTCTGCTGCTTGCACCATACACTTAACTTTTTCCTTCATGCACTACTCTGGCACATGCAGAGGTTGTTTCTTCACCAGAATTTCAATGTTGCAGCCAAAGAGATATCAAATGAAGCCTCCAGGTCCTTTCCAAGAGCCTCCAAGGAGAGCTGCCTCTGGGGATTTTTCTTTAGAAGCTGTGTGCTCTTGCTGATGATCAGGATAGGAATTTCAGCTGATTTCTGCAGCTAACTCAGGTCAGTCCTTGCTGCTTGTTTCTCCTCTATGAACATTTATGGGGAAATCATGGAGCAGTGCATTACTCTAAATTACTCTGCAATGCCCTTCATTCAAATGCATGGTCCCACAAATCAAATGGTATCTTCATCTGGGCAAGGACACCAAAATATGTCATTCTGTCCTTGAGACAGAAAGTCAAGTATCTGTGATGTTGTTCTCCCTCTCCCTGTCATTCAGGAGAGGTTTCAGTTCAAGGATGGTCTTTTGAAGAGTTCAGATCTACCAGGACTGAAGCTCTGCTTCGCTCTGTGGTCTGAGGACTTGCTGTTCTTGCAGGACTCCCTATTTTAAGACCCACTAAACAGACAGGCTGGTCGTTCCATCCCCTTCTAACTCACTGTCTGCTCCTGTACTGATATGTTTATACTCCTGTACATTCCATAGGAAGATTTCACTTAGTGGGTTTTTTGGGCATGTTTGTTTGTTTGAAAACGTGTTTAATGAAAGAAGAGAAAAACACACCAAGATTTTGTTATGATTTTCCTCTCTGAAAAATCTCTTTCGTGATGATATATATAAGCAAATCGTAACCTTGTTCTTTAAAGAAAAGCAAGTAATGTGCAAACTGCTGTGCGCACTTGGGAAGGCTGGTAGAGACTATCTGAAGAGGGGAAAACGAGCAGCTCTTGCAGTGCTGGGTGAGCACGTTGGCAGCACGAAGAGGTGCTCAGCCCAGGGCACCCGCGTGTTGGTGCTCGGCGAGACCCTTGCCCAGGTCAATGCAGTTGGGGTCTTGGCTCGAGCTGGTGCCTGTGCTTGGGATTCCCCTGCCCAGCACCTGCGCCCGGTGTTTGTGCCCTCCTCGGCCAGGGGACGTGCTGCTTTGGGGGACTTGCCCTGGGGGAAGTGGAAGGTGCGATATGATTGAGACCTCCGGAGAGGGCTGCAGCTCCAGCCTTTGCTTTGGAGAGGTGGGGGCGGTGCTGAAGTCTCCTCTTGCTTTCATTCATCGCCCTCTCTCACTAGTTTCTGTTTTCTCAGACGAGACCCAAGGGAAGAGCTACTGCCCTGTGGATCTGCTCAGCTGGCTGTGCCACCCTTGGGAAACCGTCCACTCTCCCAGTGCTGGAGGATTCCCTGGAGCAAGCATTTCCTTGGCTATGTATCTGCCTTGCAGAGAAATTTGTGTGTGTTGTGTGATGATCCGTCAACAAAAGACCGCATGGCACTTGAAATTGAACTGTGAATTCAGATCCGAATTTCCCCGACAAATTCGGGAGGATCTGGATCGGCAGCAGGTTTAGACCAATCAGCCCTCTCTTGAGAGCACTGTCAGTGGAGTGAGGGGGAGTTCTCAGGTACGACTGGTTCTTCCTCCTATCTTTTCCCTTCTGGGTGTTCAAAGGGAGAATAGGAACCCTTGGAGATGAGCGGGAATGTGCTCGGCAGCTGGAGGCTGCAAGGTGCAATGCAGCACTTGGTGCAGTTTCTCCTAATCTCTGCTGCAGGGAAGCTCTCGGGAGTGCTGGATGCACACAGCAGGCGCTGGATCTCTTTCCTTTAATTCAGAGTGCACATTCAAAGCTTGCAGGAGAGCCTAGAAGCCAAAATATGTATGTATTAAAACAAAATCCCCACAAAGAACACACAGCCTCTAGCAGTGAGGTATTAGATGATAGCGAAGAGACGCGTCCTGTGAGGCGCTACCAGAAAGGCCTTGAATTACCACTTGGTTGTCGGCTTTTCACAGCACGGGGATATATCCTGTGGTTGCACTTATATAGCTGAGCGCTGCCTGGATGGCTGCTCTACACCTCGTGTGGCTGCGATCCTATTTCAGATCTTGTGGCCAAAAAAAGCTCTTTTGACTTTTAAATGAGAGCAAGTTACCAGCTGTATTTGCAGACCAACTGCATAGCTGGTGCAAGAACGCGGTTGCCTGCTTGTTTGGTAGTGTTAACCGCATGGAGCAGATAGTTTCGACTCCCCTAAAACTGCTCTGGCTTCCTGTTTGCTTTGTGGTGCAATTAAATGTGGCTTTTTTTTTTTTCCTCTTGAGTAAGGGGAGAAGAGAGGGTATTCTAGGCCTGCTCGTGCTTGGTCTGCAAAGTGGTGAATACAGTTTCATAAATGTTACTTTTTACTGAAATTGCCAGTGTTGATGTGGTTAGGACCAGGTGAACAGGCATGGTGATTTCCTCTCGAGGGATCCCCTGGGCAGTCGAAAGCGTTCTTGCTAGGCAATCCTGGAAATAAAGGTGGAATCCTGGACATAAAGGGAAAGGGGTTAAAATAGAAGGTGTTTTGGTGAGTAATCATTGTGACTTGTAGGCAGTCAAAAAATGAGTAGAAAAACTTGCATTAAGCCTGGGCAGGTCTGCAGCATGTGTCCTGTATACTGGAGCCTATGGTAAATGCCCCCTTGTTCCCCAGGACATTTAGTTACGCATAGCAAATATAAATATATATATTTAATTAAAGTCAGTTTGTGTCATCTAGCAATTGTTTTCACATCACTTTTAGATATCAATTTATTTTTCTTCTTCATGTGCTGCACTAAGCACAAGCATGGACCCTATTGGTGATAATTTCAGGGATGCAAAATCAGTTTTTTTGGCAATTTTTCTAAAATCGATGGCCTCTCCCGCATGGCGAGAAGCCCTGAGACCTCCCAGGAAAATCCACTTGTTTTATGAGCAGCTCCGAAGGGGTAAATTATACCAGCTTGGCACTGCACGACATGGGGATGCTTCTCATCTGCCCCACACAACTCGACGCCTGCTGCACGGTGCCACTTCCAACCTGTAAGTGCTGCCTTGTTCTCGGCAAAGGAAATCCAACCCATTCACCCTTCCCTTCTGCTCTTCCTGCAGGTCTCGGATCCTTCATTTGCAGCTTGCAAGTATTTTTTTCTGACTTTCGGTTCCTTCTCCCCTTTCCTATGGTTGCTCTTGTCCGTTATCGCGTAAGCCATGCGGGCGAGCGTGCTGGAAGCGCTGGGTGCAAGCCTCTCTGTGAGCCCTGAAATAGTGAGTAGAAAAGCTGTTGAAAAGGGAAAAAAAATAGCAGAACAGAAACCAGAATTCCAGTAAACAGTCTGTTAAAAATATCTGCAACACATGTCAGTTCCCATGATTTAAAATAGACAGAATCCGAGCTTTAAAAGGTCACATTAAGACGTGATAGTGGATTCAAAGAGAGACGCAGAACAAATGTTTCAGCAGGCACATTTTGTGCTGGTAGCAAGATATCTGTGTTGCCAATTTGTAATGTTCAGGGGGGGAAAAAAGCAGATTGCAGGAACAAGAAGCCCTTCGTGCATTAAAGCAGGGGGTTTATGCATGTGTTGTCAGCAGCGGCCCTGGGCCTCGGTGCAGCACTGAGCACTTTGCACCAAGACGCTGGGTGTTTCCAGCAGAAAACAGGATTTTTCCAAATGAGCCGTTGATCTCTGGATGTCTAATTGTTGCTGCAAACATAGCGGGATGGTGGCGAGCGGTAGAATTTTGCTCCTTTAGGAGCTGCGGGTTGCCACAACAGGGTGCACGCGATGCCAGGCAGTTCTTGCTGCGCGGTGGCCGTATGCAGGATCACCGCAGCCAAGAGTGCGCGGGGCAGAGCGGCTGGTGCCAGCACGGCTGCTGCTGCTGTGGGATGGATGCACCGTTACCGGGGCACGGTGTGTGATGCCGGTGTCCCATGCGCTGTCGCCGGGGCTCAGCACGAGGCGCAGCGCGGGCCCCGGTGCCGCGGCGGGAGCCCGGGGCGGGGCGGCGCGGAGCCGCCTCCCTCCTTCCCTCCCTCCGGCGCTGCCCGCGCCCGCC